>CP139507.1:144575933-144785888 GCA_021014915.2 Artemisia tridentata subsp. tridentata | reverse complement strand
GTCTTGTCCCGTTACACAATCCATTCGATTGATCAATATTCCGCAGCAACATTATGGGGACACCCATTTTTAACACCAGCCTATGATTTGGAACACCTGAGAACTTTAATCCATTTATAAAATCTGTTGAGAAAACAGATTCATCTATTGATGACCCACGATCACTTTTATCAATAGTATCACAACTAAGGTAAACCACCTCCTCACCTGGAAATGTCTTGAGCAAATGATCATTAATAGTGTCGACCACTTCATTGGTCGGAGCAAGAATTGCCTTTTCTTGAAAATAAGACGGATCGTCTATATAATTCAAAAGGTCTGGATAGGTAAAATCTACAATGGATTTTATCGGGTCCGAAGAATCATGTATTAGAATATCTTTGGGTATATCTATTTCAACCTCTCCGTCTGGTGCATCTCCAACGTCTCCATCTCCTATTTTTAGTATCCATTCAGCAAATTCACGTATTTCGTTAACATCTTCAGGGCGAGATCCTATAGTTAGCCTCATGTTGGCGGTTAACTTCAGAACCGTGCAATGGTCCCACAAATATGATTGCTTTAAAGAAGCACTTACAATGTCTTGGCGGGAACCTTTTGGAATAACGGGAAGAACCTGCCTAAAATCACCACCAAAGACCACTGTCATTCCACCAAAAGGTGTTTGGCAAATTTCAAACCTCGACTTACATAGAACGTCGCGCAATGTCCGATCCAAAGCCTCAAAACAAAGCTTATTGGTCATTGGTGCTTCATCCCAAATAATTAGCTTGCATTTCCTTAACAACTCTCCAAGATCACTTTGAGGAGGGATAGAGCAAGTAGAAGTCTCATCAATATTGATAGGAATATGGAATCTTGAATGAGCAGTTCTGCCACCTGACATCAGTAAAGATGCAATACCACTTGATGCGACGTTTATGACTATATCACCGTTCCTTCTAATACCGGCAGCAAGGGTTTTCCATAAATATGTCTTCCCAGTACCACCGTATCCATATACAAAATATACACCTCCTTTACCTGTTTCAACGGATGTCATAATAGTATCATATACGCCTTTCTGTTCTGTGGTTAAAGCCGCGTACAGCCTGGCATACTCAGATTGCAACTCTTCTGGATTATAATGAGTCTCATCATATAGAAGTCGATTACCAAACTGAGCTATGTATCTATCATCTGGGAATGGCATCTCAGGGAAACACCTCAATGTTGTGCCTCTCGATCGCATAAGCTCTTCTATCCAGAACAAAGCTACATTTTTCTTTTCATCATCACTAAGTCGCAAGCCTGCACAAATATTTTATAGTAGTCAACTAAAAGTAACAGTTGAATGAAATGTGGGATAGTTCTTGAATGTAGGATAGATTAAGAGTTAGTACATTTTAGGTGTTTAGATTACTTAAATTGTGCACTGTGTCATATGTAAAGATATTCTTATATGCACATTATGTTTCGGGTTCTCTGTTCTCGTTACAATCTACTGCATTTAAAAGTACATGTGTATAGTTACAGAACTAATTAAGGCTCTGACATGAATATCTATTTATAATATGTGCATGTATTATGAGAAGCTACGATCTGTATTTTTAGTTGAATAGGGATGTTTATATTTAAAGTTTTAAAAGCAATTATTGTTGTGTTTGTTGATAATACTTTTTACTTGTTTATGAACTTGGAATTGCATACGTTCAACATAATATGTTCTGTTCGATATCTTTATAACTAATTGTGTTGTTGGATGAAATAAAAAGATTTAGAATCTTTTTTGCATACCTATTTTAGTAGCTAATAATGTGATATCTTGTAGGTTTTTTTCCTGGATTTCTACCATGCCAATGTTGGGAAACATTCTTTTCATTTTAAAATCCTCCATATCTTAGTCTAAATGTCAAGCTCATTGTATGTTCCTAATATGAAACCGTATGCAAATGAAGTTATCAATGTTAATATGCTGTATAGAATATAGGTAATTAGCTTTTGATACCATATTATATGTATATTTGTTGGTTAAAGTCGTTGCATATGCTATGAATTTGGCAAGTATAAAGATAACGTTAATAAAACTATAAAATTAGAGAAATAGTAAATTGTGTACCTGGTACTCCTAAGATTTGACTTCTTTTGTATTCCACATCTTCGGCAAGCAAGTGCCATGTTTCTAACCACACGGTCAAAGGAGTTTGAAGTTCCTTTTGAGAGAGTAGTGTAACAAAAAGGTCGCGTAGATGTTCAGCGGAAGACCAGTGTGCTGCATCTTTAATACTTTGAATATACTCCTTGTCGTCTTCTAAAAGACCCGCTGCGTAGCAAGCTTCTTTGTATGTAGGATATTCAATGTTGTCCCATGTTCTTATCTTAGCGTGACTCGTACATCCTTTCTGGCAATTTAGTAGCATCCTACAATAGTACGCTTCACCGGTTGAAATAGGAACATTATGAATTCTACCAATTGCGAAACCTCTCTTCCTAAATGTCCACATTCTTTTTTCAGCATTCCATACAAATTTTGTAGGAAACTCCACATACGAAAGTTCCCTTGCTGCTGCATACTTCTCATTCATTTTCATCCAACCATCAAACATAGATGCGCCAACTGATGGTTTGTTGGCAACTGCTTCAAGATCCGAGTTCTCATCGTATACAACTCTCTGCTCTCCTTCAAGGTGAAAAGAAAGTCTTTCAACATTTGGTGTTCTATAATGTATCTCGAACTTAAATAGCCTCCAAGCAGCCTCACACGCTGACAGGTACCTGCAATCATAGAAGGCCTTAATCTCGTCAACTGGTTTTGCACTTTGCTCACCTTCTTCCGTTGTAGCTGGTTCATACAATTGTGCAGAGACTCTATCTGGACCTTTATTTATATACTTAAACAAATACTTTATTGATCCCGTCTGATTACACCATTCAACATTAAGGTGACACTGATAACGTTTGAAAAGCATCGCATTGTAAGGGATAACATAGCCGTTATGCAACTTGTGTCCACTCTTTTCAACATAGTTTCCGTTTTCACGTCTTCTATAAATTGGGTACCCGTCAGCGTCAACTGAACTTTGTTGAATGAATTTTTTTGGAAAGTGTTTCGTACATTTCCCGTCAGTGGTGCAAACTTGATTTGGCTCATCAGGACCGCAAGGACCATGCATCATAAAATCGGAAACTAATTTGTGCAGATCAGGATCCTCGTTTGGATCAGGTATCTCAGCACATATGAATTTGTCGATATGTTCAACATTCGGAATCTTGTCATCCTTATGCAAAAATAAACATATATGGGCGTGAGGGAGGCCTCTCTTCTGAAACTCAACGGTGTATACGACTGCAAATGTTATGTTCAAGTTAGTTTCAAGTGCATGTAAAGTTCACTCTAAGTAATGTATAGCTGTAAGAATGGAAAAATTGTTTTATAGTATGTTAAAAAATTACCTGCTTGAACACGTCCAAAAAGTTTTAATTCTTTGACATCCTTGATCAACTGATCCAACTTCATTTTGAAAACTCGACTAAGCACATCCGGACGATCGGTAGATGTAAGGTTGTGCTCGCGCATATACCGATTTATTTCAGGCCATTTAGGATTGCATGTGATGGTTAGAAACAAATCTGGACAACCATACCACCTACACAATGCCATGGCATCCATATAGTTTTGTTGCATGTACCTTGGTCCACCAGTAAACGAAGAAGGCAGTATGACAGGCTTCCCAACTTGGGTAGGGTCAGTATTTCCAGATGCGATGCTTTGGCGTATATTGGAGTATGTATCAGCCCTAAGTATAGACTGCTTGGACCGATGGAAAAACATGCGTTCAGTCTCAACCATAGTGAAAGCATCCACCAGAAACTGTTGAAACAAACGACCTCCACGTAGAAACAAATTCTCTCGATTGGGACGGTCTTGAATTTGATAGGCAAACCATTCACGCATAGTAATCGTTTTGTCCGTTTTTTTGGTGGCTGATTTGGAAAAGATTTGTTTATGTGGAATTCCCAAAGTATATCCATCTTGTGCACACGGCATCAACAAAGGGTATTGCAAAGCAAGGTACATAGGATGGAAGATATTAATACGTTGCAAAGGTCCATTTTTCATTTCCAAAACAATGTCACGATCCTCTATACATGAATCCATGTCTCCTACAATAAGACCAGCAACCTCGTTGGCAGTAGGAAGAGTGTATTGGCGTCCATCTTTGCCTCGCTTTGCGATGAGTCTTATTCTTATATTCTGCTCGTTGTCTTCCGTGTATCGGTCACGTGCCCTCCTAAATGTTTTAACCAAATCACTTGATTCATCTAAAACATCTTTAACTTGATTAATAATGTTGCGATCAACAGGATTCTTTGAACTTGAAGGCGCCGACGAATTAGAAGATTTGCTGATATGAATACAGAAACGGGATTAGGACAAATTAAAATTGTAAAAGTAAAGATTTGTAGTCAAGTTATGTATACACATTAAAGAATCATATATGTTATGGATTTACCTTAATGCTGTTGCTCTATTCTCTGTTTCGTTTTCTGTGTCATATATATAGAGCTGTGCAAATTTGGGTGGGACACCTGGTTCGGGAAGTAAGCTACCGATACTATGGTAAGTCTGTCCGTGTAAGCGGAAAACGTACGGACCACGTCCTTTCTTGTTTATTGAATCATCAACTTTCCCGCCCATGGAAGTAAAAGCGAACATGTTGTTGTACGTTCTTATATTGGTTTTAAAATTCTGGCTCATCGCATCGTCGTTCATGAATAAGTCAAGCAATGGTTTTGGAGTTGGCGGTGGTGCATCAAGTTTAACTTTACCCTTGCCACAGCATATACTGTAAGGTTTATTATTGGGATTAACGTTCCCTGTTCTCGCTTCAGGTTCCCATAACAAAGCATGACATTCTGTACATTCAAATGTAGGATCTCCATGGTCGTAGTAATCTACATAATTAAAAAGATGTTTGTTAAAAGGCAGAATTGCATATATATCCCTCCCAAAGTGAATAATTGCATATATATCCTTTGTACAAGTTTTTGATGCAGATAGTACAATGGTTTTTATGCATGCTTTGGATATATATGCAATTATGCATTTTCGGAAGGATATATATGCAAAAGCCCCTTGTTAAAATATAGTATATAATTAGTAACGTCTTTATTGGAATCAGTAAAGAAATAGCACGTGCAATTACCTTCGGATATACCAACGTATTTGTCGTAGACTTTTCTGACATGCCCGTCATCATCAAGATTAAAAGCAATAGGCGTGCGGGTTTGTAAAGGAGGTCTCTTAGATCTTTTTGTCCTTCTTGACGATTCTCCTGCCTCGTAAGATAAATTTTGTGTTGTGAAAGGTTGAATTATGTTTTTTGATGCCTGTTTAGGCCGTTCAGTAACAGGAGTAACCAACGGTGTTTGAAATGTAACTGCAATAGATTTAATAACAATGTTAAGTACATGGTATAATCAAAGCACTGTTTTCATTTGTTGAATGGTTACTCCGTTAAGTAACAGGAGTAATCAATAGATACTACCGTTTGATATGTTGCTCAATGGAGAACGGGTTTTCCTTGCAGCTGCAGCTGGTGTAACTTGACGGCTGGTTGTTGTAATAGAGGTTGGTGTAGTTGTATGTATATTCTCATCGTTACCAGTGTTGCGACGGACTGACCTTTTTGATACTATACGGGAAGAATAAAATGATTTACATATACTAAAAGAGCTTGAAACAGAAAGTAAAACTCAAGGATATCATTTACAAAGCGGTACCTTTATCTGAAGTTGTAGTTGTGACAACGCCTACAGTTGAATGACCTGTTGAAACATTTGCTTGGTTGTTTGTATTCAATCCATCAGTTGCTGTACAATTTGTGTGTAAACATGGAAGCAACAAAGTTTTTGCGATTAGATTACTTATAGACTTTAAAAGGCCATGACATGTACAACAGGATGCGTTAAAGTAATGAAGTTTATAGTAAACGTTACCTGATTTGGTAGGTTCTCCAAATGCATAAACTGTATTTCTCGTGAGTAGAGGATTCATTCCTAATGTCGGAGTAAAATACGTTTAAGCTTGTCAGAATAATTTAATGCAGTTGTTGAATGTATAATTCGTGTTGAGCATTAGCGAGCATAAATATCAAAAAAATTCAACAAAATGTAACCTTATTATAATTGAAAGAAAAAATTTTAATGTTTTGATAATTTGAATCTATGTATGCCGATCTCAGTGACATTCAGTGATGGTAAAAAACTAATAAAATATTGCAAACGATAGATATAAAATAAAATGGTAACTAAATAAGGCTAACCGGAGGACGAAGAGGTGAGAAATCCAGACTGATTTGGTTTAGGAAGTAATACTCTTGTGGCCTGAGTAAGTCTTCCTGTTATGATTCATACACATACATAGTTTATTTTAAGTAAAAAAATGTTACGTACACAAATTCGTAATATTACGTAATTATAAGAAAGTTTTACCACTAAGATGCGGTGATAATCTTGCATTTATTGGTTTCGGAAGTTGAGTGTTGTGGGTGGCAGTTTGTGGTGTTGTTTGCGTGGGAACCGGACCATGACCCTGTTGCAAAGGGGAATATAGACTACTGTTGGCAGAGACGGGAGAACTATTTTTCGCTTTGGTTCCTACAGCATAATTGATAATTTATGGTACATTTGGTAAAGTTGTTGAAAGGAAAATAAATAACTAAGCAAAGGAAGCTACTTCTAAAGTCAGAGTATACAAACCTTGATAAAGTGTTTCAAATGGTGGATTTGTTGTTTGTCTTCCTAAAACAGAATATGTGCCATTTATACGTGGAAGATCTATGTGAAGCATGAATTGTAGAATTTAGTATATGATTAACGAAAAGATATTGTAAGATGTATCAAACACGTGATCTTATTGAATAATTTAGTTACTGTTAGAGACGTCCGAAAGCGGAAGCCTTTGTTGAGTTGTTAGTTGAGTCTGTGCAGAACTTATAAAGGAACCTATAAAAGAAAACAATCAAAAGAACCCCATAGTAACATATAAAAAGTGGTTAATTTCATAGTTTTTTGTCGTTGAAGATTGTAAAAGGAACTATAATTTGTTATACAATAATAAACAAACCTGAAGGATGATTTGTTAAGGGGATACGTGTATTTGAGAAACTGAACGGAGCGACATTTACACTTAGCGGATTATCTAATGAATGAAGAAGTAAAAATTAATAACACGAACTGAAACAGTCAATAGGTATCGTTAAAGACATCATGTGAAATAGAGTCTTACAATTCAACAGCTCCGTCAAAGAAACTCTTCTTTTAGCCGAAGTTGAATCTACCAAACTGGGTTGTGGAATATTTTCTGATGATTCAAAAGATCCTGATTGAAACGATCTTGAAGTGACACTGGAGCTGGAAGTTATTTGATGTGGTATTAAATTTATATTCGGCTGATTTTGAGAAGATGTACGCTTTCTTGAATTTCTTGAAGTGTTTTCATTCGCCATAGTGATCTTAGGAAATTGTATTGTGTGTAGCAGCAGGTAAAGGAAGATGTGAGTAATTAAAGGAATATGTGTTTGAGTAATTACAGGGAGTCGAAATTGTTATAGAAAATTCCTATAAATTAGCGATTAACATGATTGCATGATATGTATTTAATGATTAAAAACCTATTACATGTTTTGTGGATTTGTTATAGGCTGACAAATAATACATGCAAAGATATAATGTGTATCAAATTTATATGGAAATTATTAACCTCATTTAAGACACGTGATTTTTTTAGTGATTTATGTATTAAATTACTTGTTTTATATGTAAACATACGAATTTTGAAATGATCTATGTATGAAAATCCTGGCACCATTTATAAGTAACTATATATATACAAAGGCTATAACATGTTACCTCGAATATAGTAATGCAAATATATGAATTAAAATAAACACAAAGTACGTATAAAAAGTTTAAGAAAAATAAAAGAAAACATAGATATAGTTGCTTAAAAACGTCATAAAATAAAAACAAAAATAAAACCAAAGCATGTCATTATTTAGAAAAGTCCGAGCACACACAGTTATGATGTTATGAATATCAAAGATCGTTATCGTCGTTTTCATCATCCGTATCATTTGAAGGTGCATCTTTATCGTCAATGAAATCGCGTAAGTCAGATCCATCGTCTGATCCATCCGTAGATTTGTGACTATTACTTTCAAGATCGCTTAAGCCAATGCCATCTTCCTCTTCAGTACCTTCTTCAACGGTATCATGATGAATGCATATGTCAATGGTAGGAGGAGCCTCACCCGATTCACTGCAAGGAAAAATGTAAGTGAAGGAGACAATAAAAAGCTATAAAAGATAATAAACAATAAAAGTTACTTGAAAGCACGAATCCTGCGATTTCCCGTGTTGAATCGTAAAGGCGATTTCCCGTGTTCATCGTTAGTGTGAATGTTGTTAACAAAACATAAAAAAGATAGGTATGACATAAAAATACTTGGTAAACAACTTCAACGTATTATCAATTTATCATTTCTACATTGTTGCATAAACAAAGTTGATACAAGAAACAAACTACTGAAGCTATGTGTATCCATCTATTGTAGAAATGATAATTGTTTAATAACAGTACTAAGCCAGAAGGCAAAACTAAATTAAACGATCCTATGGCTTCAACAGCTGCTAGTGCTCCATTGCCCACATGCAGAAATTGCTCCCCATAGGCCAATCTCCTTTCAACTCTAAACCCCTGCAGTGTATTACAAATGTAAATACCACATCTAGTATCATATACCCAGGAATTTATTTTATGAGTTAATGTAAATAATTCAATCATAAACAAATTACCTGAAGTACTAGCGTCCTGCCCAGACTTCTTGTACTTATTAGTTTGCAACTCTTCAAGGTAGAGAGAACAATTCCTCTTCCAGTGTCCTACCACATGACAGTGGTGGCAAGCCTGATCCTTCTTGGAATTCTCCTTCTTCTTAGGAGGGTATTTCTTAGGTTCAGGTTGATAGGCCATAACTTGTTTACCCTTATCAGCCTTTCCTTTGCCTTTACCCTTCTTGTTCACTTGCGGTTTTGGCTTCTTTTGAATCCTACCACCCTGAATAGCAATAACTTGGGGTATAGGGGCCTTTTTAGGTAAACCTTTCTCATAATCAATGAGCAATGCGTGCAATTCACTCACTGTCTTCCCCACGCAGTGCATATTGAAGTTCTGCACAAAACCAGCAAAATCCTTGTTCAAGGATCTGTTGATTAGACCAACTGAAATTTCTTGCGTGTAGGGATAGCCGAGTAGCTCTAGCTGGTCCATGTAACTCTTCATTTCCAGCACATGAGTACTCACAGGTTTTCCACTGCCTGCTTACAACTGTGAAGAGCATCGATCAAATCATACAATTCAACTGCTGCAGGTTTCTCAGACATACGTCTGAGCTCGTTGAGCATATCAAGAGGGGAAAAAATGCTCAAACTGATTACAAAGAGCACGTGACATCATTCCAAGCATCATGCAAGCCACATCATTGTGCCTTTCATACTCAACTTTCCATGCTGCCTTTTCTTCTGCAGTTGCAGTAGCAGCAGGTTCAGCAGGACAAGGCTGATTCAAATATTTAACTCGTTTAGTCACCCGCAGGACAATCCTGAGTGAACGATACCAATCGTTGAAGTTTGGGTCAGTCAATTTTTCTTGGTCAAAGAAAGATTTGAACGCAGAACTTAAAGTAGTGTTTTCGGGTTGAGCCATTTCTACAGAAAAAGTTCAAATATTAGTATTTTCGATAATATAACTTTTCAAGAAAATAAAATAACCAAGGAAATATTCATATAACCATAGAATTTTCTTGAAAACTATCACCCAAATTAACATAGTTTCATCACATCAGTTGATCTGCTAGTAATGAAAGTACATAACAAGGTAATTGTCAAACAATGATTGGCAAACAATTTCCAATTCCTAGATCATTATGGGATTAAATTTGCCAAAAATCTATTTGCAATGTAAGCATGTTTCATCCCATCTTACGCCTTGAGTCATAGCTCTCACTAACTAACTCAATTAAGTTGTCTAATTTAGAAACTGCAAATTTCCAGTTGTGATCTCACGCAACATGAAAATTTACCTTGTCATTGCAATCTAGTCAAGATCCCACTTAAGCTAAATTGCAATTTCAAGTGTCTCTTATAATTAAATGACATAAACTTAAATTTTTAGGGTACTAATTTTGATGTGTATAATCAAAATATGTACGAAGAAACATGCATACAACTTTGTATCATAAGTTTCAATAAAAACCTTTTTATTAACCAATTTGAGTAAGATCAAATTAACAAAGTTTTAATTGAGGTATTGGGTTCACCAATTAAAGAATTACCTTCAATTATCGCCCAATATATCCTATTGCTGCATGAGTCAAAAGACCCAAGTTATTCGGATAATTTCCACAAATTGGCGCGTGGAATTGAGGTCATTTCACCCTTAAGATGTTTTTGTACATATAAAATAGTCGTACTAGGGAGCTACAATTTGACGCACAAAGGAGCGGAAAAACAAAGGTTAGCTTAAAGCCATTAAAAACCGTTTCTTTAAGGTCACAATTTAATGCGTACCCTTCTTATACCCCTCACACATTTTGTCAAGTTGGGTGAGCCTTTCTTATTATTTGGTACAAAACTCATCAATCAACTAAAGGCATTAGTTTTGACTCTTAAAAACATGTCATAGATTATAAAACTTGCAAGTCTCGCCTGGGAGCGAATTACCGTGCGAAGCGAAGGCATATTAGACTTTGCAAGATTACAATTTATACACAATCAAGTTTCACCATTATTTAGTCCGGTTTATTTTTCTTTTCGAAAATTACCCTTTGCTTACAACATGTCAAACAAAATAAACAAACAAGTAATAATAAAAAAAATAAACACTTAAATAAGGCGCACATAACTAACAATTAATATGTGAAAACAAGCAGCTACATGCAAACTTATTCGATAAACCCTATTAATAATCAATTCTAGGTTTTAATTATGCATATATTAACTAAGGCTTTCACTTACAAAGGTAAGTGAGTCACATGCATCGACGTATCGAGTGCGTAAACCATAGTTAAAAATATGTCATATTGCACATAATTGATTCATTAATATTTAATTGAGGTCTTCCCCAACTCAAGATCTATCAATAATTACATGTGTAAAAGAAAACTTAACAATTAATTTTAAAGATCTTAACAATTAAATCATATAAATTAGATATCATGACGAAACATGCATGTTTTCATCATGGATTAGCACATAACAATTATGACAATTATCCACAAGATCGCATACAATTAATGACATAACATATATCCATTAAATAATCACGTAATTATAGAATGAAATCCTAGGGTTTCTAATCAAATTAATTTAACAAAACATAAACCCTATTTTTTTATTAAAAAATTAGGGCATTCGCCCCCCCACCCCCCCCCCCGGTCCCCCCCCAAAAAAAATTAGGGTTTCGATTTTCTAAACCCTAGAAAACATCAATCATGCTAAAACACAATACAATATTCATTTTTTACGTGTTTTGGTAATTAATTACACATTATACAAGGCTCGTGATGCAACTGTTGGAATAATATAACATGACTATCATAAATATCAACATATAAACACCTCAAAGAGCATGCAGAAGCGTAGGAACATATAACATATAATTAGTTAACCGAATAATAAAGTAAGCGTACCTTATGCAACTCCAAGCTATCAATAACGGATCGAGTATAAACGGTTTAACTAACCGACCCTTACCTTTTTTCCAATTCAAACCAAGATACAAACAATAGTATGTTTGTATCACGTTCTTGTACACACGTACTAATAACGAATTAAAGTAAATGCTAGTTCGGAAAACACAATTTTTTTTATTTTTTTTTGAAAGGCTGAGATTTTGTTAACACAAGCTCCAAGTAGGAGCCTAAACAAACAAAGGATACAACAAGAAAATAAGAGGAGAAATAATACAAGAGATAAACAAAAACATTAGGGACATGAAAACAACTCAAAAGGCCTAGCAATCCATCGATTCCAATTAGCAGGCTTCGAAGAAGAGCGGGCAGATGTCCAAGTCATCGTGATCCCTTGTATATACGGGAAAATATCCTCATCCTTTATGCTTGAAGTCGAGTCTTCCGAACCATTAACCAATTTATTACGCCATTTCCAAATAGCCCAAACAGTGCCCTGAAAAACTCCCTTAATAGCCTTATTTCTGTTCGGACATCCAAGATCACAAAACTTACCCAACACAATATTACTAATAGTGAAAGAAGGGAAAATGAGGGGTTGAGGTAAATTCCACCAGCTCCATATTTTCCTCCAAACCAGGAGCACCATGGGGCATCTTACCAAGCAGTGATCGATATCTTCTTCATCCTTCTCACAAAAGGGGCATAAAAAAGATGGCATGACAACTCCACGAGTAGCCAAATTGGTTCGAGTGGCCAATCTGTTTAACGATGCCCTCCATGTACAAATATTAACCTTACAAGGAATCCATGAATTCCAAATATGATGTTCCCCAAGAACACAATCATCAGTAGTAGAATTCTGAATGAGTCTAACAAGATTCTTAACTTTGAAATTTCCGGAAGCATTCATATTCCACGCCCATTTATCCATACCATCATCTGTAATAGTAAGATTACCAAGTAAGGAGACAAGAGAAGATAGGTCATCAATAGCTCTACCACGGGGTGGTAATCGCCAGGACCAGTTACCCCCCCAAACATCGTTCATCAACTTCCAACGATCACTAACATTACAGCTTTTATCAGTTTCAAAAGTGTAAAGCCTAGGGAAAATATCCCTGAGTCGAGAACTAATACCACACCAAGAATCGTCCTAGAATGAGACGTTAGATCCACTATTCGAAAGCACAAACGAGCTCCTGAAAGAAGGAATAATCTCCTCGATACTCTTTGTGGCTTTAAGGATGTCACACCAAACTCCTCCACAACCTGATGAAGTTGGGTATGAACCAAACGATTTGTTTTGTAAACAAAAGTCGAGCGATCCCTATAGAGGGTGTTTGTACAATCGGCCACAACCAAAAGAAAGGATAAAACAATTTTAGGGTTATGTGTGTGTAACAAGATTTTCCAACAATGAACCCTAGCCTTTGTTTATATATGGTGAGAAACTTGGAGGACAAGTTGGACTTGGGTTGGGTCTCCCCTTTGCCCTAGCTGGGTCACACAAACCCAAAACGGTTTCTGAATCCTTCTTGACATCCAATTTCCACTCTAGTCCTTTTCTTTAACCGTTAGTCAATTTCCGTTAATTACTTAACGGTCGTTATTCGTTTTGTGTATTTAATAATTAATTATAACATTTTACATTTAATTATTAAACTTTAATTCTCTTACGTAAAGTGTGCAATCCCGTGATCTCGAGTTCGAATCCGGACAAACACTAATAATTATGTCTACAAAACTAACAGCGTGTTCAGGGTCGTTTGAACTTTTTTAGACAATTAAGTTAACGAGACATGCTGTTAGAGTTGAGATATATGAGCATGATGTCATGAACTCAAGAGTTGAGATATATGAGCATGTCGATCATTCCGCTACCGTGAACATTACATAAATTGCCACCTAAATCAATTGGGAAATTTACGATATTGTTTTTTATCTCAATCTTTTGTAGTGCTATGTGTGTTGTATATGATAATTAACATTAAATTTGGCGCAACCCACAAACGTTTTAATCCTTAGAGCATACGCAATGGCAAGGTTTACTAAAAGTTTTTTACTATTTCAAAAAGTCTTTGAAAGACTTTTTACCAATGCAATTGTGAGCTTTTTCAAAAGCTTTTCAAAATAACTTCTAATTCTACAAGCGGTTGAAGCTTTGTACTATACTAATCTTATAGTCAATTTATGCGGATTACTTCTCTTGCTATGTCAATTGGTCTTCAAAAAAAGCTTTTCTAAAACGCTTTTACCATTGGAAATGATTTCTAATAAAAGCTTTTTGATATGTAAAAGTTAATAGATAGTACAAGGTGTAATTGCAAAAAGCTATTATTGGTGTTTTTTACCGTTCTAGATACTCTTACAATTGATGAAAGATGTCATACACAAATTACACAATATATCTTGCATGTTACAGTGTACTACTTATGCGTACATTTCAATTTTGTTCACGTAAAATTATACTTTATTTGTACATATATAGGCTCGTTTAGAAAGCACACTTCATAAACTTAAAAATTACTCCACAAATATATATTGGTTTTATTCGTGTTAAGACCTCTAAATTCTAATTGTCATTGTCAGAACTGATATTTAATTCTCCAAAAAGAATTGACGTAAGAAAATTCTATCGCAAGAAAAATACAAAACACATTAAAAAAATTAGTATGAGTTTAATTAAAACGTTATTAGCTGGCTCACACCCATTGATAACTATTAATGAGCTAGTCAACATCTGGATTATTATCAAACACTTAAAGCTATTGATTAAACTAAGCATTTTTTTTTTTTGAACGGCGGAATTTTATATAAAAAAAAAAACTAGCAAGAAGCTAGAAATTACAAGATAATAAGATGAGGGTTTTTAAGCCAATCTAACAAACTAAAAGATACCTTACATCTATGTTTACACCAATGAAAAGAAGATGCCACAATGTCTTCGAAAATAGACTCCTTCGAAGGAATAGATGCACCAAAAACACTCTTGTTGCGAAAGTTCCAAATATGCCACCACATAACGTAGCAAACTCCTTCAAGGAGCTTTTTATGTTTAGATAGAAGACGGAGATTTGAAAACCAATCCATCCACTCCTCATGCGAAGATATCTCCAAAAAATTAATGTCCCACCAACGAGTGATCTTTCGAAACAACTCTCTGGCTATATGGCAAACAAAGAAAATATGGCTCGATGATTCCACCGCATTATCACATAAAGGGCAAGATAGAGACTCAATATCCATGCCGCGTTTGGAGAGGTTCAGTCTCGTGGGAAGACCGTCTAATCTAACTTTCCAGGCGTGAATGTTAATTTTAATGGGAACCATATTAACCCATTTAGTTTTAGACGAAATAACTGGTAACGAACGATCGTCGATCACCCTTCTAACAGAAGAAACGGAAAACTCACCTGTTCCATCCATTGACCAAACCCACCTGTCCCTCGTGTCAAAAAGGGAAACTCCTTCCATGTTCGCGGTCAGCTGGGAAAGCTGAGCTTGTTCGACGCCTCCTCTTATATCCCTACGAAAAGAAGACCATAAACTATCTTGAGACAACTTAGCTGCAACTGTAATGGACTTATTTGATTCCAAAGCAAACAATCTAGGATAAAGAGATTTAAGATTTGCATCTCCTCTCCACACGTCCTCCCAAAACGAAGTACCAGTACCATTTCCCAACTTTTTGTGAATAAAGCTAAGAAGATCAATGCCAATATTTTTCAATTTCTTCACTTCACGAACGATATCCAACCAAATGGATGGATGGCAGTTATTAACATGCAAGTCGAGCTTCCCATCTTCGCCATGGATCCCTTTGATGACCTTTGACCATAAAGACGACCCTTGGGTGCGAAAAAGCCACACCCATTTGAACATAAGAGCTCTATTCAACGCATAAAGACTCGACACACCTAAGCCACCTTTCTCTTGGATGCCAACACTTTGTTCCACTTGATCCATGTTTGCTTCTTACTGTCGGTCTCAATACCATTGAAAAAACGGCAACGAATGGATTCCATCCTTTGAAGGACCTTTGAGGGAGCTTTAAACAGTGACAAGTGATAAACAGGCATCGAGCCTAAAATCGACTTAATAAGTGTTAATCTACCGCCAATAGATAAAGTCTTCATTTTCCATTTTGATAAACGAGCAGCAAGGGTATTCATAATCTCATCCCAAGATTTAATACGAGACATGAGACCACCAACTTTCGACCCTAAATAAAAAAACGGAGGTTTAAGCGTCGCACATCCAATCTTGGAAGCTGCTTTTTCAACTATATCACTAGACACTGAAATACCCATGATTTTGCTTTTAGACATATTAATGCGCAAGCCCGAAGCACGATAAAAGCAATCCAACATTCGAACTATATTGTCAATATTAGAATCACTCCAATGGCCCAAGAAAACAGCGTCATCCGCGTAGAAGAGGTGTGAAAGATGAAGGGACGAACCAATGGATATACCCTTAAACAGACCTGCCTCTACAACTCTTTGAACCGAGATATGAAGACTTTCCATAATCAAAATAAATAAGAAAGGAGAAAGAGGATCGCCCTGCTTGAGACCTCTATGAAACAGGAATTCGCGAGTAGGGCTTCCATTCACAATAACCGAGCCTCTGGACGATATTAGACAACTTTGTATCCAGCCGCGCCACCTATCACCGAAACCAAAGTTTTTCAAGACGTCGTCCAAGTAGTCCCATCGAACCGAATCGTAAGCCTTTTCAAAGTCTACCTTAAAGATCATAGATTGTTTCCTCTTCTTCTTACACCATTGGAAAATTTCATTTAACATGAACGGACCATCGAGAATTTGTCTATTTGCTACAAAGGCTGACTGAACTTCATTTACTATGTCCCCCAATACAGTCACAAGACGATTCCCCAAGATCTTGGCAATAATCTTGTAGAGACTTCCAATAAGAGTAATAGGTCTGAACTCTTTCACCAATTTTGCGTCGGTAGTTTTCGGAATTAGCGCGATAAAAGATGAGTTTCCACCTTTAGGAAAAGTCCCATGTTGAAAAAAATAGAAAACAGCCTCCTCCACATCTTTTTTTAAAAAACTCCAATATCTACGGTAAAAGCCAAAAGTGAACCCGTCTGGACCCGGGATTTATCAACCCCACAATCCCAAACCGCCCTCTTTATTTCTTCGCTAGATATATTATTCTCCAATTCAACCTGTTGATCTATATCCAACTTACGTGGAAAGTTCGAATCCAAAACTAAACGAGAGGATGAAGGTTGATCAAAGCGGTTAGAAAAATAGGTGAAAAATTCATTTTTCACCGATTGAGGAGAGTCGATCCATATACCATCAACGAATATGCCTCGGATAGAAAGTTGACTTCTTTTTTTATTTAAAATACCATGAAAGTATTTTGAGTTTTCGTCCCCTTCGATAGCCCACTTTATTTTTGCCTTTTGAGCCATCTCCATCGATTCTAACTTGTTTAAATCATATAAGGATTTGAAAACTTCTGCACGTTTACTAAGAACTTCTGGGTTCCCCTCTCCTTTGTCAAGAATTAAATCAATCTCAGCGAGCTCCTTTTTAAGATTCTTCTTTTGGTTTTTTGAACTATTATCTTTCTTAACTTTGATCCACAAACGAATCTTCTCTTTAATATATTTCAACTTTTTCATTAACTTAGCCATAGCATTAGAATCTGTTATTTGCGCTTCATTCCAGGTTGTTTCCACAAAAGTAATCAAAGCCCTCTATATCAAACCAATAATGAAAAAAGCGAAAAGGAATAGGACCATAATCAGAAGAGGACTCACGCATTAAGATGGGTCTATGATCCGATAAATAACGATCCAAAGTAATTGCTGAGATATTAGGACACGATCCCATTAAACCTTCAGAAATAAGAAAACGATCCAGTTTGCTCATTTTTGTAGCCGATTTATGACACCATGTAAATGAACATCCACCTAAAGGAACCTCCTCCAAGCCAGCAGCAGAAATGAACGAATTAAAAGCATCAGCACCATGCACATCAAATTTAGAACCAAATCTTTCAGTTTGCTTCCGGACTTCGTTGAAGTCGCCCATTATAACAACTTCACCATTCCAATTATTAATAACCAGAATCAAGTAGTCCCATAGCATCTTTTTTTCATTTAAATCTTGAGGGGCGTAAACTGATATAATAAGAAGTTTTTTACCGCTCGGCACCCATTCTCCTTTGATCAAGACGAAATAATCAGAGACCGTGGAATTAGTATTACAAAACATGCTAGAATCCCAAATACATAGAATACCACCCGAATTACCCACTGAAGCACTATACCTGTAATCAAATGCGAAATTACCCCAACATCCTTTAACATTTAACAACTCAATAGCCTCCATTTTTGTTTCTTGCAAAGACAAAAAATTCACCTTGTTATTGATGCACAACTCCTTAACCCAATCTTTCTTGGCCCTTTGGGCAAAGCCTTGAATATTTAGGGACATAAAATTCATCTTATTATCTAGCTTCCAAACACGTATAAACCTTGACATCACGTATTTGCTTTTTTTGTTTATGGCCAATATACTTTAGGTGTTGGAACGTACAATTGACTTTGGTTTTGTTTTATTTGTTATAATTTAGTCAAACTATTTCAAAAATAATTATGTATCTCCTAATTATATCATTTCCGTTATAAATTGCTCGTAATCAAATTGTTTATAAAATTTAGTTAGATCAGTTACATTCGTGAATTTCCCAATCCATTGAAAATGTGAATTAGAAACTCAAACACTCTATTCTCCGGTTTTTATTTAGAGGGAAGAGAAAAGAAAGGAGAGGAAATAAAAAATTATTCGTGTTCTCGAGTTTATTTTAGGGAAAAAAAAATGAAAGAAATTATGCCAAGTTCTTCTTTCCTCTAGTTTTTACCTTCGCCATTTCTCTTCCCGGTATTTACATTCAAGAACAAAGTGTAAAGTACGAGTATGGATGTGTGGGTATATGCATATCATAGAAATGATCGATGTACAAACTAATTTTCGTGCACGTTGGTGTGTGTGTGTACGGCCGGTTGATTCTGATAACTACATAGAGCCGAGGGGTAGCGGTCGCTACCCCTGAACTTTTACCCGGTAGTGGGATTTTTAGCGATTTTTGGCCATTTTTTTCGCGATTTCGCGACCCCTGAAACAAATTTTCGCTACCCCTAAACAAATTTTCGTATTTCGCTACCCCTGATCTCGGCTCCTGGTTCCGCCACGTTGGTGCGTGTGTGTACGGCCGGTTGATTCTGATACATATATAGAAAACTCATATTAAAACATGAATTAATTGTGTCAGAAATGTGGAAACTAAGTTACTTTGTATATGGTCGACTTCGAAACATATATAGTGAACTGATTTTGAGATATCAACTAATTATATATTTGAAAACTAAGTTACTTTGTGTATGGTGATTTTCAAACATATGTAGTAAACTGATATTGAGATAGCGACTAAATTATATCGGAAATTTGGAAACCGAGTTACTTGTGTATGGTCGATTTTGAAACATATATAGTAAACTGATATTGAGAAATCAACCAATTATGTTGGAAATTTGGAAACTGAGCTATACTTACTTTGATTCAGTTTAGAGAACTAGATAAGAGTTAGATGATGCTTTACCATTCGACTTATGATTTATTGTTATAACGATGTGTAGTTGATCGTCTTTAATGCTAAACTAGTTTTGGCTAAGTTCAATTGCCCAGCAAGTTGCGTTCCTCAATCGAGTAGCTTTTTTTTTTTTTTTTTTTTTTTTTTTTTTTTACAACAACTTTCATAACCAAGCTCTAACAAGGAGCTAGAGGCAAAACACCAAGAATTACAAAGAGTTTAAGGCTAACATAGGGCTTTGTAAGAAACCTATCCAATTACATTTCAAATTTTTATTCCTATTAGACATTCAAAAGAAAGCTTGAGTAACGATGAAATCGAAGATCAAGGCCTTGTTAGGCTTGTCGACAGAACCTCCAAATGCTTCAAGCCACGGTAATCAAAGCGTTGTATAATCCCTTCTTTTGAATTTTCGAAATCTTGAGGTTATCCACCCAACCAAGTATTTTTTCATCGACAGCAAGTGTGGAGTATCATATCCAAATCCCACACCGACCAATTTGTCTCCATAGGCGTAGGTTATACATACCTTCTAAATTGATAATGGGACCCCCCCCCCCCCCACCCCCCTCTTCTCTCTTTCTTTATTTATTTATTTTAATTTTTTAATGTTTTTATATTTTTTATAATTTAGTTTTTATTCTAAAACTACAGAACTGAAAATATAAAATAAAAAATATAAAGTTTGATAAGTAAAAAATTAAAAGACACAAAACACAAAACAAAAAACAATAAAAAAAACTGTTTTTCCTGTTCACAAACTGATAAAAATGGCTTAAAGAATGTGTCACTAACTTATAGAAGGGGTACCCCTAACAACACCCTCAGTATCAAGAAGTAATTTCCAAATAAAGACATTGATCTTTATCGGAACATCCTTACTCCATCTCGTGCGAGTATTATCAATAACCAAAGTGCCCATATCAATAGGGACAAGTTATACAAGCCCCCCTCCCCCCCCCCCCCCCCCCCCCCCCCCTCTTTTTTTTTGTTATCCAAGCCCTCCCTTTTTTTTGATTTTTTTTATTTTTATAATTTTATTTATATCAATCTAGTTTAATATGTCAAACGCTAAAAACTGTCAGAAATACGGAACAGAAACTGACAGAAAACTGTGTTATACTGCAAAATAAAAGAAAGATTCCCTTTGTCCCCTATGATTTGACATCATAGGGGGGCTTGTATAGTATAACCCATATCAATAATGGGAGACACTATATAAACGGGGTCTAGTTTGACCCCGTCCATAGCTGCTACTTTTTCTCTGCTGCTGCTCTGCCACCTTTTTACTGCTGCTACTTTTTTTTTGTTTTTTTTTTGTTTTTTTTTTTTTTTTGTTTTTGTTTTTATTTTGTTTTGTGGTACCAAAGCATTTAATTCTCATGGGTTAGAAAAAGTAAATATTTACTTTTGCATTTAATTTTTGTCATGTACCTCTTTTTTTCGACAAAAAGAAAAATTATTTAAAAAAAATTATTTCGAAAAAAAATAATTTTTTATAAAGAAATTAATTTCGAAAAAAAAAATTTCGAAAAAAAAAATTCTAAAAAAATTAATTTCGAAAAAAAAAAAATTTCTAAAAAAATTTAGATTTCGAAAAAAAATTAATTTCAAAAACAAATTTAATTTCGAAAAAAAAAATTAATTTAAAAAAAATAATTTTTCTAAAAAATTTAGATTTCGAAAAAAAAATTAATTTCGAAAAAAATTAATTTTTTTTTTCGAAATTAATTTTTTTTTAAAATTAATTGGCAAGAATAAAGACGCTGGAGATGGAGTTAGAATTGGCAAGGAATCCTGAGGATCACGCTTGTCAGTCGAGTGCAAGGCTTCATGATCTTTTAAATGAAATGAATAATCTTCATATGTCGTAGATGTTGTTGTTTTTAAATAATGTGTTGACGTTGTCGTTCAATTTAATAATAACAGTTGTTGTTGTAGTTATTTAATGTAGCAATATTTAACGTGCTATTATACAAAAAAATAATTATACAAAACATTATACATATACAAAACATTATTAAACACAAATATACAAAACATTATACATATACAATACATTATTATATATTTCTATTAAAAAAAAAAAAAAAAAAAAAAAAAAAAAAAAAAACCAACAAAAACTGACACACAAACAAAAATTACAAATAGTCAAAATAGCCACCGTTCGAATAAAAATATAGGGCCCGTTTATATAACTCAAGTGCCCATCAATAATGCTCCTTGCCGACACAACACTGAACACGTTCCTCAATCTAGTTATGCAACCATCAAGTCACCTTGACTTATGACATATAAACTGGTAAGCGAATAGAATTTGCTAACTCGTGTCTAACTTTTTTTACCTAATGAATTTACACCTGTAAAAAGTAACAACTCGTTTCAATGATAGAATCTCGTAAGGATTACATTCTAGATCGCAAATTGTTATAAAATTAAACGATTCAAATGATAAATATTATTCTAACGATAACCAAGTATGAAAATTGTTGCTACGATACTAACACATGAGTCGAAACAATTGTTATTTACTTACTACTTTCTACGCTTTGTTTCATACTGATCTTGTAATAAGTTACAAGATTTATTAGTATTCAGAAAACGTTTACATAAATGAAAGAGTATAAATATAAATAATAAAATAAATAAAAAATATCACGATGTATATGATTGGTGGTGACACATAAAAAATGTTACGCAGTGATTGATGGAGATGGCCAAAAAGCGTTGGTTTATTTATGATCAAACTTATTGTAGCTGGCCGACGTCCCAATTATCAGCTAGCTACTGGTAGTATTTATTTCTGGCTTTTTCAAATAAATAATTTAATCACCTCTTATTTAAAGCTACATGCTGCTTCCTGGTTAGATAGAAAATGTACTATGTTTTTAATCATAAGTTATCTTTCGCTTTGGAAAACACCCGTTAAACTGATGCCACCGAGACATTAGTTTCTGTTAAAAATAAATAAATAAAGAGACGACATTAGTTTAGTTGAATTTTATGAAAAGAAAAACGACAAAGATGCCCAACTTTACAAACATACTTCATAATTTTTTTTTTTCAAAAATAAAAAACCTTAAACCAATGAACTAACAAGATCTTGCGGACTGTTTGCGGATTTCTAAAGAATCGCAAGTTTACCTTGCTAGTTTTTTTTTTAAAAAATGGCAACAGATGAAATATAAAAATATATGAAGATGAATTATTTATTTCTTTACGATGACAACAAACCACTAATATACATTTTAAATATTTTTTAGTAAATAATATATTCAATTGGCATAAATTTAATGTTGTCATTTGATAAATTTTATTTGCCACATACATATTCTTTTAGATCATTGTTTATTAACTATAACTAAAACTAATTATCTACTGATATGGATTATTTCAAAACTACATAATGTTGCATTAATCTCAAACTATACCTTTAGCGTATCAGAAAACCCACTCTCGTTAAACATTTATGATATCCAATTATAGACATCTTACATAGTAAATAAATGTATCTGGAAGATAAAAAATTTCATAACTCATATTTTATACAAGAGCTTTGATATAAGGACCTAACTAAAGGGACCTAAAAGGGGATCTAATGCATAAATAACTTGTAAAGTTCAACTGTACAACTCATTTATGCATTAAGTCACCTTTTATGCCCATTTAGTTAGGCCGATTTATCATTTTCGTTCATACAAACCAAATAAGAACATTTAGAAAATTTTGAATTTTACAAAAATAAGAAGCCATGTTATAATTTCCGCTCCAACGCGCGGATTATATTTACTCGTTGTATAGATTTTTCAGTTTAGGATGACAGTTTAAATTTAATAACGAGATTAATCAAACTACTAAAATATGATATTCTCTATATATACTATAGGAGGTGAGATCGCCGTCCATTTCTATTTTAATATTCAGAAAATTGTATAAAATAATAGTATCTTACAGGCTTTGATGTGGGCTCCTTTTAGTCCAAAATAAATGGCTTTGGCCTATTTCCTTTTCATATGTGTAGATATCAATTGCCTTTTTAAAAGGTTCTCCACAAAACTCAAAACTTATATTTCCTAGCTTGTTAATATTTCCTGAAGGGCTTGTGTTCAAATGGTACACTTATTGTGTGAGAAGCTCCCCAACCAAAATGGTTGTGTGTTCAAGTCCTGCTTAGGACATGTGAGATAGTTTGTGGTCGTATATTGTGAGATAGTTAGTTGCAGTTCTAAAAAAAAAAAAAAAAAAGGTTTAGAACCTGCTTAGGACATGTGAGATAGTTTGTGCTTGTATATCGTGAGATAGTTAGTTGCAGTTTAAAAAAAAAAAAAAAAAAAAAAAAAAAAACCTGTTTATATATATATTTTTTAGATAGTTTGTACATTTTTTGATATTATCTTTGTGTAATCTCGGCCCAGATTTGTGAGCCCAATATCTATGTGTTAGTAGGTGGCTGGTCCAGTTGAGCTCCAAAATTTGTGTCCTAGTTTACCGATCCAAACAGCCCTTATTCATTTCCTAAACAGCCAGCCCATCACGATAAACTGAATTATAAAATGTTGTTAGATAAAGATCGTGAAAATATATTCATCCAAAAATATACTGTAGCTAAAATATCGTGACCCTAGCTTGTCCCTAAAGATACGACACTAACTATAAATACAAAAAAAGTTTCTTTATTAAAATTTCTGCTATGCTATTTTTCTACCTACTGTGAACACCATAGGAGTCACAAACATTCACGCAGGTATATATATACATTCTTAGGCACATTTTTTTATTATGTTTGTAGATCTGCTCTGTTAATGTAATTTGTTTGATATGTGAACTGTGTATGTTTCTTAGTTATTTGCTATAGGCAAACAATAAAAATGTGTATATATTTGCTACTCGACGTTAAAACGGCATGCATAATGCAATGTCAAACATGGGGGCCGGGGAGCCCCCCCCCCATCCCCCCCCCCCCCAAAAAAAAACCAAAAAAGAAAAAAAAGGTTCCGTCTATGATGTCAAACACCCATATAGACTTTTGTGTTTATGTTATATATTGGTGAATTAATGTTTTGTGACAATATTGTAAGATGAGTCAGTTTGTGTTAATGGCAGATATGAATATGAATATGATGGCGTCGAAATTAAGGCACGTTCAATCAAAGGCATGTCAAACTTCAAAGTTACTTCAATCAAAGGTATGTCAAACTTCAAAGTTGATGTCCAAACAGGTAACCGAAAGCTACACGGGGATGATGGCAAAGAACCAAAAATATATCCAACAGCCTGCCACTGCCGAGAAATGTAGAGAGTTGTCCAAACAATTGTTCTACACTCGTCTTGCCAGGTTTAATTTCTTATAACTTTTTTTATCTCTAGTTTGGATTGTTTTTACCTTCTTTTACGCAAGTAACTGCAATGATGGGTGTGTTTTTGTGTATTGATAAAACACCATCTGTGAAATAGCATGCCAGTAGAGCAAGTTACTTCTAAGAAGCGAGTTCAGTTTTGAGGATCTTTGAAACCTCTAATGTTGTGCTATCTGGAGTATGCTATTGCTAGTGCATTAATTTCCTCTTTCTGAATAGATGTATTGTTGAAAAATTCTAGCCCCTTTGTGATTACGTGGTCTAGGTTTAGTGTGCGTTAAAGTTGGTTGAAATGATTATTTATTCGTAGGGAGGTTCATTACCATAGCTATACCCATGATAACACGAGTGATAAGCACCTCTATCTAGTGTGTATTTTCCGTTAAATTTTTGAGTTTCTCAATCAGAATGCTAGAAAGCCGCATTTAAGATTGAGGAAGAATTGGATTAGTTGCTTAATGTTGACTTGTCTCTAAAAGAGGTTTTCATTGATCTTAACATTAGATAGATTTAGGCAGTCACAAGAGATATGTGATCATCCTACGCTCTATGAGAATTGAATTATATCATGAATGTAAACTGATGTGACACAAGCTCGGTTATCTGATGTTCTCATGTTTCAGATTTTTTTGCTTAGATTAGCATTACTCGTAAATTAGAAAGCAAGGAGAATTGATATAAACAAGTTTTACCATAACATCGTGGTCATGTTTTATGTCAAGGGGGTTACTAAATTTGTGAAAACACCGTAAATACATGTGAAATGTTGCTTCTCTAACGCTTTTGTACATATTTTTTCAGTATTCCTAATCGTACCGAGTCATTCTGGAGGGAACTGGATTTCGTGAAGCATTCATTGAAGAACTTCAGGACAGAGATGCCCATTGAACGCGTTGGGGTTGCTGCTTTGTTTGGGCTTGAATGCTTTCTTTGGTTTTGGGCTGCTGAGATTGCTGGCAGGGGTTTCACAATCACTGGCTACGATGTCTGAGTTTGCAACCATATTGGTAAAGTGAAAAAACGAAAACGAAAACTTTTACCATTGATTTTGTTTGCCAAACCTCTAAGAATGCTACATTTTTTTAATCAAAAAGTTTTGAGGCACAGGAAAAACTAAGTTATAAGCTGGTTGCATAAATAATCTGAAGACATTTCATTTACTTGTAGATGTTATGGTTGATTGGTTTTTTTCTTTCTTTTAGCATAGAAGAATATATGTTCGTGTAAGAAAATTCACAATGTGGAACAAGTATGTTGTTTGATCTAGATCTTGAACCAGAAGCTTTCGACTATTGAATTTGCATCAAAATACCATTAATAATTCACAACGTTTTTATCAAAATCTTGGGCCAAATCAGATAGATCTAAATATTGACCCGTTGATAAATATGATGTTTTGTCAAAGTTTGTGTTTCTTCGTAATTTTTGTGAAATTAAGTCATGTCAATGTGATCATGGTGGTGAGTTTAACAAGAATGCACTTCACCAATTATTTGCCTCCAAAGGCATGCAGTTTCGTTTTTCATGCCCAAAAACTTCCCAACAAAATGGTAAATCGGAGCGTATGATACGTGCCATTAACAATCTTATTCGTACGCTTTTTTTTTCAAGCCCACTTACCTCCTCATTTTTAGGTTGAAGCACTCTACGGCAACCTATCTTTTGAATATCTTGCCTTCCACTGCCATTAATAATGAGGTTCCATTTACTCGTTTTTTTCATAGGAAACTGGATTACACTAACCTACGAGTATTTGGTTGCTTATGCTATCCTCATTTATAGACTAATCATAAGCTTGAACCACGTGCCACCCTCTATATTTCTTGGATACCCGTCTAATCATCGAGGGTATCGTTGCCTTGACTTAAACACAAACAAGATCATTATTTCACGTCATGTGACGTTTGACGAATCGGTAATTTCTTATGGTTCCATGACCGCCACATCCTCCTCATCGTACACCTTTTTGGACACACCACCAAATATTGTTACTCAAATAATTCGTAATACACTTGTTGTTAGTTCTGTTAGTTAATTCGTATACTTTAGTCAAAAGTGAGTGTTATGATCATGCAGCCAAAATGGTTAAGCTAGCCATATTAGAGGGTTATGAATTGGATCATGAGAACCTGTTATCTATATTGAGTTCATATAGCTCGTCTCAACTTTTACACCGAAGCTTTTCAAGTCGTCTCGGATATAATGTTTATGGGAATACAACCTTCTAAAGTTATTTACACGAATGTCGCTTCTATGTACTGTGAAATGGGATTTCCAGAAACTGGTCATGATTTAGTGAACCGGGCTGAGTCAAACGGAATACCAATTGATGACATTTCCGTTTTATGTTGACCTTATTGATGCTTATGGAAAGTCAAACCTACTAGAGAAGGCCAAATGCCCGAAAGTGTGGTCGGGAGTCTTAGGCAAAGATTTCCAGTTGTTGATCGCAAAGCTTGGAATGCTTTGATACAAGCGTATGCTTCAAAAGGTCAATACAACAAAGCACGCGCTGCTTTTAACACCATGGTGAGAGATGGGCCTTTTCCTGTCGTTGACTCAGTCATGGCCTTATGCAAGCTTTAATTGTTGATGGGAGATTGAACGAGTTATACGTTGTGGTTCAAGAGCTTCAAGATTTGGGATTTAAGATCAGTAAAAATTCAATTGTGTTAATGCTTGATGCATTTGCACAAAATGGGAATGTGTTTGAAGTGAAAAAGATATATATTGGGATGAAGGCTGCGGGTTATTTTCCCACAATACATCTTTATAGAGTAATGATTGGTTTACTTTGTAGGGTTAAACATGTACAAGATGTCGAAGCGATGGTTGATGAGATGATGGAAGTTGGCTTCAAACCCGATCTTTCTGTATATAACTCTTTGCTCAAATTATATACAAAAATTGAAGATTATAGAAAAACCGTTCAAGTCTACCACAAGATTAGAGAAAATGGTTTTAAACCGGATGAAGACACATACAATACTTTGATAGTAATGTATTGTCGAGACCATAAACCAGAAGACGGGATGTTACTAATTCAAGAAATGGTTAAAGAAGGTTTAGAACCTAAGTTGACCACTTATAAAAGCCTCATTGCCGCTTTTGGTAAAATACAAATGGTTGAAAAAGCCGAAGAGCTTTTTGAGAAGATGAGAAGTGAAGGGTATAATCCTGACCGTTCATTTTATCATTTGATGATGAAAACGTATAGAAGTATTGGAAACCATTCCAAATGTGAGGAGTTACTTAAGTTGATGAAAGAATATGGGGTTGAACCAACGACTGCAACCATGCATTTGCTTATGATATCTTATGGGAGCTCGGGAAATCCATTGGAAGGTGGGAAAGTACTTAATAATTTGAAGTTGAGTGGCGAGAGCTTAAGTACATTGACTTATAGCCCGGTTTTAGAATCTTATTTGAAGAATCGGGATTATATTGTTGGAATTCAAAATTTTGTGGAAATGAGGGATGAAGAGATTGAGCCGGATCATAGAATATGGACGTGCTTCATCAGGGCTGCTAGTTTGTGTAAGACTACAAGTGAAGCAATGATGATCTTGAATGCTATCGCGGATGCTGGTTTTGATCTTCCAATCAAGTACTGGCAACTTTTATTAGGGTGACAAACGGAATGGGTTGGGTAATGGACTAATGGGTCAAAATGGGTTTGAGTCAAAACCGGTCATTTTATTATTAGTTGAATAGATTGTGCAGACCTGCACACTTTTTTATTCATTTAAAAACCTTTTTTTTAAAGAGAAAAAAAAGTTGTCCACACTTTTTTATTCATTTAAAAACAATTTTGTTAAATGTTTTAGTATAATCCATTTGACCCGTCAGAATTGCCATCTCTTAACTTCTGTCAATCTGTATTTCTTAATGGTTTTCGGTTCATAAGGCCATGAACTTAACATCTATGAGTTTTCTTTACAGGCTTTTGAAAAGCTCAGAATCGATGGTTTTGGAGATGGACCGAGTTTTGGAAGACCTGAAACCTGTGGAAGATAATGCAGCACTTAACTTTGTGAATGCGATAGAAGATCTTTTATGGGCATTTGAACTTCGGGCCACTGCTTCATGGGTGTTTCAACTGGCAGTCAAGAAAGATATATATCGACATGATGTCTTCAGGTAGCCTTACCAATCTATAAGTTATTATGCCGTATTAAAATAATCAGAATCAGATAATGAGTTGTACTAAAATGAGATATAGAAATTAGTGTTTGGAT
Source organism: Artemisia tridentata subsp. tridentata (assembly GCA_021014915.2). Taxonomy (NCBI): domain Eukaryota; kingdom Viridiplantae; phylum Streptophyta; class Magnoliopsida; order Asterales; family Asteraceae; genus Artemisia; species Artemisia tridentata. The sequence continues at coordinate 144,756,923 of CP139507.1, read as the reverse complement.
GGGAATCTGCTGTTTGAAAAAAAAGGGATGTTTGGCATTGTGCTCTGAAGTGGTTTTCACAACTTCAAACAACACTAGCATACAGGGGCGGAACTACATATAGAGTATGGGGGGTGGGGGGGGGGGGGGGGGGGAGGTGTAGATTTTAGTGTAAAAAAAAAAATTTTTTGGACCATTTTATTAAAGTGCGCCCCACCCCCCCCCCCCCCAAAAAAAAAAAAAAAAATCAAATTGCCCCCCACCTTGAAGCCAAACAATGTAAAAACCTTATATCTCTATCTTTATTTTTGTGTGCACAACGACTTTTCTTAATGCAGCGTAAATGAGAAGGATTGCCCCCGTCCTCAACATTCCTCAACATTCCTGGGTCCGCCACTGCAAGCATATCCTACGTCATAACAAATAAAATACGTTTCTTAATGCAGCGTAAATGAGAAGGATTGGGGAGCCGATTTCAGTAAGTTATCTGCGGGTGCATCTCTTGTAGGTCTTACATTATGGCTCGACAACAAGCAAGATGCATCCTTAGAGGGTTTCCCGCTATCTCCAAGATCAGTTGTTCTAATTACTGGGGTTTCAGAATATAATGGTGTCTCGTTAAACAGTACACTAAAAGCTTTCCTTTGGGAAATGGGGTCCCCATTTTTGCCATGTAAAACTAGAAGCGGGTTACTCATTGGAAAAGCTCATTCTCTAAGAATGTGGTTAAAAGACTCGCCTTTTTGTTTGGACCTTGAATTGAAGAACAGTGTCAAACTCCCAGAAACAAACTCAATGGAGGTGGGCTTGTTCCTGCTTTTCAAGATATAACTGAGAGGCTTGGGATTAGGCCAAAGAAGTTTGCTAGATTGGCATTGATGTCGGATGAGAAACGAGACAAAGCTATGCAGGCTGATATAGACGGACGAAAAGAGAAATTAGAGAAAATGAGAAGATTTGGGGCTACAAGAAAGACGTCTTTTCAGAAGAGGAAATTTGTGAGGCGGGAGGCGGTCAAACGTTAAAGTGATGAAGTCAATACTTTGACTTTTGAAGATGTGAAGACAGAAGTTGACATCAAAGGACTGCATGAATACCCCAAATCCCAATCAAAAGTAGAGGTTAACTTTGACTTTAATGGTCAAAATGATTATTTCCAACTTCGAAAGGGACGGGATTCTCGATAAAAGGAGAGCTTGACTTTGACTTCCATAACGTGGGGTGATTTTAGACCCCGTTACTGGTGTTGAAGTGGTCTATATCAGACTCATGAGTTTGTCAGGTTGACTTCCAAGAATGGAGATGGTGATGAATCTGCAAGTTTGTTTGGCTTATAACTAAATCATGGTTTTTTCCTTGCATCTTTACAAGTTTGTTTTGAATACTTCATCTGTCAAATATAAACCAGTTATTGGAAAAGTTGTGAATTTAACAAGAGTGTTGATCTCCTAAAATTTCTTCCTACTTCATTTTTCATCATGCCGCATATAAGATTTAATTTTACTCACAGACCAAAAAGTTTTCCAATCTTACGTAGAAAAAAATAACTTGAACACTCATCTTATGACTTCCTAAAAAAATTCAGTTGACATTCAAATGACATTAAGGTGGTGCATCATTCTTAAGAGTTGAACTATCGTCTTACTCCCTGTTAATGAAAAAAGACGTTCACTGTAAATAAAAAAAAAAAAAAAATCTTATAAGGTCATTTACTTCATACAAAAGAAAAAAAACTCGATTTTCATTAGATCAGTAACCAACAGCCAAAATCTCATAAGGGATCAACAAGCAATTTCTCCTCACCTATATCTTTACATTTATTAACAAAAATCATGAAGTAACGAATAGTACTGTTTACAATGAGTTTTTCCAGCAGAAAAAGTATGAATTAACGAATAAGGCTCACGTGGGCAAAGGTCTCAGGGGCAACTTTTGGGGCAGATTTAGCAGCAATTTCTGGGTTCCCAAAAAGGTTCCAAAATCTCAATGTCTCATCTCCTGCTGCAGATGCAACTGTACATCCATCAGGGCTCTGTGTCATGTAAAGAACTCTGGATGTATGACCTGTAAGCTCCGCCATCTTAACCATCGAAGGGTACTTCCATAGAGTCAGCTGGTTCTGTGTAAATCCATGTGAGCTCAGCAGCTCACGCTCGTTCTTGTTCCATAACAGTGCACACACTTGTGACCCTGTGTCAACTGAGTTCAAACAAGCACCGGTGTGTGTGTTCCAAAACTTGATACGCTTATCGCCAACACCACCACCTGAAGCAAGAAGATTAGCCTGAAACGGACACCAAGCAAGCGCCTTAACAGCTGCAGAGTGCTCTTCCATCCTGTGAAGATACTGAGTTGGTGCATTCGCTGATGCCATCGATCTGTCCCAAATGTGAAGAAGATTGTCGCTTCCACCACTAGCTAATTGCTGACCAGAAGCTGACCATTTCAACCCGCAAACTTCTTGGTGGTGACCACTATAGGTCTCAACAATATGTTCCCTTACTCTAACGTCATTGTTTACAATCTGTCCATCCATTCCTCCGGTTGTCAGAATGTGGTTGTTCCAATCCATTGCTCCAACTCGAGATTGATGTCCACCTTTCATTGTCCTCAACTGTTACAATCAAACCAAAACATTACAAATAAACATTTAGCACTTGTAACAGGACCACTTTCATCATCAAAACAAAACATCATATCAAAATCGTGAAATAAAATAAGATCAGATAATTACCAATCTGTTAGCGGTTGCATCCCAAAGCTGCACATCAGAACTATTCAAACCGATTGAGATACGACGACCGTCTGGTGCCCATTTAACACTTGTAACAGGACCACTTTCATCATCAACTGTCACGAGTTCTGATGTACTACAATGGGTAGCATCCCATAGATACAGTGTGTTTGCAAGAGCAATCACGAGAACATTGCTGCTTCCCCAATCCAACAAGTTTAGATAGTAATCATCAACAAGTTCAGGTGCATCCAATATTCTTTCAGGAGTCTATTACACAAACCAAACACAAAAACGGCATTTCAGTATAAAAATACAAATCACACAAATATAATTCTAACAGCAAATGTCTCTAAAAGAGATGGTTACTACCTGAGGAATGCATCTATGCACTTTGAAAGGTTTCGACTGTGGAACAGACGAAAACAAGTAGCTTGGAATCGGTTCAATTGGCGTCGGAGGCTTGTTCTTGAAAGCAAGAATCCTGGTTCTGTTCATGTTGCAGGCTTCAGCCAATAGCTTCCTGTACGCTACACTTGCCTGCGAGCGGTCAACTGGATTCTTCTTACCTTTATTCGCTTCTGTGAGCATGTAGTGCGCATAGTCGAAATCCATAGCAGATCTATTCGGTATAAACCTATCCAACTACACAAACAAACACAAAACCCGAAATCAGTAACAAGAAAACCCTTTGAATCAGTAACAAAAAAAGTAAAAAATCCTTTACATCAGTCAAAAAACCCTTTATATCAGTAACAAAAAAAACCCTTTACATCAGTAACAAAAAAATCGTTTACATCAGTAAAAAAAACCCCTTACATCAGTAACAAAAAAACCGTTTAAATCAGTAAAAAAAAGCCCTCTACATCAGTAAAGAAAAAACCCTTTAAATCAGTATCAAAAAAAAAAACAAAAAAAAAAAACAAAACTTTAAATCAGCAACAACAACAACAAAAAACAAAAACCCATAAACCAGTAACAAAAAAAAACGAAAAAAAGAACTTACGTTTTCGCGGGAATTCTTCCGATGAAGGTACTGTTCCTTAAGTGCGTTTCTTGATTTAGTAGCAGAAACAGATCCTGCATCCATGACATCAATATCAAAAAAAAAAAAACAAAACCCAATAAAGATTTATATATAAAAACAAAGAAAGATACAAAATTTAATCTAATCCTGTAAAAAAAAGATTAGTTTCACAAGCAGATAACAATAATCGATGAAATAAAAGAAGATGAGATCAAGGTCAGCAGATGATAAGAAGATTGAGACAGAGATTATGTGATTGAATTGAGAGAATTCACGGGTTTATAAATATATATATGTGTGTGTGATTTTGTGATTTAGCCGTTGGATATTTGTTTGAGTGAAGGGTGTAGGCGAGGCGGTAAAAGAAGGAGGGAAAAGGCTTTTCCCACACGCGGGAAATTCAAATAAATATTCTCACGGTTACTTGTACCAATCCCAACGGTCTTTTTTTTTTTTTTTTTTTTCCCTTTTGTGGTAAATTGCAAATTTTCTCTCTAAAGTTTGCTTTTTTCGCAAGCTGGCCACCGAAGCCAAGTTTTTATAGAAAATGTCTCTATAAGTTCACTTTTTTTTTGCAAAGTAGCCATTATGCTAACGAGTGTTACTTTTGCCTGTTAGTCATGGTCAAAAACCTGTGAAATGACAAATATACCCTCGTTTTAATCGTTTATAACTATTTAATATCCTAAAACCTTTTAGAAACTTGTACGCTTTCCTTCTAAATCATGACGTTTTATCAACTATTTGGGTAAAACATCGAAACAACGATGTTTTTCTTTCTTGTTTTTCTTATTTTATATCTTCTTCTTAATCTTAGTTCTTCTCTCTTTTTCGTTATTCTTTTCTTCGTATCCGTTTGTGTTTGCCGACTTTTATTACTTTAATTTCCCGTATCCACACGAGTCTTAAACGTTTATTCCTCTCAAACGCCATTGAAATAAAACCTTTTCATTTCAAATACGAGTATTACTTTATAAATCGCTTTGAGGTTTATTGCTGAGACATACTATTCACTTATTAGGTTGTGCTGAGGTTCATTTGATGTGTTGTACCATCTGATCATTTGTGAAATCTTGTTTATCTACTACTACTAAGGTGCGATTCGTAGCTCTACTTTTACTTTTAAATTGTTTATAAACCTATGGGGGAGATACATGCTATTTACTTATTTTTATGAGCACAATTGTTTATTGGTATGCTACTCCTGACTGAAATGATAATGCTAAGTACCGTCCTTGCCGAAAGCAAGTCCCTCAATCATGAACCATTAATCACTTGCGAGTGACCGCGATTATAGTTTATAGGCCTATAGGAATTGACCCTCCCGTCATGTTTACTAAGTTCGGTCCGCATGTGATGTACTATATTTGATTTTCACTAGGTATCTGGCAAAGTACCTAGCTTTGGGGGCAACTATTATATTATGAAATTCCGCGGTTACTGTCGACTTACGCCAAGGTTATTGGTGCCGGTTAACGCTTTGTGTGTCATGAGCATAGCAAAATTATTTGACACTTACCCGACATCTGTATTTGTTACTTATATCTTTCAGACTTAAAATCTTGTGCTCAACTGCTTTATTTATTAAACCTATGGATTACATTTAACCTTTGTGTTGACTTTTTAGCATGTTTTATCTCAGGTAATTAATGCATACTTGTGGGCACTGGGAGTGGCTGAAGAATTTTGATGGCTATCTTTGGCTTTTACTATCTATCTTTTACTATTTTATCATTCGAAAAATCTATTGAACTGTGTCTTTTATTTCCGCTGCAAACAATGTTTTATTTTCGCTGCAACTTATGTTTGAGAGTCTTTTACACTCTAAATGTTTAATTTTGTATTCGAATGATATGTTTTTGCTAAAACGTCTCGTTATGAGATCGTTTTCTATGGATGTGACTGTCTTACCCCTTACGTAGCAACCTAAGCTCCGTTCCGCTGCCATATTCCGAGTTGGGGGTGTTACAGAATGGTATCAGCGCCACTGTTTATAGAGAACGAGGTCATACTCGACTATAAACATTTTTGTGTATGTCAAAACGTTTTCGAAATCGATAGCCATCAGCCCTCCGTGCCACTTCGCTCTTTAATTGTTTTACTTAAACTTTTATGTGTGCATGCTTTTGCGCTATTATATGCTTGGATTTACCGCTGCTATCTTACTTCATATAAAACTATTTTTATAAAAATTAGGCTAGAATTTTTATACTTTTCCGATACTCCTTGTAGAGTATTATGCCTACATCAGTCCCTACCGGTCAGTTATCAGTTGCACCCGTTGATCACCCACTTGCACCACCGAGTCCAGAGGAGGACCCACACCCTTTTGATGTACCTCACCCGGAGGATGATGAGATGGATGATGATGAGGAGATGGATGATGATGAGGAAATAGATGATGATGATGATGATGATGATGATGATGATGATGATGATGATGACGAGGAGCCATTGGAGGAGTAGATGGAGGCTCTCCCCATGCCACCTTCACCAGCAGTGTCAGACATTACTTATGAGTCCGATACTTCAGATGCATTGGGTCATGCTCTAGCTACCGAGGTGACGTCTGGACCACCGTCTACGTTTAAGATTGGCGAGTCTTTGACTTCACAGCGAGTTGCCCCTACCGAGCTCAAAGCCGAGCTGAGTCGTTTGAGGCAGGACATCTCTTGGTGCCAGGGCCATTATATGTCGATGTCTAGGCGATTGTGTGCACGACAGTCTGATGTTTTAGAGTTGAGGAAGGAGATTAAGGGAGACAGGAGAGCTACAGGTGATTTGTATGTGGAGTTGTATGAGCAGGCTGCGAGGTTGAGTTCTACAGAGAAGGCAGATACAGGGATTCGGGAGCATTTGGCGTAATTAGAAAAGAGGATGACAGAGGCCGAGAAGATTGTGGAGAAGTTGGACCTTAGAGTCGGTGTTTCTAAGGAGTAACTGTTCTGAGGATTGCAAGGTGAAGTATTCGACAGGTACCTTGGTAGAGCATGCATTGTCTTGGTGGAACGCTTATGCTCAGGATATGGGGTTAGAAAATGCTTATAATACTTCATGGGAAGAGTTTAAGAATGAGATGGTCAAGAAGTATTGTTCTCGTAGTGATATGAGGAAGTTGGATACTGAGTTCTACAATTTGGCTGTAAAGGGTGTTGATCTTGCTACTGATGTGCGTGATGTGTCGTTGCGGTTTAGCAGTTTTAATGCCTACTCAAGTTTTAAATTTATATTTAGCCGACTTATCAATAACACACACACTTAACGAGCAGTGTACCCGGTCAGTATGAAGATAATGGTAAGTAGAGTGTCGATCACTAAGAGTGGAACGTATTATCTAGTTATTCTAATCAGTATTTTAATATCCTAACGCAAGGGGGTTTCAGCCTGAGAGACTGGCACGATTTGTTGTAATTAAATAATAGAATAAACCAATAGGCACGAATCAGCAAGTAGCACACACGTACACAGATAGATACTAGAGACAATAAGAGGGCTGTCCTTATGATTAAATAGTTTGTCACTTGTTTTATTGATAGCTTTATATGAAGTGTATGTAATTAATCCTTTCTCGTTGGTCCTATTCTCATCGGCGAGTAAACCCTTAATGATTACTTATGTCTAAAAGTTATTCCTAAGTGATCAATTTAGAAACAACCGTGGGAGCCACATTATGTCCCGCAGTTAAATGCCCGCAAGCCACTAATAAACACAGAGGTTATCAATGCACTAATAAGTAGTAACCAAAGACATCAACATATAAACTTTAATTGATGGGAAAGCAAGTATTAAAGGGAGTGCAATCTTTCCGTTGTCACATTACACAAGCCACCAATCCTGATGAATTAAAGTTTGCTAACACAATAAAACAAAACTACTTAATGAATTAAATACATGCAGCACCTTCTTACAGCTCTTGTATCTTCGATTTGGGTGTGTCTTATGCTGCCTCCTTGACTGAATTCGTCCTTTTGCTCTGCTGTCCGAACTTCGGTTTTAGGGTTTCGAACTCTTAAATTCGTCTGGTCTACGGGGTATTTATAGTTTCTGTTTGAGGGAAGATGCGGCGCATCTACTAAGTAGATGCGGCGTATGTACTTAACTTCGCGTGGGGTCCAAGATTATAATATTCAGGAATATTCGTACACCGCCAGAAGATGCGGCGTAACCCTTGATTAGATGCGGCGCATGTCCTCTTGTATCTTGGATCGTATCTGGTGATATCTTGATAGAGATGCGGCGCATGTCGAGAGTGAGATGCGGCGCATCTGGAGCAGAATTGACTTGATCTTGTCCATGTCAGTAGACTTCCACTTTATGCACGTTTTGCTCCGTTATTAGTCCAAAATCGCTAAGTTTCACCAAATGCTTGTTTTTACCTGAGAATTACAAAAGTAAACGATTAAGTATCAATCCTCATACATAATATAGTAAAACAAGTCAAATTAATAGGATAAATGATAGTAATAAAATGTACTTATTTGAGTTCATCAAATATCCCCCCACTTGAACTTTACTTGTCCCCAAGTAAACCTTAGAATTTCTCTTATGAAAATGTATCCCAAAAGATGTTTAGGATTTATTTTTATATTTAAGCATGTATTCGTTTATTTCATAATCACACAACTAAACACTTAACGAATTAGAAGTAAAATAAAATAAGTCGATAAAAGCAAATCTAATCGTTTAACTGTCCAGTCGCGACGAATATTCTATCATAAGCTTGGCAAGTATACACATCTCCACCACTAAAGCTAAGGAGTAACAAGTCTAAAGCGGTAAAAAGGGTTTTTAGGCTTAAGGGTTAATTATTCTTAATCACTATCGATCTCAAATTCCAGAAAAGGCGACAAAATCACAAATACATGATCGAATCCACGAACACGATACTTGCAATTGCTCAAATCCTTAACTCGAATAGGCTAAAGATAGGTCCAAACTTCACCAATAATAATATATCAAAAAGGGCGACAAAATCATAAATACATAGCCGAATCCACGACTACGATACTTAAGATTGCTCAAATCCCTAATCTCAATAAATCAAAGGTTCGGTTAGATAACGAATAATATAGGGTATGGATAACATTTGGGATATAAATTGGTGTAAAAATAAAAATAAACAAAACAAAACAAATAAATTAAAATCCTAAGTGTGGTTAATCACTATCCCAACCATCCCATGAATAAGACTCATATCATTGAATAACTCACGCTTTAACACTTGAAACACACGCTTTAGGTAGACACGAATTATACTCAACAAAATCTTAATCAAAGAATAAACCTTAATTGGCGTTCCATAACTGCCAATTCCCATTCAATCCATAGATATAATACAACAAATAGTGGTGATATCGACCACTTACATAACTTTACATAAGTTGGCTTAAAATAAACATCCAACTTTTCTTTCTTTCTTTTTCTTTTCTCATTTTTTCGATTTTTTTTTTTTTTTTTTTTTTTTTTTTTTACTTGAAACATAAACATAGATGTGTAAAATTTCACCACATCACTATAATGATAATTCTGGATAATTTTTCCATATTTTTCATAACTTCAGAAATAACGGTAATAGTGAAAGTAGTAAACACACGAAAAATAAACTCAAAAATATACAATATTTACTTTCACTCCAATTGCATTGTGCAATTTCCCGACCTAACCATAGATAATGAATTACGCACGCGAACACAGGTAATGTAAGGAAACACACTCTGCCTATAACAATTAACCAACCACGGATTCTAATCTACAGGGTAGGCTAAGGTGTAAGGTGTAACGAAACATTTTAAACATAGGTGTAAGAAACGAAAGGAATGGCTCTGAGGGTTTTTCTAGGGGTATCTTACTCTAAAAATGAGAGTAACAAAAGGTTTTATACGGGGGTTAACTAACCAGTGTAGTTAGTCAATAACACATAACATATAAAGGCTATTTGGTGTAATCCTAGAATTTTACCAAGTTAGACAAGTCATTCCAATTATATAAATAATACTCATTATGGTGGTCTCGAATAGTATACAAGCCAAGTTCTAAAGTTTACAAGTCACCGGCACACTCATAGATTTGTGAATTTTGAAAAATCATAATTTTTGAAAATAACGTCATGTGTGCAGTTATGTAACTTAGATCTTAAACAAAAACATGCTAAAAAAAAAAAAAAAAATTTAAGTTTGATATATTAAGCACATTTTAAGCATAATTTTTGAAAAAGTTTAGGACAAGTAATTGTTAAGTGTTCTAATTCTCCAATCCCCCCCACTTAAGTTAAACAACGTCCTCGTTGTTTGTATAAAAGGTTAAAAACTGGAAAATAAAAGAATTAGAACAGAAAAACTCCCCTGAGATTTGCTCGGTATGATCCTCCATTAGTATAAGAGCAAAAATCAACTTCTTGTGGATTAGAACGTTAAAGCTTCATACTTGATGTATCCACAGAAAATCCAGAAAACTATAATACCACCAACACTTTAAAACACACCTAAGATAAGAAAGGTTCAAACTTGCATAACACATTAGTAGTTAGGAAAAATAAAACTTAAAAATTGAAACTGAAAATCATCAGGTCAGTCGATGCGCCGTATCTTATTGAAGAAGATGCGCCGTATCGAGCCTGGAATTAATACGGATCAGAATAAAGATGCGCCGCATCCTTAACCAGGGATGCGCCGCATTAAAATAAACTGATAAATAGTTTCAAAGTCGGAAATAAAAAATGCAGAAAAATAAAATAAGATATGACCATTGCAGAGGATGCGTCGCATCTCAGGATTGAGATGCGCCGTATCCTCGGCGGTCTGACTGACTCGACTCAAATAGAATAATAAAAGACAAATAAAAGATAAGCATGGGTTGCCTCCCACGAAGCGCTTGTTTTTGTTCGAGTCACGAGCCTGACTCCACCCTTATTTACTGTGTAATAGGGTGTTGTTCCCCCACTTGGGATCAAGTACGGGTGATAGTAGCAATAAACACGAAAAGAGTGTAAATTTGCTAGTAAAGATGGAAGAAATAAATAAAGATCATACCTTGGCAATATATGTACATCTTTCCTATCCTTACCCGGTTTGGTTAATAAATTGGATGACTTGACCACTTCATCTGAAAGAGTAGTGTGTTGAGGAAAAATGAGTCTCCTTTCTTCTTGGTTAGTCTCTTTGGTAGTAAGGCGTCCCTTGACTTCCGCAGAAGGTGAGAAAGGGTCTTTAGCAAGTAAAAGTTCGAGTTCCTCTATATACTTCATAGGGTCGGAATCATCATCTTCGTCAATCATAGCAATGTTTAAGAGCTCATCACCAAATTCTTCTTCGAGCTCCACCAAATACGGGTTGATTACAGGTGCTTCAATAGGTAGTGTAATAAATTTCACCTCATCATCTTTTTGTTTTGCAACCTGTTTAGGAAAACTAGCAAGATTATTAGTAACGGGATTAATAATATTAAATAAATTTGTACCACTTCGTGTTGTAAGTGACTCCAATTCATTTTGTGAATCTTCATCTTCAACTAGTGGTCTTGCAATTTCAGCATCGTCCCGAATTTCATCCTTAAATAAGTAATCCCAGATTTCTTCAAAATCCCTTGTTGGGTCAAAATCTGGTTGAGGTATGTCATCATAAATTATGGCGTCAAATGGTTCGAAATCAAAATTAGAATACTTTTCATCTTCATCCGTTGGATTGTCTAATGGTGGTAATACGATTGCAGAATATTCTTCAACGTAAGGTTCCTTTATACACATCATCATCTTGTGCAATCTCTGGAGAAAAAGTACTATCAATAGCAATTGCCGGAATTGGTTTCATTGTATACGAATCTTCTTCATCATCATTCGACATACACCAAGTGTGTTGGAACGGCAATTTGTTTCTTTCTTTCCTTGACTTTTCTCGTCCAAGAATCAAGTATTCTTCCATAGTGATTTCTTTCGTATCAATGACTTGTGCACCATATCTTGCTCTTTCCCAATCGTAGATCCCATTACTGCTCAAGGCTCTTTCCTCTCCAAGTCTGATATATTCTTCCATTGTAATATCCGGATCGTCCATCTTCCTGAAATAAAACTTACTTGTGCAAAAGAAGGGTGAAACGATCAAAGTAAAATAAAAGCTTCTGATATCTGCTGTTGATGCGCCGTATCCTATAAATGGGATACGCCGTATCTTATAATCGTTAAAATTTAATCAGACTTTATTCAGAAAATAGATACGCCGCTTTTGAATTTAAGAATGCGCCGTATCTGTTTTAATTATCAAAAATCAGCTTATCTAATTAAAATTAAATGCGTCGTATTAACGAAAGTTAATGCGCCGTATTTTCGTTACGTTTAAAAATAAAAGATTTTTGATTCAGTAAGATGCGCCGTATCGACAGAGATCGATACGCCGTATCTGTTTAATAATTCGCAAACTGTTTTTAATTAAAAATAATAGATACGCCGTATCTTCAAAAGAAGATGCGTCGTATGGCGTTAATGTTTTAGAAAAAAAAATTTTATCAAAAACAGATACGCCGTATCTGCAAAAGCAGATGCGTCGTATTACTTTATCGCTTAGAAAAATTTTCTTATTAAAAACAGATACGCTGTATCTTGGGGAAAAGATGCGTCGTATCGAATTAATTAAACGCGTTGTATTAAAAAAAATTAAACGCAATACGCCGTATCTGAGAGATCAGATGCGCCGTATCGTTTGATTTAGCACAGTACAACGATAGCAGAACAGAAAAATACGAAAAATAAAAACAAAAATTTAAACACACAAACGAAAATAAACACACAAAAATAAAAAGAAAACAATTAACACACAATACAACAAATATGCAAAATAGTACAATGATGCAATTAATCTAATAAAAAGAAAAACCTAATTAAAATACTAATCAAATTAACAGATAATAACAATTCACTCCCCGGCGACGGCGCCAAAAACTTGATGCGCGTGATGTGTCGTTGCGGTTTAGCAGTTTTAATGCCTACTCAAGTTTTAAATTTATATTTAGCCGACTTATCAATAACACACACACTTAACGAGCAGTGTACCCGGTCAGTATGAAGATAATGGTAAGTAGAGTGTCGATCACTAAGAGTGGAACGTATTATCTAGTTATTCTAATCAGTATTTTAATATCCTAACGCAAGGGGGTTTCAGCCTGAGAGACTGGCACGATTTGTTGTAATTAAATAATAGAATAAACCAATAGGCACGAATCAGCAAGTAGCACACACGTACACAGATAGATACTAGAGACAATAAGAGGGCTGTCCTTATGATTAAATAGTTTGTCACTTGTTTTATTGATAGCTTTATATGAAGTGTATGTAATTAATCCTTTCTCGTTGGTCCTATTCTCATCGGCGAGTAAACCCTTAATGATTACTTATGTCTAAAAGTTATTCCTAAGTGATCAATTTAGAAACAACCGTGGGAGCCACATTATGTCCCGCAGTCAAATGCCCGCAAGCCACTAATAAACACAGAGGTTATCAATGCACTAATAAGTAGTAACCAAAGACATCAACATATAAACTTTAATTGATGGGAAAGCAAGTATTAAAGGGAGTGCAATCTTTCCGTTGTCACATTACACAAGCCACCAATCCTGATGAATTAAAGTTTGCTAACACAATAAAACAAAACTACTTAATGAATTAAATACATGCAGCACCTTCTTACAGCTCTTGTATCTTCGATTTGGGTGTGTCTTGTGCTGCCTCCTTGACTGAATTCGTCCTTTTGCTCTGCTGTCCGAACTTCGGTTTTAGGGTTTCGAACTCTTAAATTCGTCTGGTCTACGGGGTATTTATAGTTTCTGTTTGAGGGAAGATGCGGCGCATCTACTAAGTAGATGCGGCGTATGTACTTAACTTCGCGTGGGGTCCAAGATTATAATATTCAGGAATATTCGTACACCGCCAGAAGATGCGGCGTAACCCTTGATTAGATGCGGCGCATGTCCTCTTGTATCTTGGATCGTATCTGGTGATATCTTGATAGAGATGCGGCGCATGTCGAGAGTGAGATGCGGCGCATCTGGAGCAGAATTGACTTGATCTTGTCCATGTCAGTAGACTTCCACTTTATGCACGTTTTGCTCTGTTATTAGTCCAAAATCGCTAAGTTTCACCAAATGCTTGTTTTTACCTGAGAATTACAAAAGTAAACGATTAAGTATCAATCCTCATACATAATATAGTAAAACAAGTCAAATTAATAGGATAAATGATAGTAATAAAATGTACTTATTTGAGTTCATCAATCTTGCTACTTATGTGCGTCGATTTCAAGAATTGAAGGTTTACTGTGCTCACATGGTGCCAGATAATGAGAAATTACTGGAAAAGTTCATTGGTGGTTTACCTTCCAGTATTGACGGGCACGTGACATCTTATAACTCTTAGACTCTGGATGATGCTATTCGCATATCTGAACGACTTATGGATCAAGTGGTTAAGCATGGCACTGTTCAGAAAGGTAACAACTATGACAAAAAACGAAAGTGGGAGGACAACATGAGAAACAACAACTACAACAACTTCAACAACCGCAACAACAACAGTCACCCTTACCATATCACCACCACAACAACAACAACAACCAGTACCGTAACAACAATCATCACCACCAGTAGAACAGAAGACAAGAGACTGTTAAGGCTTATGTGGCTGCACCAGCACAAGTTGGAGGGTATGCTGGGCCGCATCCATTTTGTGATAAGTGTAATCAGCATCACGTTGGACCATGCGCAGCTAAGTGTCATAAATGTCAGAAGACGGGGCATATTGCTAAGAATTGTAAGAAAAGAGTTGTGACTAATGGGAATGCCACCCAGCCAGTGGTAACTTGTTTTGGATGTGGAGAGCGTGGTCACTACAAGAGTCATTTCCCAAAGAACACTGGTCGGAGAACTGAAGGCGCTCGTGGTAGAGCATATGTGATGGGCAATGGGGAGCAGCAACAGGATGCGAATGTAGTCACCGGTACGTTTCTACTCAACAATCATCGTGTTAAAGTTTTATTTGATTCCGGTGCCGATATGAGTTTTGTTTCTTCTACAATTTCACCACTACTTGATATCACCCCTACCCCTCTAGACACTAGTTATAGCATTGAGCGACCTAATGACAACTTAGTTAACACTTGTACCGTAATCCGAGGATGTACCCTAAACCTTCTAGAACACCCGTTTAGTATCGATCTCATGCCCATTGAACTCGGAAGCTTCGACGTAGTGGTTGGTATGGATTGGCTATCCAAACATCATGCGAGTATTGTTTGTGGTGAACGAGTTGTTCATATCCCTCTCAATGGTGAAACTTTGGTTGTCCGCGGAGACCGTAGCGGAACTCGTTTGAATATCATATCTTGTATTGAGACCTTGAAATACATCGAGAAAGGATGTCATGCATTCCTAGCACATGTGTCCAAGAAGGAGTTGGGAGAGAAGCGACTCGAGGATGTTCTGATTGTGCGTGATTTTCCTGAAGTATTTCCTGAAGATCTGGCTGGACTTCCACCGGATCGACAAGTGGAATTTCTAATTGGCCTAGTTCCGAGAGCTGCACCCGTAGCACGTGCATCATACCGACTAGCTCCAACGGAGATGCAAGAGTTGTCTAAGCATTTGCAAGAGTTGTTGGATAAAGGGTTTATTCGACCTAGTTCCTCACCCTGGGGAGCACCAGTGTTATTTGCGAAGAAGAAGGACGGATAATTTAGAATGTGTATTGACTACCGTGAACTGAGCAAGCTAACAGTGAAGAACCGCTACCTGTTACCTAGAATCGAAGATTTGTTCGACCAGCTACAAGGATTAGGTTACTACTCCAAGATAGATTTATGGTCAGGTTATCATCAACTTAGAGTCCGAGAAGAGGATATTCCCAAGACAGCGTTCAGGACTCGATATGGCCACTATGAGTTTCAAGTGATGCCCTTTGGTTTGACAAATGCACCTGCTGTATTCATGGACCTCATGAACCGAGTGTGTAAACCAAATTTGGACAAGTTTGTTATAGTTTTCATCGACGACATTTTTATCTACTCCAAGAGTGAAGAAGAACACAAGCAACACCTGATGATAATTCTTAAGTTGCTCAAGGAAGAGCAATTGTACGCAAAGTTCTCTAAGTGTGAATTTTGGATTCGCAAGGTACAATTTCTTGATCATGTGATTGACAACAAAGGGTTACATGTGGATCCCGCGAAGATGGAAGCCATTAAGAACTGGCCAACACCTTCTAACACTACAGAAATCCGTCAATTTCTGGGATTGGCTGGATATTACAAGAGATTCATCGAGGGATTCTCCAAAATATCTAAACTGTTAACTACGTTGACTCATAAGGATAAGAAATATGTGTGGGGAAAGGATGAAGAAGAAGCATTTTAAACCCTGAAGCAAAAACTTTTGCAGTGCACCAATTTTGGCATTACCAGATGGAGTTAAAGATATCTTAGTTTATTGTGGTGCATCATATCAAGGGTTAGGAGCAGTATTAATGCAACGAGGGAAAGCCATGGCATATGCTTCCCGAAAACTTAAGACTCATGAGGAGAAGTATACCACACATGATTTGGAGTTAGGAGCAGTGGTATTTGCACTTAAAATGTGGAGGTACTACTTATATTGGATGAAGTGTATTGTCTTTACCGATCAAAAGAGTCTTCAACATATTTTGGATCAGAAGGAGTTGAATATGAGGCAACGAAGATGGTTGGAAACCTTAAGCGACTATGATTGTGAAATTCAATACCACCCGGGAAAAGCGAACGTCATGGCAGATGCCTTGAGCCGGAAGGAACGGTTGAAGCCGCTACGAGTTCGAGCTTTGGTTTTGACTATCAATTCAAACCTTCCCACCCAGATTCTCCATGCTCAAGAAGAAGCCATGAAACAAGAAGACCTCAAGAGTGAGAATCTTTATGGTATGATACAGAAGAAGTTTGAGAAGCGTTCCGATGGAACTTTGTAGTTTAAGGGAAGAAGTTGGGTACCACGTTTTGGAGGACTGCGAGACTTAATCATGCTCGAGTCTCATAATTCAAATTACTTCATACACCCAGGATGCGCGTGATGTGTCGTTGTGGTTTAGCAGTATTAATGCCTACTCAAGTTTTAAATTTATATTTAGCCGACTTATCAATAAACACACACACTTAACGAGTAGTGTACCCGGTCAGTATGAATATAATGGTAAGTAGAGTGTCGATCACTAAGAGTGGAACGTATTATCTAGTTATTCTAATCAGTATTTTAATATCCTAAGTTAGCTATACAACCTAATCTAACGCAAGGGGGTTCAGCCTGAGAGACTGGCACGGTTTGGTTATAATTAAGTAGAAAACTAAACTAATGAGCACGAATCAGCGATTAGCACACACGTACACAGATAGATACTCGAGACAATAAGAAGACCTGTCCTGATAATTAAGTAGCTTGTCACTTGTTTTATTGATAGTTTTATATGAAGTGTATATAATTAAACCTTTCTCGTTGGCTCTAATCTTATCGGCGAGTAAACCCTTAATGATTACTTATGTCTATCCTATTTATTTAAGAGACGCTAAAACAAATAGGCGAGGAAGGGGCATGGCGACCCAAGCAATGCTCAGCTAGACACAGAGGTTATCAATGCACTAATAAAAGTCACCAAAGACATCAACATATAAACTTTAATTAATGGGAAAACAATATTAAGGGGAGTGCATGATTTTCCGTAGTCACATGACACAAGCCCATCAATCCTGATGAATTAAAGTGTACTAATACAATAAAACAAAACTACTTAATGAATTGAATACATGCAGGACCTTCTTACAGCTCTTGTATCTTCGTTTAGGTGTATCTTGTGCTGCTTGGTCGTCTGAATTCGGCTCTAGGGTTATATGGTCTCCAAAAGTTTAAAAGTCTGAGAGCCCTCAAATTCGTCTGTCCTTGGGGTATTTATAGTTTCTGTCTCAGGGATAGATGCGGCGCATAGAGTGAATAGATGCGGCGCATTGACTTAACTTCGCGTGGGGTCCAAGATTAATATATTCTGGAATATTCGTACACCGTCTTCAAATGCGGCGTATCTTGATCTTTGTATGCGGCGCATGTACTTGGATTGTAACTTGTGAAATCTTGATAGTGATACGCCGTATGTTAGAAGTATGTTGCGGCGTATCTGGAGTAGAACGAGCTTGATCTTCTGGATTTCAGTAGGCTTTTGACATCTTGCTTGTTTTGCTCCATAATTAGTCCAAAATCGCCAAGTTTCACATAATACTTGTTTTTACATGAGAATTACTAAAGTAAACATTAATGTATCGATTCTCATATATAATATAATAAAACAAGTCAAATAAATAGGATAAATGATGATAATAAAATGTACTTATTTGAGTTCATCAAATATCCCCCCACTTGAACTTTACTTGTCCCCAAGTAAACCTTAGAATTAATCATATGAAAATGTATCCTAAAAGATATTAGGATTTATTTTTATATTTAAGCACGTATTCGTTTTGTCATAATCACACAACCAAACACTTAACGAAGTAGAAACCAAAATAATCTTTAATGTAAAACAATTCTAAATCGTTTAGTTGCTTAGTCGTGACGAATATTCTATCATAGGCTTGGCAAGTATACGCATCTCCCCCACTAAAGCCAAGGAGTAACAAGTCTAAAGCGGTAAAAAGGGTTTGTTGGTTAAGGGTTGATCATCCTTTTTAATCTCTATCGATCTCATATTCCAGAAAAGGCGACAAAACTACAAATACATGATCGAATCCACGACCACGATACTTGCAATTGCTCAAATCCTTAACTCGAATAGGCTAAAGATAGGACCAAGTAATCTTCACCAATAATATTATATCAAAAAGGGCGACAAAATCATAAATACATAGCCGAATCCACGACTACGATACTTAAGATTGCTCAAATCCCTAATCTCAATAAATCAAAGGTTTGGATGAAGAATGATATAGGGTATGGATAATATTTGGGATACAAATTGGTGTAAAATGAAAAATAAACAAAACAGATAAATTAAAATCCTAAGTGTGGTAAATCACTTTCCCAACCATCCCATGAATAAGACTCATATCATTGAATAACTCACGCTTTAACACTTGAAACACACGCTTTAGGTAGACACGAATTATACTCAACAAAATCTCAATCAAAGAATAACCTTAGTTGGCGTTCCCATAACGGCCAACTCCCATTCAATTCATAATTATAATATACAACAAATAGTGGTGATATCTCCCACTTAATACAAAACTTTACATAAGTTGGTTAAAACAAACTTCCAACTTTTCCTTTTTCTTTTTCTTTTCTCTCTTTTTTTTTTTTTTTTTTTTTTTTTTTTTTTTTTTTTTTTTCGATTTTTTTTTTTACATCAACATATATGTGTAAAATTTCACAACTTTTCTATCACTATTTTTCCGGATAATTTTTCCAATACTTTCAGAAATAACTGTAATAGTGAAAGTAGCAAACACACGAAAAATAAACTAAAAGATATACAATATTTACTTTCATACCAAATGCATTGTGCAATTTCCCGACCTAACCAAAGATAATGAATTACGCACGCGAACACAGGTAATGTAAGGAAACACACTTTGCCTAAAGCAATTAACCACGGATTTTAATCTACAGGGTAGGCTAAGGTGTAAGGGTGTATCGAAACATTATAACAAAGGTGTAAGAAACGAAAGGAATGGCTCTGAGGGTTTTTCTAGGGGTATCTTACTCTAAAAGTGAGAGTAACAAAGGGTTTATACGGGGGTTAACTAACCAGTGTAGTTAGTTAATATCACATAACATATAAAGGTTATTTGGGTGTAATCCTAGAAATTTACCAATTTAGACAAGTCATTCCAATTATATAGATAATACTTATTATGGTGGTCTCGAATAGTATACCAGCCAAGTTCTAAAGTTTACAAGTCACCAGCACACTAAAGTTTTAATATTTTTGAAAGAATAGAGTTATGTGTGCGGTTATGTAATTTAGACTTTAAACAAAAACATGCTAAAAAATTTTAAATTTTGATATATTAAGCGCATTTTAAGCATATTTTGAAAAAGTTTAGGACAAGTAAGTGTTCTAATTCTCCAATCCCCCCACTTAAGTTAAACAACGTCCTCGTTGTTTGTGTCTAAGGTTAAAAACTGGAAAATAAAAGAATTAGAACAGAAAAACTCCCCTGAGATTTGCTCGGTATGATCCTCCATTATTCGTATAAGAGCAAAAATCAACTTCTTGTGGATGAGAACGTTTAAGCTTCATAGATGATGTATCCACAAAAAATTGCAGGAATCTATAATACCATTTAGACTTTAACACACCTGAGTTAAGAAGGTTCAAACTTGCATAATACATTAGTAGTTAGTAAAAATAAAACCTAAAAATTAAAACTGTAAATCATCAGGTCAGTCGATACGCCGTATCTTATGGAAGAAGATACGCCGTATCGATCCTGGAATAAATACGAATCAGAATAAAAGATGCGTTGCATCCTTAACCAGGGATGCGCCGCATTAAAATACTGACAGAAAGTTTGAAAGTCAAAAGTAAAAATGCAGAAAATAAAATAAGATATGACCAGTGCAGGTGATGCGTCGCATCTTATGATGGAGATGCGCCGCATCTTCTGCAGGTCTGACAGACTCGACACAGAACAGAAAAGTAAAAATTTTTCTCCGGGTTGTCTCCCGGTCAGCACTTGTCTTTATTCCAGAGTCTTCAAGTTAGACTCACGTTCAGCTCCTTAATCTGTTCTATTGATCCCCACATGTCCGTGCACGATGTAGTTGTGAATTACTTCGTCACGAACATATTCCGGCCCCAATTCAAGTACACCTTTGTAGAATCCTTTCATCTTTTGGTACGGATACTCGATCCCTTTCTCAGCGTCATTTTCATCTACAAAAAGAAATGGTGTAAATTTGTAACAAAATTTGTTAGGGGCATGTTTAAACCTTGGGTGAGCACGAGGCATCATGTAAGTGATGACGTTGCTTCCACTTTTAAAGGTGATCTTTCCTTCAAATCTTTTAGCGTTAATTTCAACCTCCTTACAAAATGGTTTCCCAACGATCACGTCACCCATCTCAACATCACGATAAGCATCCATGTTTTCCACCACGGTGAAATCTGTAACAATAGTTAAATTCCCAACAAAAATAGGTACATTCATGAATATTCCAACTACGTTTTTCCCTCTATACTCAATTTTGTTTTTCATTATAGAATTATAGAAATCTTTTGACATTACATTAATTGGTAAAATAGGGAAAAAGTTGGCACTAACTTGTTTAAATCCTATCATGCAAGGAAATTGTAAATTATAAGCACAATCTACATGGATCTTTCTACCATAATCACAGAAACTAGGATATCCTTCAAATTCATCATAATTCTTAGTGTTGATCATATTGATTCTAGGCACATCCATAATTTCTCCTTCATCAATTTCGGGTTCAAAATCCTCCATAAATTGATCATTGATTCCTATTGGTAAATTAAGATCATTTAATTCAATGTAGTCTCCACTATAGGTCTCAAGTGATTCATTATTTACCAAGGTTTCTCCCATAAATCTAGCTTCTAGATCGAGGTCCATACGTTCTCTTAATCCTAGCACATAGACGCTTCTAATTATGCTCTTAGCAGGATTTTGGCACTTATAGACTAGTTTATTATTCCCTACCTTTAATGAGATTTTTCTTTTAAACACATTAATCTTAGAATGGGCGGTAGACAAGAAAGGTCTTCCAAGGATTAAAGGAATCTTAACATCCTCGGGCATATCTAATATAACAAAGTCTACGGGGAAAACAAACTTCTCAATCTTAACTAGCACATTTTCAGCAATCCCTTCAGGTCGTTTTACCGTTTTATCAGCCAATTCAATAAGCAGCTTAGTTGGTGCTAATTCTCCTAGTCCTAGGGTAGTGAATGTCTTAAGGGGCATAACACTAACGCTAGCTCCTAAGTCAGCTAATACATTATTGAAAGATAAGTCATTAATTGAACAAGGTAAAGTAAAACTTCCTGGGTCTTTTTCTTTATGAGGCAAGGCACGTAAGTCGGTTACAGAGCTCTCTTCTTTCATTGTAGCCTTGATCTCCTCTTCAATCTTTGCCTTTTCTTTGAGTAGCCTCCTTAAACTGATTGAAGAATTAAAGAAAAATTCGGGCTTTGCAGCATCATTACCATTCATCAATCTTCTAGGAAAAGGTATGTTAGGCGTGACTTCTTCAGTAGTGCATATGGCCTTGACATGATCTCTTGGGTTAGTTTCAGTTGAGCTAGGTAAACTTCCGTATCCCCTTTCTTGAAGAACCTTGCTCATTTGTCCGATTTGTTGTTCCAATGCTTTGATCGAAGCTCCTTGATTTCTTGTTATAGTATCCGTTGAGGCTCGGATTTCTTTGATCATAGCAGTGTTCTCTTCATGTCTTTTAGCAGCATCGGCCATAATTTGCTTAAGAGTGTCATCCAAAGTCTGCCTCCTTTCTTGATAAGTGGGATTATAATTGTTCTTTTGATAGTATCCCGGAGTAGCTTCCCTAAATCTTCCTGAAGGTCAGAATGGTTGTCCAAATTGTGTGTAGTATGCTTCTTCAAAAGTCTCACTTTCATTCTTATTAGGGCAATCTTTAGTGTAGTGAGGTCCTTCGCATTTTTCACATCCAACTTGGGCAGCATAAACTTTCTCATCACGCTTCTTCATCTCTCTACTAATTTTATCCAATTGAGCTTGAATTGCAGCAAACCCGTCAAAATTAGTGCTGCTCTTAGATCTAGTAGAGGTTCCGCCGTGCCATTTTTGAGAGTGATCAGCAGCTTCTTGGATAGCTTTTCTAGCATCGGCTGCACTCATTTGAGGCACAACTCCCTTAGCATCCAAGATTTGTCTAGTAGGCACGTCCAATCCTTGATAGAACAATATTATCTCCTGCATTGGACTTAGATAATGTTGAGGGCATTTCATCAATAAGTCTTTAAATCGTTCCCAAGCTTGATAAAGAGTTTCATCAGGCTCTTGCTTGAAATTGTTGATAGCCTCCATCTTTTTAGCAGTTTTAGCAGGTGGACAATATCTTTTCAGGAATTTGCTCTTCAAATCTTCCCATGTTGTGATTGAACTAGCAGGTTCATTCCTTAGCCACTTATTAGCAGCTCCTTTAAGCGAAATTGGAAAGATTCTTAGCATAAGTTGATCGTCAGAGACTCCTTCTGTAGTAAACAAATCTGCAATCTCGAGGACTTTTTCAACATGTTCATTAGCATCTTCATGTTCTGTTCCACTGAAAGTATTTTCTCTTAGCTCCTTGAGAAACTGACCCTTCAACTCAAACTTTGACTTTTCATCAAACTTCGGTCTAGCAACTCCTGAACTGTAATCAGCACGGGTTTTGTTCATGTATTCCTCCATAGTAGTGTTTTCCGTCATTGTTTCTGTTTCTTCTTCCTCCTTCTCTTCAGAAAAGTAATCAAGCTCGAACGAACTTGAAATTTCAAAGCTTTTTGTGTTGAAAAGCCTTTTAAGCGAATGTAAGGCTCGTTCAGGATCTTCGAAAGGTTTAATCAAGTTCTTAGTTGAACTCCTGGTCATGCACTTCCTGAAATCATCACAAAAGCATCAGTAGGGTATGTTCAAGAAAGTATGATATCAGAAAATTAACAACGAAAACGGAATACGAAAAATAAAAGTTGCTGATATCTGTATTATCTTATTACGTTAAAATTTAATCAGACTTTTATTCAGAAAACAGATACGCCGCTTATGAATTTAGAATGCGCCGTATCAAGTTTAAATTATCAAAAATCGATTATATTTATTAAAATTAAATGCGTCGTATTAACAAAAGCTAATGCGCCGTATTTTCGTTACGTTTCAAAATACAAGATTTTTGATTTAGTAGATGCGCCGTATCGATAAAGATCGATGCGTCGCTTCTGTTTAATAATTCGAAAAACTGTTTTTAATTTAAATAGAAAATACGCCGTATCTGTTAAAACAGATGCGTCGTATGGCGTTAGGGTTTAGAAAAATTTCTTATTAAAAACAGAATACGCCGTATCTTGGGGAAAGATGCGTCGTATTGAATTTATTAAACGCGTTGTATTTTATAAAAATTAAATGCACATGATTTCAAACTATTTCAAATGGATGTCAAAAGTTCATTTCTAAATGGTTTTATAAATGAAGAAGTATATGTTGCACAACCTCCCGGCTTTGTCAATTTTAAAAAATCAAATCATGTTTACAAACTTAAGAAAGCATTATACGGACTTAAGCAAGCACCAAAAGCTTGGTATGATCGACTTAAGACCTTTCTAGTTGACCATAAGTATACCATGGGCCTAGTAGACAATACTCTTTTCACCAAGAAAAGGGATCACATATTATCATCTGTTGGATCGATATACTCTCGATATACTCTGACCAAACTAACTTGTAGCTTGTCTACTGTTTAACAACTTTGAATGAATTCAAAACTATTAATAGTGAAACACTGATATACTTTGCTAAGTATGCGGAATCTACTTTAACAAAGCTAAGAAGAATTAATAAACAACTTGAATATTATTAAAACCTTGAACCTGCTTTCTTACACAGATTCACTAACAAACTCTAAACTCTAATAATTTTATATTACTAATCGCATATACTTGTCTCTCTAAAAAACTTATCTCTAATGCCAACCTAGGGATCCTTTTATAGGCACAAGGAAAACCCTAGTCGGTTTACAATACTTGAACGACAAGTAATTCTAATTATAACTCTAATCTAATACGAACTTTCTAGAATTACACAATAGTCCTTAAACTATTTGCATAGCAGTCCTTAAACGAGCAGCAGTACTTTAATTGAACAGCAGTACTTTGACTTGAGTAGCAGTACTTTGACTTGAGTAGCAGTACTTTGTCTTTTATAGCCCAACAATCCTCCCCTAACTTGAATTCTACTTGCTTGATTTCAAGTTTCTTTGTATGTCTTTAACTTCAACACTTTATCTTCAAGGAAAGGTTGTTTCTTTAAAAACTGACTCGTTGTTTTGTCATCATCAATGCAAACAGTATCTTCAATCTTCATCAGCAACAATTCTTTTCAGCATCAGACCTTTTCAGCAACTCAGCATCATATTGGCAATATGTACATCAAATTTTTAAAAGTTTCATACTATTCTCATCACTTCCAGGTGTGTTAACTCCTGTGAGAGGTGAATCATTGAAAACTTAATGGATTTTGATGTCTCTTTACCAAAGCCATTAACTCTGGAGTAGCCAATGTTTAGATTTAGGAAAAACCATGGTACATTGATAACCATATGATTTTGAGCAAATCATCAGCTATCAACGGATTTGAGTAGTCTTTACCAAATAGCCGTTTGCTTTTGGACTAGTTAGTTCTTTTAGTACAATCACTACCATGGTGAACTAATTACCATATAATGGTTTTCCACAGCCTTTACCACAAAGCCATTATCTTGTGGGCTAGCCAACTCTTCACTAATATAGATATGGTGAGTTGAAAACCATACAATTTTTAGTAAATTGCCAACTAAAAACGGATTTGATAATCACATCAGAGCCGTACCCTCATGATGAGTCAAACTCTTTCTTGTTTATTAAACATGGTGAGTTGATTACCATTTGTTGTGTAGTACAAGTACTAACACCATGCTGTTGCTTTCAAAACCATTTGTTGCTGTTTAATCTTTGTGCTTCAAAATGTTTTTGCACTTATCAAAAATTACTAATTTTATCAAAAGACTTTACTGGTTTTATGCTGCAAGCAGTACTTTGTGAAAGTACTGTCTGACCAGCAGTACTTTGAAGAAAGTACTTTATTTTTCAAAAGATTTATATAATAATTAAACCATACCAGTAGTTATGCATTAATCTTCAAATTCAGTAGTCCACTTGATGAATAATTTTATGACCATCAATGCTACTTCATCCTCTTGTTCCACTTCCATTCCATGCTCTAGCATCCTGATCATCAGATCTCTTGTGAGTGGATATCTCTGTTCTGCTAGCATATGAATCATAGTGCCATCTTCTAACTCCAAAACATGTATCCCAACTGATTCAAAGAATCTCCATTTGTTAATCTCCCAGTTGTCTTGATTTTCCCACAAAGCACTGTCCTTAGACTCCTCTGTCTCCCAGATTGTTGTGAGATCTCCTAACAATATCAAACCTACTCCTTGTGGTGGAATATGCTCAAAATAAGTTTGCACTTGGAGATATAACTGAAGCATATCATCTCTATCAATCAGATGTAGTATATCCCATAATGAATTGAACACTCTAAAACTTCCATCTTGTCTATGAAAGATCAGATAATCTCCTTCTTTAGATTCTACAACTGAAAAAGTAGATATCTTGGACTTCTTATCAGTATCTTCTTTCAATTTTGGATTCTCAAAGTCAACAACTCTAAGATAATTTCTGAGCTCATCAACTGTGTCTGTTCTTAATTCAACAGCTTCCTTGAACTTCTTTGATGGCTGTTCATCAGTGATTCTTTTCCTCTTTGAGCTTCTTGTAACAGCTCTTTCCTTTCTTTTATCTTCAAAAGAAATAATGCTTGCAAGATCCTTTTGAATAGCTTCTCTAACAGCATCATACAGATCCTTCATCTCTGTATATGTCAATCTAACTAAACCTGTATATCCTTGACCTTTCAGATAAGCCATCATATCATTCCTTTCTCTAGCTTTACTAATTGGCCTTTTTGATTGAACATTCTTCCTTGATTCTTCAGCATCTATCTCTGCTTGTAATATTCTAGCTGCTTCCTCATTTTTGGCAACCTGAATTTGTCTTAACTGTGCCAATGTCATCTTCTTCTTCTTCTTTTCTATCAAGATCCCTTTGCCTTTATCTTTTGGATCTATCTCTTGTGCAGGTTGAGAAGAAGTATTATGTTGTTGTTCAACCTCATGAATACTGATGCCTCTTTGACTTGACATATTAAGCATGATGTCAGCAATTGTTTCATCATCACTGTTAGTATGAGCTATAACATCTTCTTCCTGAGCTGGTTTAGAAGGACCTACTTCCTCTTGAACTTGAATTGAAGGACCAATATCTTCTTCAAAATCTAAGGTTCTAGGTGTAATAGTGAATTGCCTCTCAGTACTTTGTTGAGCAGTACTTTCTTGAGCAGTACTTTCAGCTTCAGCTCCTTCCAAGTTTATTTCCTCAGTATCACCACTTCTCACTTCAACAGTAGCTTCTTCCAAATTTATTTGCTCTGTTTCATCACTCTTCCTCTCAACAGTATCTTGAGGAATATTTTCAGGTGGTGTCCTCTGAGTATCATCCATAAATCCAGCATCTTGTTCAAAACCAGCATCATCTTCATTCAAATTCTCTAAATTCCTCCCCATTTGGAATGAAGATTGCTTCTTAGACTTTTTCTTCTTTGACTTAGAAATCTTTGTAGGTATCCTACCACTCTTCTTCTCAGACTTCACCCATAATCTATGGTGTTGAACTAGTGGCCAAACATACCTCTTCAATTTTTGAAACTTAGTCTTTAATTTGTCTATCTTAGCAGCTTGAGCCTCACTCTCCTTCTTTAGCCTCTTTAACTCCCTTGTTAAAGCATAATTGTCCAATTCTGCCTCTTCTTCTTCAAATTGCTTAGACACATTTGTGGAAGAATTATCAATAGGAGATGGTGGATTATTCATACCTTGGTCTGACTCCTCATGAGTAGGAATGTCCATAGGAGCAGTATCTTCCCTAGTAACAGAATGTGGAGAAGCAGTATGTTGAGAAGCAGTAGGTTGAGGAATACTAGCTTCTCTTGAAAATGGAGACTCTTGGCTTGCTGATTCAGAATTTGCTTCTTGCTCTTGCTCTTGCTCTGCATCTCTAACAACTTGTGCAACTCCCAATATATGAGCAGTCAAAGGTGTGTTGGTTCCAGAAGACTTTGCACTTTGTTTAGATAGAAAAGTAAACACCTTTGATGGAAGTTTGACAGTGGGTAGAAAACTTTGAGGTTTAGGGACATCCTCAAGTTGATTGTTCAAGAATAACTGAACAAACCTTGGATACATCAAAAATGGTGAACCATTACCAATATGTGTAAGCATACCATCCAGAATGAGTCTTGAAAAATTGAATCTTCGATCGGTAGCCAAACCCACTAATGCAGATGCAATATTTTGACCAAATTGATCAAAAGAAGTACTCTTGGGACTCAAACAATGAAGTAGAACATGAATGAGGTACTTCCAATGAGAACAAAACAAAGGCTTTTGAAAAGTAAGCTTCGTCAGATCGCCTTCATAACCTAAATCACTTAAAGTGTCCCAAAGCACTTGTTTTTCAAAACGAACAGCCCCCCTTCATCATTAAACATCAAAACATCCCTAATCGTGGCTTCAGAAATCCTAATAGCTCGTCCAGCAACCGTAGCCCTAATCAACGAATCATCTTCTTTTGTTGCAGTAGCCCAAAATTCTTGCATCCAGGGACCAATAACATCAGGGTCAACTAAAATAGAGTAGTTGATGGAAGACCCAGTTAAGAAATCAATGATCGCATGAAAATCAACATTATCACTTGTCTTGTCCAAATTAGCGATCATATTGTGTTTGCTAACAGTGAGACGATTAGCCATGATGAGTGGTAGATAAGAATTCGCTTTGAGTGTGTGTTTCGATAAAAAGATTGTGGTGTAAAAGCGAATGAGGGATCTCAAATATGGTAAAAGGCGGGGAAATAGGGGTGAGTTTCTTTAAATAGGATGGAAATAACTCAAACTCATAATAATAAAGTTACCGTTTGGATTAACTTATTATCTCCGCCGTAAGGAATTAATTAACCGTAGCCCCACAATTTTTGACCGTTGGAACAGTACGTCCACGTAAGCAGTACGTTGAAGCAGTACGTTGCTGAAGCAGTACTTTAGCAACAAAGCAGTACGTTCCATCTTCTTATCCATAATCAATACTCCAAACTAAAACCAAGAACTTGTAAATGGTTCATGCTTAAGTTCTAACTAATAGCTAATGTTGCCTCCCCTCAAATACAACATATAGGCTAAACTAAATTACTAAAAACCAATACTTTCATTAAGACCGAATAGAAAGTATTCTAACTAATACTAAAGCCTCCCCTCAAATGTAGCCTAGTAGTTAATCATCCCAATGCTCACAACTAAGTGGTTGAATCTTGAAACATCAAATCCCTTAGTGAGTAGATCAGCTACATTATCATCTGTGTGAACCTTAACCACATTTATAAGCCTGTGCTCATAACAATCCCGAATAAAGTGATGCCTAATCTGAATGTGCTTGGTCTTGGAGTGATAAACAGGATTCTTCACAATGCAGATGGTACTCTCATTATCAATGTTGATAGGAGTATTCTTGAAGTTGAATCCATAATCCAAGAGTTGATTTTGCATCCACAAGACTTGTCCACAACAGCTTGCAGCAGCAACATATTCTGCTTCAGTAGAGGAGGTTGCAGCAATGGTTTGCTTCTTACATTGCCAGGAGACTAATCTTCTACCAAGATATTGACATCCTCCTGAGGTTGATCTTCTATCATAGTTATCCCCTGCATAGTCACTATCTGAAAAGGCTTCCAAGTGAAAAGGTGACTCCTTAGGATACCATAATCCTAACTTTGGTTGATGCTTGAGATATCTAAAAATCCTCTTGACTGCATACATATGGGAAACCTTGGGTGTAACCTGAAATCTTGCACACAAGCAAACAGCAAACATGATGTCAGGTCTTGATGCAGTTAAGTACATCAGACAACCAATCATAGATCTGTAGAGCTTGACATCCACAGCTTGTCCATCGTCATCCTTGCCTAAGGGTTTATTTTTATCAATGGGTGTGGTGGCAGGCCTTAGATTTGGAAGGTCAAATCTTTTAAGTATGTCTGCAACATACTTTTCTTGATTAATGAAGATTCCATCTCTTGTTTGTCTAACTTGAAGACCCAAAAAGAAAGTTAATTCTCCCATAGAACTCATTTGAAACTCCTTCTGCATAAGATCTTCAAATTCTTTCACCATAGACTTCTTTGTAGCTCCAAATATAATATCATCCACATATACTTGGACTAACATAATGTCTTTCTTATCCCTCTTGATGAACAAAGTCGTATCAATTGCTCCTCTCCTATAACCATGTTGTAATAGAAAATTTGAGAGTCTCTCATACCAAGCTCTGGGAGCTTGGTGAAGGCCATATAGTGCCTTGATCACTTTGTAGACTTTGTTTGGATGTGCAGGATCTTCAAAACCAGGAGGTTGTTTAACATAAACTTCCTCAGAAATTGTGCCATAAAGAAAAGCACTTTTCACATCCATTTGGTAAACAGGAAATCCCATATATGATGCAAAGGCAAGAAATAACCTTATTGCCTCTATCCTTGCAACAGGAGCAAACACTTCATCATAATCCACTCCTTCTTCTTGGCGATATCCTTGTGCAACCAATCTTGCTTTATTTTTGATAACATTCCCTCGTTCATCTCTTTTGATTCTAAAAACCCATCTTGTACCAATGACTCTTTTGCCATCTGGTAGATCACATAATACCCAGACTTCTTGAAGCTTGAATTGTAGAAGCTCCTCTTGCATGGCTTCAACCCAACTTTCATCTGCTAAAGCTTGAGCTACCTTCTTGGGTTCCTCTTGAGATAAAAAGCAAGCAAACAGGCATGTTTGTTGATCCTTGTGATTCATCCTGTTTTGTTTGTAAACAAAGCTAAGTAAAGCAGTATGTTGCTGAGAAAGTCCTCTAACTTTGTTCCTTGTAACCACTCCTGAAGAGGGTGATCCAATAATGTTACTCTGAGGATGAGCTTTATGAACTCTCAATGTAGGAGTTGGTGGTACTGGAAGATCAGACTCTAAGTTAGTAAAATCAATGCCTTCATTGGAGAAAATACCTTCTGGATTAAGCTCATCATCAACTTCTTCTAATCCAGGAATGTTAGCATTAACTAAATCATCATCATCAACATTGGAATTATCAGCATTGTTCCAATTTGATTGCTCTAACACACCAGAAGTACTGTCAAAAGGATCATCAGTACTTTGATCTAAAGTACTGTGGGCAGTATCTTGAAAGTTACTCTTTTTCTTTGCAGCCTCATAAGCCTTCCTTTGTTCATCTTCATAGGATTGTGCTATAGTTTCTTGAAAAAGCATCCTATTAAGCTCATCTTGTATGGCTTGATCTTCATCAGATACTGTA
Organism: Artemisia tridentata subsp. tridentata; assembly: GCA_021014915.2. NCBI lineage: Eukaryota > Viridiplantae > Streptophyta > Magnoliopsida > Asterales > Asteraceae > Artemisia > Artemisia tridentata. The sequence continues at coordinate 144,725,925 of CP139507.1, read as the reverse complement.
TGAGTTGGCTGAGCAGTACTTTGTTCCTCAACAGTAACTTCAGGTTCTTTGTCAGGAACTTCTTCTGGTGTAACATTGACTCCATGAACAATGTACTGTGAATCATCTTCTTTGTAATTAGCCTGATTCTCTTCTCTAACAGGGACATAATTCATAGATGGTGTGAACTTGAGATCAAGATCAAACATCCAATCAGGACCTTTACCTTTCTGAGTTTCCTTATCTTCCAAAAATTCAACATGAAGACAATCTTGTACCTTTTTGGTATTCCTGTTATAAACTCTAAATCCTTTGCTATTTGTACAATAACCCAATAAATATCCTTCATCTGACTTACCATCAAATTTTCCCAGAGAGTCAATGGTATTTAGAATAGTCAGAGAGCAGCCAAAAGGTTTTAGAAAATGAATGTTTGGTTTCTTTCCCATGAGTAACTCATAAGGTGTCTTCATCTGCGGTTTAGTTACTGAAACTCTATTCAACACATAGCAAGCAGTACTTATGGCTTCAGCCCAAAAGAGAATAGGTAATTGGGAATCTGCAAGCATTGTTCTAGCTGCTTCTATCAAAGTCCTGTTCTTTCTTTCTGCAACACCATTCTGCTGTGGTGTTCTAGCAATGCTAAACTCTCTCTTGATCCCTTTCTTGGCACAGAATTCATCCATATGCTTGTTTTTGAATTCTGTTCCATTATCACATCTAATACCTCTTACTTTGAGTCTTAATTGATTTTCAAGGGCTACTATCAGGTCATGGATAGCATCAAAGGTTTCATCTTTGAATCCCAAGAAAAAGACCCAACTAAATCTGCTACAATCATCTGTCACAACCAAGCAGTACTTCTTCTTGTTTAAACTCTCTACTGAAACTGGTCCAAACAGATCCATGTGTAGCAACTCTAAAGGTTCTCTAATATCTCTTTCCCCAAGCTTCTTACATGAAGCTTTATGTTGTTTACCCTTCTTGCAAGCCAAACATGAATGATCAGTCTTGAATGTTTTGGAAGGTAAACCTCTAACTAAATTTCCTTTGACCAGCTTGTTGATGTTCTTAAAATTAACATGACCTAGTCTTTTGTGCCACAGATGTGCTTCTTCCAATGATGCCTTTGCTACTAAACATGTTGCTCTTCCAACAGAATTAAGACTCTTTAAGTCTAAACTGTATACATCATTGGTTCTTGGTACTCTCAATGTCACCAAGTGATCATCAACAAATTTGAACTCAGGTGAGAGAATGAGACATTCTGTATCAGTAAACAGAATTGGATACTTCTTGTCACAAATTTGAGATACTGACAATAGGTTGAACTTGAGCTCCTTCACATATCTAACATTCTCAAAATCAATACATCCAGCCTTGATTGTTCCTTTGCCAGTGATTCTTCCTCCATCAGGATCATTACCAAATGCAACTCTTCCTCCATAATATGCCTTAAAATCTGACAGGATCTCCTTGTCCCCTGTCATGCTGCCAGAGCAACCACTATCAACAATAATATGATCTTTAAGCTCCTCCTCTGGGTTGCCCTGCACATAAAAGAAAAGGGTTAGTTTCTTTTAGGAACCCAAGCCATTACTGACTTGTGTTCCCCTTGTGGAGTGACATACTTGAATTCCTTCAGTATGTAATCTCCACTGGTTTTAAAGGCATGGTCAATTATTATTTGAGTTGGTCCCATGTCCTGTGTTGTAATATCAACAACACTCCCTGTTTCACCCTTATCTGATGAAAGTACTTCTTGTTCCCCATCAGTACTTTCTTTCTTAACCCAATTTCGTTTGACCTTAGGTTTCTCTGATCTAGGTACTCTGCTTGAGTTGTAAGACCTTTTATATGAATTGAATCTCTTAGGTCTTCTATGTGAAAAAGTGCTAGCAGTACCATGAGTGGGTGAAAACTTATCAGTCCTTTGAGAAGGTACTTCTTGAGACTTATCAGAGTGTGAAGGTACTGGTGATTTGGAAAACATTCTTTTCTGGTGAGGGTACCTATAGTCTTTTGAGAAGTTACTATGGTTAACCCTATTTGAGTGATTCCAAACTGGTCTAGGCTCTCTTGGCTTATGGGTGGGAGGTCTATTCTTTGGAAACTGACTTAAGTATTCGGAATGAAAGTCACAGTGCTTAATCAAGTGATCAGGACTATAGCATACATAACATAACTTTCTCTCCATATTCCCAAATCCTCTTCTATGATTAAAAGGTTTCCTGTAGTAAGCAGTATTTTGAAAAGTTTCTCTTGGAGGTACTGCTGAATGTCCAGCAGTACTTTGAAAAGTTTTTGGAGGTACTGCTTGTTTTTGAAAAGCTGTAGGAAACTTTTGATCATTACCCTTTTGAAAATCATTCTTAGGTTTCTCAGAACTAATTCTACCATTAAGCTTCTTCCTAAACTCTAGGTTGTCTACACCATAACGAGAAACATCTGTCCTAAGAGGTTGAAACTGACCAGTGGGTGGAGGAACTGAGTGGTACTCCTTATCTTTCTTAAACTCAGTAGGTGATTCACTAATTGGTTCCTCATTCCTAGATGTGTTTTCTTCTGAGCTTGTAAGGTCATCATCACTAGGTGGAATCTCTTCCTTAGCACTAGGTGGGATCTCTTCCTTATCACTAGGTGAGGTCTCATCTGAACTACTATCTACACCATAACCTAGTCCAGCTCTACTGTTTATGACTCTTTGTTTTTCAACAAATTGAACATGTGATAGACCAGCCTGTTTAATACTACCAAGTTTTTCTAACAAAGTATCTCTTTCCTTAGTAATCTTTTCTAATTCAGACACCTTACATCCTAACTTCCATTCACTTAATTTCAATTGGTAATCTTGTTGCTCATATTTTTCTGCCCAAGCTATTTCATTATTTTCATGTGTTAATATTTTGGCTTCCATTGACTCTAAAGTTAATTGATAACCAGCTACCTCAGACCTAGCTGTTCTACAATTATCTCTTTCAGTCACATAATCTTTAAGCAACTTTTGATAAACATCATTACACTTAGAGCATACCTCAGTGATATTGGATGAACTTGGTGAAGTGGCTACCATAGCAATCTGAACAGGTTCATCTTCATCCTCCATGCTCCAGTCAAAGCTTCCAAGACCATCTCTGGATTCCAAAGCAGCATATCCAGGTTCCTCATCAAAAGCTGTGCCCCAATCAAACTCTTCCATTGCAACCATAGAATAGGTTACAGGTTCATCATCAAATTCAGCACTCCAGTCAATCTCTGCTAAATTTTCTTGAGCCACCAAAGCTTTTGGTTGTGATTCAGTAATAGGAACCTCCTTTCTTTCAACCTTGGGTTGTTCAATCATTCTGTTTGCCTGATATTTTGCAAACTTGCATTCCCTTGCAAAGTGTCCAAGCTTTTGACAATTGAAACATTCAATCTTGGATTTGTCAAAAGTTATACCTTGTTTGGCTTTGAAATCAATTCCCCTTCCTGTCTTGTTCATGAACTTCTTGATCCTAGCAGTGATCATAGCTACTTGCCATCTTATGTCAATCTCTTCTAAAGCATCTTCTTCAATCTGCAACAAGTCTTCTTGATAGGTAACAGGTAAAGTGGCTTGTTGTGCAAAGAAGGAACATACAACTTCATCAGAATTGGTTTTGTTTGTTGGTGATGGAATGGGAGTAGTTGTGGTTGTGCAAACATGCTGTGAATCACCAACAGTACTTTGAGAAGGATAAGCAGTACTTTTAGTGGAAGTACTGCTTCTGTTTTCAGAAGATACAAAAGCTATGTTGTGAGTTTTCTGAGAACTGTGACCATTCATCTCTTGCTCGTACACTTTCAGATTGTTATAGAGATCATTAAAGTCCATAGACTCCAATCCAGGTTGTCCTCTAATCATAGTAGCAACCACATGCCAGACAGATGGCAAACTCCTTAAGAACTTCAAATTTGCATCTTCAACAGATACCTCTGCTCCATATAGTTCTAGCATACTAAGTAGATTTTGGAATCTGTCATAGGCAGCATCAAGACTTTCTCTTTCACCAACAGTGAAGGTTTCAAATTGCTGCTTCAATAAGTTTCTATGCATCTTCTTTGAAGCATCATTACCTCCAAATCTTGTCTTGATAGCAGCCCATAATTGTTTTGCATCCTTAGCATCATGAAACTTCAATAGGTGACCATCAGGAATAGCAGACAGCAGTATGTTGAGAGCCTTATCTTGATTTCTCTTTGTAGCTGCTGGTAAGAGTGGTTGAGGTGGTTTGGGTTGTCCTTCAATTTGTAGAGGTTCATCAAGAACAACATTACCATTGACAATTACATCCCATAGAGCATGGTCAGTAATAGCAAGGTACTGTCTCATCTTCATGCTCCAGAGATCATATTCTCCCTTCTTGATGATAGGAATTCTAAGTGAGGTGATGGATGGGATAGGTGCAACTTCAGTCGACATTGTTGAGGGTTTGTTGATAAATCGGTTTTAAGGGTTTCTTCTTAATCAGAGTCTCCACGCAAGCTCTGATACCACTTGTTGGATCGATATACTCTGACCAAACTAACTTGTAGCTTGTCTACTGTTTAACAACTTTGAATGAATTCAAAACTATTAATAGTGAAACACTGATATACTTTGCTAAGTATGCGGAATCTACTTTAACAAAGCTAAGAAGAATTAATAAACAACTTGAATATTATTAAAACCTTGAACCTGCTTTCTTACACAGATTCACTAACAAACTCTAAACTCTAATAATTTTATATTACTAATCGCATATACTTGTCTCTCTAAAAAACTTATCTCTAATGCCAACCTAGGGATCCTTTTATAGGCACAAGGAAAACCCTAGTCGGTTTACAATACTTGAACGACAAGTAATTCTAATTATAACTCTAATCTAATACGAACTTTCTAGAATTACACAATAGTCCTTAAACTATTTGCATAGCAGTCCTTAAACGAGCAGCAGTACTTTAATTGAACATCAGTACTTTGACTTGAGTAGCAGTACTTTGACTTGAGTAGCAGTACTTTGTCTTTTATAGCCCAACATCATCATCCAGATATATGTGGATGACATTATATTCGGTTCAACTTGTCAAGAGTTATGCGACTGTTTCTCAAAAATCATGCATGATGAGTTTGAAATGAGTATGATGGGGGAACTAAACTTTTTCTTAGGTCTCCAAATTAAACAATTAGAAGATGGGATATTCTTCAACCAATCTAAGTATAACAAGGATAGACCTCAAAACCTATGAAAACACCGATGTCCTCCGAAACCAAACTCACAAAGGATGAAGAAAGTGAATCCGTAGATAGCACTAAATATAGAGGAATGATTTGTAGTTTACTCTATCTCACAGCTAGTAGACCGGATATTATGTTTAGTGTTTGTCTATGTGCACACTTTCAAGAATATCCAAAAATATCTCATCTTGAAGCCGTTAAACGGATATTTAGGTACATTATAGGCACTACACATTTAGGATTATGGTATACCAAAGGAACGGGTGTATAAACCATAGTGTATGCCGACTCAGACCATGCTGGTGACTATGTTGATAGGAAAAGTACAAGCGTTATTTGTACTTTTGTAGGACATTGTCTCACCTCATGGTTCGCAAAGAAACAAACGACCCTCGCAATTTCAACAAGCGAGGCCGAGTATGTGTCTACAGGAAAGGTGTGTCAACAAGCACTGTGGATAAAACAAGCTCTTGTCGACTATGGAATTGAACTCAATGACATTCCCATTCTTTGCGACAACAAAGGAGCTATTGATCTCAGCAAAAATCCAGTCCAACACGCTAGAACCAAACGCATAGAAATATGTCACCATTTTCTACGTGACAATGTTCATAAGGAAAACATATCAATTGAGAAAGTTTCCTCAGAAGACAACATTGCCGATATTCTCACAAAACCTCTCAAGAGAGAACCTTTCAACTATCTTAGACTTGGTTTAGGATTAATGGAACCTAGTGAGTAGATAAAACATTAGCTCGAAGCTTAGATTAACCAAAGACGACAATAACCAAATCTTGTGTTTTTATCCGGCGGATCCAAACGACAACAAGGGCGGATCCCTTGTTTTGGATCCACCGGATCCATGGATTGTTGAGAAAGTTTTTAATATATTAAAACAAACACCCTTTACTGTACACCATATTATTTAAAAACATACATCCTACTGGAATTCGACCCTTATCACACCAAACTCAAAAATTAGGTCATTCTCCACAACCAATTTGTGCTAAATTCATCACTGTAAGTATCCTAATCTCATCTAATTTCTAATCTAAGTATAGGATTTCCATTTGTTGCACAAAATCAAAACTTGGGGTTTATGTATTTTTCTTGTAAAATCATAAAGCACATTTACTAAAAATGCATAACAAATCATATTTTCCTAAGTTAGAAATTAGATATCATAATGAATTATCATTAAACACCCCATGGGATTTATAAAAATCTTCTTACGACTAGAAAAAACGATGACCAGATCTAAACACACTCCTTTTGTTGGTGATACTTTGTTTAATACTAACTAGCACGCGGAATTTACTAGCTAGTACTTAGAAGATTGTTTGTGAATGAAATAGTGAATTATAAGTATGAATAAGAGACAATGAATAAACTTCAACAATTCAATATTATTTATGAATAATACGAGTGATCTCAATATCACTAGGGTTACACAAAACCTTGAATCTTAACGAAAACGTATGTCGTAAACCTAACCTAGGATATCCTTTTATACACCAAGGATTCATGTACAAGATAACTATAATTCTATATAAGTAGGATATACACAAAATCCTTTCTATACTTATCATTTACAAAATCATAAGCAGTACTAATCTTCTAATGGGCAGTACTAAATGACTTAGTACTGTCAGTATTGTCTTCAGTATCTTCAGCAGTACTAACTTATGTGCTAACAGTACTAACTGTTAGATTTAATTCCCAACAATCCTCCCCTAAACTTATGATTTCTCTCTAAATCACTAAGAAATCATAAGTTTCTTTGAATTAAACTTCATTTCCATGATTGGGGGATTCTTCCAAACACCTACCATGTCAACCTCTTGGATTGGGCTTTCCTCTATTCTGCAATATCAAAAAAATTTCTTACTAGTGTATCTGCCATTTTTGATTCACTTTTAATCTCCAATTTTGAAACTACTAGAATCAATAAAGTAGTTGTCTTGAGAGGATAGTCTTTTCAACTAAAATATATATTTCAATTCCATCCTTGGTAGAAACTCTGTGTACACCACATGTATCAAAAAGCTTCCATGAAACATCTTTAATCTTAGCTTGAAATCTCCATATAACTTCTCCACCATCTGGATCATAAGTCCTCTTCAGCTGTACCCATAGCTCTTTATCTTTGTCTTCAATAGGATCTGCGACTCTGAATCTTGCTTGTACCAAATTCCACAATTGATTAAGATCTTCCCTATCAAATCCCTTAAGAAAATCTTCAAATAGTTGTATCTCTCAGTAACTCGACCAATTCTCATGATCTTCCACCCTTTCATCATTCCTTCAGTGAATACTTCCGAGTCAATGATGGGGTGTTTTGCTTGTAGAGGCTTAATGTTTGTGGATTCAGGAACTATCACTAACATACTCTTGAGTTGATCATCTGTTAATCCTTCAGCATTTGTCTTTTGTTTCTTAGAAGTACCAGATTCTAGCACTTCTGGATCTCTCTTCTTTCCTTTACCACTGCCAGTATCTATTTTGAAATCCTTTGAGATTGGTTTGTTGATCCTTGCATAAGCTTCATAATAAGCTTTTTCAATCTCTGCATCTGATCTAACTTTGAAATAACTTAGCTTCCAAAATGCCTGGTTCTTCAAATAACTTTTCATAAAGCTTATATGTTCCTTCTTTGTAGGCATCTTCTTCTTGTAACCTTTCTTTTGTCTATCTCTGATTTTCTGCATAAGATTACTCCAAGCAACTTCCTTATTCTTTGCTAAAATGAACTCTGTAAGCTTTGTTGACTTCTCTTCTGTGCTTAAACTTTCATCTTTAAGAAGTTGCACTGCTTGTGCTCTCACAATTGGATCCGAATCTAACAAATATTGTAGTTGTTCATCAAAGGTTTCTTGAGTAATCTGCTCATCTGAAGCTATCTTTTCTAACCTTCTTGCTTCCATAAAATCAATCACATCTGCTTCAGACATTTTCTTTGCTAACTATGCATCAAGATCAATATGAGCTTGTTCATATGCTTGAAGTTTCTTTTGTAGTTCCTTTGCTACTTCTTCATCATAGTCTATCTGTATCTGAGTTTTTGCCTTTGTTTTCTTTTTTTGGGGCTCACCTTGATGCGCGTGATGTGTCGTTGCGGTTTAGCAGTTTTAATGCCTACTCAAGTTTTAAATTTATATTTAGCCGACTTATCAATAACACACACACTTAACGAGCAGTGTACCCGGTCAGTATGAAGATAATGGTAAGTAGAGTGTCGATCACTAAGAGTGGAACGTATTATCTAGTTATTCTAATCAGTATTTTAATATCCTAACGCAAGGGGGTTTCAGCCTGAGAGACTGGCACGATTTGTTGCAATTAAATAATAAAATAAACCAATAGGCACGAATCAGCAAGTAGCACACACGTACACAGATAGATACTCGAGACAATAAGAGGGCTGTCCTTATGATTAAGTAGATTGTCACTTGTTTTATTGATAGCTTTATATGAAGTGTATGTAGTTAACCCTTTCTCGTTGGTCCTATTCTTATCGGCGAGTAAACCCTTAATGATTACTTATGTCTAAAAGTTATTCCTAAGTGATCAATTTAGAAACAACCGTGGGAGCCACATTATGTCCCGCAGTCAAATGCCCGCAAGCCACTAATAAACACAGAGGTTATCAATGCACTAATAAGTAGTAACCAAAGACATCATCATATAAACTTTAATTGATGGGAAAGCAAGTATTAAAGGGAGTGCAATCTTTCGTTGTCACATTACACAAGCCACCAATCCTGATGAATTAAAGTTTGCTAACACAATAAAACAAAACTACTTAATGAATTAAATACATGCAGCACCTTCTTACAGCTCTTGTATCTTTGATTTGGGTGTGTCTTGTGCTGCCTTCTTGACTGAATTCGTCCTTTGTTCCTTCTGTTCGGTCTTCGGTGTTAGGGTTTTTTGGAACTTGTAATTCGTCTGGTCTACGGGGTATTTATAGTTTCTGTCTGAGGGAAGATGCGGCGCATCTACTAAGTAGATGCGGCGCATGTACTTAACTTCGCGTGGGGTCCAAGATTATAATATTCAGGAATATTCGTACACCGCCAGAAGATGCGGCGTAACTCCATGATTAGATGCGGCGCATGTCTTCTTGTATCTTGGATCGTATCTGGTGATATCTTGATAGAGATGCGGCGCATGTCGAGAGTGAGATGCGGCGCATCTGGAGCAGAATTGACTTGATCTTGTCCATGTCAGTAGACTTTCACTTTATGCACGTTTTGCTCCATTATTAGTCCAAAATCGCTAAGTTTCACCAAATGCTTGTTTTTACCTGAGAATTACAAAAGTAAACGATTAAGTATCAATCCTCATATATAATATAGTAAAACAAGTCAAATTAATAGGATAAATGATAGTAATAAAATGTACTTATTTGAGTTCATCACTCACTTTCTTCAATCAAAATTCCTTTGCCCTTGTCCTTAGCAGTTTGTACTGTTGCTACTTCAACCTCAGCAGTTTGTACTGCTTCTTGTTCTGTCTCAGCAGTTTGTACTGCTTCTTGTTCTGTCTCAGCAGTTTGTACTGCTTCTTCAACTATCTTAGCAGTACCTTGTTCCTGATCTTGAGCACCCATATCTGCATCATTACCAATACCTTCTTCATTTAATCCACTAGCACCTTCTTCGTTCCTCCCCTGAGTTCCAGATCTCTTCTCCTTATCATTCCCAGATTTCCCTGATATCCTCCCCTATTTGGGAGAATCACCACCATCATCATCTGAATCATCTGAGTCATTATCTGAAGAATCATCATCCATCACCACTCTTGATCTTTTCCTCTTAAGTTGATCTTTCAACTTCTTCACCCTGAGAGTCAACTTTGTGTAGACTTTAGCAAAATTGTTCTTGTGGCTTTTGAGATCCTCCTCAAGAGATTCCACTTTTGCTGATAACTTGGTACATAGAACCGTCAATTCATTAAGTCTAGAACTGCCCTCATCACTTCTAGTTGTGTTACCTGCTAGGAGAGGTGAGTCATGGGGCAAGGATCCAGTTTCCACTCTAGTTAGACTAGCTGTGATCCTTCTCCTGTATGTGGTGATAATTGGGGGTGTATGGGTTATTTTAGGAACTTGAATGGGTGTGTGATGGGGATCAGTTGGGTTGACTGACCCTTCACCCTGATTAATTTGAAGCATCTCAGGAAATAGTGGTATTTCTACCCCATTAAACAATCTACTTGCCATAGCCATGTTTTGGAAAACCTTTTGTTGCAGGCTAGGAGTAGGAAAAACTTCTTTTGGTTTCTTAAACAAATTCTTTTTCTTATTCAGAAAAGTTTGAACAAATCTAGGATACATAAGAAATTTTGTTTTGCTTTTAACATTTGCAGCCATACTCTCAAATATAAATCTTGAAAAATTAAAAACCTTATTTGTTGACAGACATATGAGAGCAATAGCAATATTGCTACTGAATTGCTCCCATGATGTTCTTTTGGGACTTAAAGAATGTAAGAGAGTATGTATAAGAAATCTCCATTGTGGGGAGAAACATCCCTTTTGAAAAGTAAGTTTTTGATTGGATGTATCATACCCCATTCTGGCAAGTTCTTGCCAAATTTCAGTGTTTAGCATATTGTTGATACCATCTAAATCTTCCAACTTAAGATATCTCCTAAGTTTAGATTCGGTAACAACAAAGGATATGTCATCCACCTTTGAACGGATTTCTATGTCTCTATCCTCACTAGTCATGACAGTAGCAGTCTGCCAAAACTGTGTGATGTGAGAAACATATAGAGTAGGATAGACAGTTAGAGCATACCTTATGTGAGAGTGGTTGAGAAAATCCACAATCTCATGAAATTTTGCTCCATCTTCTTCCTCTGTTTTCTCTAGAAAAGCAACCTGGTTATGTGTTTTCACAAAATCTAATTCAGCCATTCTGAGTGATGATTGTTGAAAGTTTGTATCAGAAAGATGATTGTAGAGAGGTTAATTGATGAATTTCACAGCCAATTGGGTTTTTGTATTGATACTATTAGGGTTTGCAAATTATGCGTACGGGATAAATTATCTTGGGAAAGAAAATAAGTAATTTTATGGTAAAAATATAATTATCCTCTAGAAAAATCCCTATAAGTATGGTAAGTAACGGTTTTTACCAACGGCTATAAAAATTTGTTACTGATACATTATTTACAACGGTTAGTTGAGCAGTACTAAGTTTACACTAGCAGTACAAACTTTGCAATACCAATACTAACTTTTTGAGAAAATTTTACTGAGCAGTATGAACTGGTTAAAGAATTAAAATACTAATGCTCATGCATAGTTTTTAGCAAACTACCAGCTATCAACGGATTTGATGAGTCTTTACCAATAGTCGTTTGCTTTGGACTAGCCAACTCTTCACTGTTAGATATGGTGACTTGATAACCATACAATTTTTGGTAAATTATCAACCAGAAATCACTTGATAACTCGAATAGGCTAAAGATAGGTCCAAACTTCACCAATAATAATATATCAAAAAGGGCGACAAAATCATAAATACATAGCCGAATCCACGACTACGATACTTAAGATTGCTCAAATCCCTAATCTCAATAAATCAAAGGTTCGGTTGGATAAAGAACAATAAAGGGTATGGATAACATTTGGGATATAAATTGGTGTAAAAATAAAAATAAACAAAACAAAACAAATAAATTAAAATCCTAAGTGTGGTTAATCACTCTCCCAACCATCCCATGAATAAGACTCATATCATCGAATAACTCACGCTTTAACACTTGAAACACACGCTTTAGGTAGACACGAATTATACTCAACAAAATCTTAATCAAAGAATAAACCTTAATTGGCGTTCCCATAACTGCCAATTCCCATTCAATCCATAGATATAGTACAACAAATAGTGGTGATATCGACCACTTACATAACTTTACATAAGTTGGCTTAAAACTAACTTCCAACTTTTCTTTCTTTCTTTTTCTTTTTTTTTTTTCGATTTTTTTTTTTTTTTTTTTTTTTTTTTAAAGGTAAACATAGATGTGTAAAATTTCACCACATCACTATAACTTTCTTTCCGGATAATTTTTATTCATACTTTTCATACTTTCAGAAATAACGGTAATAGTGAAAGTAGTAAACACACGAAAAATAAACTCCAAAATATACAATATTTACTTTCACTCCAATTGCATTGTGCAATTTCCCGACCTAACCAAAGATAATGAATTACGCACGCGAACACAGGTAATGTAAGGAAACACACTCTGCCTATAGCAATTAACCAACCACAGACTTTAATCTACAAGGTAGGCTAAGGTGTAAGGGTGTAACGAAACATTTTAAACATAGGTGTAAGAAACGAAAGGAATGGCTCTGAGTGTTTTTCTAGGGGTATCTTACTCTAAAAATGAGAGTAACAAAAGGTTTTATACGGGGGTTAACTAACCAGTGTAGTTAGTTAATAACACATAACATATAAAGGCTATTTGGGTGTAATCCTAGAATTTTACCAAGTTAGACAAGTCATTCCAATTATATAAAATAATACTTATTATGGTGGTCTCGAATAGTATACAAGCCAAGTTCTAAAGTTTACAAGTCACCGGCACACTCATAGATTTGTGAATTTTGAAAAATCACAATTTTTGAAAATAACGTCATGTGTGCAGCTATGTAACTTAGATCTTAAACAAAAACATGCTAAATTTTTTTTTAAGTTTGATATATTAAGCACATTTTAAGCATAATTTTTGAAAAAGTTTAGGACAAGTAATTGTTAAGTGTTCTAATTCTCCAATCCCCCCACTTAAGTTAAACAACGTCCTCGTTGTTTGTATAAAAGGTTAAAAACTGGAAAATAAAAGAATTAGAACAGAAAAACTCCCCTGAGATTTGCTCGGTATGATCCTCCATTTGTATAAGAGCAAAAATCATCTTCTTGTGGATTAGAACGTTAAAGCTTCATACTTGATGTATCCACAGGAGATCCAGGAAACTATAATACCACCAACACTTTAAAACACACCTAAGATAAGAAAGGTTCAAACTTGCATAATACATTAGTAGTTAGGAAAAATAAAACTTAAAAATTAAAACTGAAAATCATCAGGTCAGTCGATGCGCCGTATCTTATTGAAGAAGATACGCCGTATCGAGCCTGGAATTAATACGGATCAGAATAAAGATGCACCGCATCCTTAACCAGGGATGCGCCGCATTAAAATAAACTGATAAAGAGTTTCAAAGTCGAAAAATAAAAATGCAGAAAAATAAATTAAGATATGACCATTGCAGAGGATGCGTCGCATCTCAGAATTGAGATGCGCCGTATCCTCGTGCGGCCTGGACTGACTCGACACAGAAAACAGAATAATAAAAGATAATTCCGGGTTGTCTCCCGGTAAGCACTTGTCTTTATTCCAGAGTCTTCAAGTTAGACTCACGTTCAGCTCTTTAGTATCGATCATTGAAGGAGTCGGAAACATCACGCTCCTTCATCGCCAATTTAGTAATATTGAACACTCCTTGCTTGTTCTTAATTTCCACGCCGTTCTTCTTTAATATCTGTATAAACAAAGTCCTGCAAAAATTTAAGTACTCCCTTGCTGTCGTTTGTTGGAGATGCTTGCGCTTCGACCCATTTTGATACGTAATCAACAGCAACTAAAATATATTTATTACCTTTAGATTCAGGAAACGGTCCCATGAAGTCTAATCCCCATATGTCGAAAACTTCACATACATGGATATAGTTTTGCGGCATTTCGTTCCTTGATGTAATATTTCCGGATCGTTGACACGCATCGCATCCTTTTATATATATCTTTCGCATCCTCCAACATAGTGGGCCAGTAAAATCCCGCATCCAGGATCTTTCTTCTTGTGATGACTGGACCGTGATGTCCCCCTGTTGGCCCTGAATGGCAATGTGCTAATATTGCTGCGATGTCATCACCGTCTACGCATCTTCGTATTATATTGTCAGGACATAATTTAAAGGCATAAGGTTCATCCCAAATATACTCGTTAGCGCGAGTTATAAACCTTCTTTTCTCGTCGGATGTTAGCCCTTTTGGAATTTCATTTGCAACAATAAAGTTTATAAAATCGGCGTACCATGGTCCATTATTATTGCTCTTAATTCCTACCATCATAAGGTGTTCATCAGGGAAGTCATCAGCTATTTCCCTTTCGTCAAGCACCTCCATATCAGGGTTTTCAAGTCTAGATAAGTGGTCAGCAGCTAGATTTTCGGCACCCTTTTTATCTTTAATTTCAATATCGAATCCTTGGAGCAATAAAACCCACCTAATAAGCCTTGGCTTGGCATCCTGCTTATTGAACAAATACTTCAAAGCAGAATGGTCAGTGTAAACCATAGTTTTTGACAATATAAGATATGATCTAAATTTATCGAATGCAAAAACTACTGCTAAAAGTTCTTTTTCCGTGGTGGTGTAGTGTTCTTGGGCATTATTCAATGTTTTGCTAGCATAATAAATTGGCTTAAATTTCTTATCTATCTTTTGGCCAAGTACGGCTCCAACAGCATAATCACTAGCATCACACATTAGTTCAAAAGGCAGATTCCAATCCGGCGAAATTATAATGGGTGCAGAAGTTAGTTTTTCTTTAAGTATATTAAATGCCTTTTTGCAATCTTCAGAAAAATCAAACTTTGCATCCTTTAGCAATAATTGGGTCATAGGCCTAGATATTTTTGAAAAATCCTTTATGAATCTACGATAAAATCCAGCGTGCCCTAAAAAACTTCTAACGCCTTTTACGTTAGTGGGGTAAGGTAGTTTAGCAATTACATCAATTTTAGCTTTATCGACTTCTATACCTTTCCCAGAAATCTTATGTCCTAACACAATTCCCTCTCTAACCATAAAGTGACATTTTTCCCAATTAAGAACAAGGTTAGTTTCTTCACACCTAGCAAGCATTTTATCAAGTTTAAAGAGACAATCACTAAATGAGTTACCGAACACCGAGAAGTCGTCCATGAAGACTTCCATAAAGTCTTCTACCATATCATGGAAGATAGCCGTCATACAACGTTGGAAAGTAGCAGGGGCGTTGCATAGTCCGAACGGCATTCTCCTATAGGCGAAGGTTCCATAAGGGCAGGTGAAAGTCGTCTTCTCTTGATCCTCGGGGGCAATGGGTATTTGGAAGAAACCTGAAAAACCATCCAAAAAACAATAATAATCATATCCTAATAGTCTTTCTAACATTTGATCAATAAATGGAAGAGGGAAGTGATCTTTTCGCGTAGCATCATTGAGTTTGCGGTAGTCGATGCAAACTCTCCATCCGGTAACGGTTCTTGAAGGGATTAGCTCATTGTCGTCATTGAGTACTACCGCCATTCCTCCTTTTTTCGGCACAACGTGGATAGGACTGACCCACGAGCTGTCGGAAATTGGGTAGATAAGTCCGGAGTCAAGTAACTTTACGATTTCATTTTTCACCACATCTTGGACTTTTGGATTCAAACGCCTTTGAGGTTGGATAGTTGGTTTGAATTCATCCTCCATAAGGATTTTATGTGTACAAAATGACGGGCTAATTCCCTTAATATCAGACATACTCCACGCTAATGCTCCTTTTCGTTTATATAGTACCTGCAAAAGAGACTCTTTTTCTTTTGGCGTTAAGTCAGATGCAATAATAACGGGTGAATTAGTATTTCCGTTTAAATAAGCATATTCCAAAGTAGAAGGAAGATCCTTAAGCACAGGTTTAACATTATCAATTTCAGTAGCACTAGCGGAATAAACCTGTTCTTTAACCATATCGCTGCTGTCATCAGATAGATGCGCCGCATCGAGGTTTTCGATGCGCCGTATCTCGTTACATACAGCAGAATCAGCAGCTAAATTATAATCAATAATATTCTCATCAACTTGATCTTCTATAGCAATTGTGTTTTCCAAATTTTTAAGCAGAAAAGAATCAAGCAAATTACTTTTTAACAATTTCTGAGTAAATTGATTAATCGTGTCATCAGAAACATCGATATTATAACATTCATCATCATCGGAATTATCTTTACTCATAGATTGTTCCATGTTAAACTCAACCTCATCTTTTCCTATGGTAAGAGTTATTTTTTTATTAAAAACATCAATCATGGCCCTAGCAGTGGCTAAAAATGGTCGTCCTAATATTATAGGAGTTCTAGAATTTTCAGGCATATCAAGGATAACGAAGTCGATAGGTAATTCAAATTTATCAACTTTTATTAATATATTTTCCGCTATTCCTAATGGGTATTGTATGGACCTATCAGCTAGTTCTAAGCACATCCTAGTAGGTTTTGGTTCACCAAGACCTAATTTATCATACATAGAAGAGGGCATAAGACTTATACTAGCTCCTAGGTCGGCTAAGGCATTTTCAATATGCAAATTTTTAATTTGACAAGGAATAGTGAAACTCCCTGGATCTTTTTCTTTAGATGGAAGTTTGTTGAGCAATGCCGCTGAGCTTCTTTTCCCCATTGTTATGGTGCAAGCCTCTTCGAGTTTAGACTTGTTTGTAAGCAAGTTTTTCAGATATTTAGCATATTTCGGCATTTGCACTAGGGCTTCCATAAATGGTATGCTTAGCTGCAGCTGCTTGAGATCCTCCAGGAACTTCTTTTGATAGGCATCTTCTTTCTCTTTCTTTACCCTATGTGGGAAAGGTAATGTTGATCGTTTAGGTTTGACAGAAGGTTCTTCTCTAATCACAGGTTCTGGATCAGTCTCTTTTGGTTGCTCTTGCTCAGGTGGTAAAGATTCAGGGGAAATTTTGTTTGTACTGTCATCCTCGGGTGTTTCTCCGATTTGAAAGGTTGACTTTCCGCCTCTAGTTGTAATTCCTTTTAGATCGTGCCTTACCGAAAGAACCTTGTTAAGCACTGTTGACAATTGGTGCACTTCAATTGCCAAACCATTGATCATATTGTTTTGTTCTTTTAGTAACAGCTCATGACTGCCTTTAAATTCAGTGATAAAGTTCCTTGCTTCATGATGTTCTTGTTCATTGGCTTGAGCGATTAGTAGTGCAAACTCTTCCATAGTAAGGTTTCTTTGGGGTCTTCCGAACCAGTTTGGGAAAATATTGAACATTGTTCCTGAAAATTAAGAACAAGAAGATTTCAAAGTAAAAGTTTCCTAGTATAAGGGTAAGTCAGAATATTTTCCGTTCGGAAATTAGAAAAGAATAAAAGTTGCTGATATCTGCAGACGATGCGCCGTATCCAAAAAGTTGGATACGCCGTATCTTAATACGTTAAAATTTAATCAGACTTTATCCAGAAAATAGATACGCCGCTTAGAATTTAAGAATGCGCCGTATCGAATTAATTAATCAAAAATCAGCTTATCTAATTAAAATTAAATGCGTCGTATTAACGAAAGTTAATGCGCCGTATTTTCGTTACGTTTAAAAATAAAAGATTTTCGATTCAGAAAGATGCGCCGTATCGACAGAGATCGATACGCCGTATCTGTTTAATAATTCGCAAACTGTTTTTAATTAAAATAATAGATACGCCGTATCTGCGAAAGCAGATGCGTCGTATGGCGTTAACGTTTAGAAAAGTTCTTTTTTTTATTAAAAACAGATACGCCGTATCTGCAAAAGCAGATGCGTCGTATTACTTTATCGCTTAGAAAAATTTTCTTATTAAAAACAGATACGCCGTATCTTGGGGAAAAGATGCGTCGTATCGAATTAATTAAACGCGTTGTATAAAAAAAATTAAACGCAATACGCCGTATCTGAGAGATCAGATGCGCCGTATCGTTTGATTTAGCACAGTACAACGATAGCAGAACAGAAAAATACGAAAAATAAAAACAAAAATTAAACACACAAACAAAAATAAACACACAAAAATAAAAAGAAAACAATTAACACACAATACAACAAATATGCAAAATAATACAATGATGCAATTAATCTAATAAAAAGAAAAACCTAATTAAAATACTAATCAAATTAACAGATAATGACAATTCACTCCCCGGCAACGGCGCCAAAAACTTGATGCGCGTGATGTGTCGTTGCGGTTTAGCAGTTTTAATGCCTACTCAAGTTTTAAATTTATATTTAGCCGACTTATCAATAACACACACACTTAACGAGCAGTGTACCCGGTCAGTATGAAGATAATGGTAAGTAGAGTGTCGATCACTAAGAGTGGAACGTATTATCTAGTTATTCTAATCAGTATTTTAATATCCTAACGCAAGGGGGTTTCAGCCTGAGAGACTGGCACGATTTGTTGCAATTAAATAATAAAATAAACCAATAGGCACGAATCAGCAAGTAGCACACACGTACACAGATAGATACTCGAGACAATAAGAGGGCTGTCCTTATGATTAAGTAGATTGTCACTTGTTTTATTGATAGCTTTATATGAAGTGTATGTAGTTAACCCTTTCTCGTTGGTCCTATTCTTTATCGGCGAGTAAACCCTTAATGATTACTTATGTCTAAAAGTTATTCCTAAGTGATCAATTTAGAAACAACCGTGGGAGCCACATTATGTCCCGCAGTCAAATGCCCGCAAGCCACTAATAAACACAGAGGTTATCAATGCACTAATAAGTAGTAACCAAAGACATCATCATATAAACTTTAATTGATGGGAAAGCAAGTATTAAAGGGAGTGCAATCTTTCGTTGTCACATTACACAAGCCACCAATCCTGATGAATTAAAGTTTGCTAACACAATAAAACAAAACTACTTAATGAATTAAATACATGCAGCACCTTCTTACAGCTCTTGTATCTTTGATTTGGGTGTGTCTTGTGCTGCCTTCTTGACTGAATTCGTCCTTTGTTCCTTCTGTTCGGTCTTCGGTGTTAGGGTTTTTTGGAACTTGTAATTCGTCTGGTCTACGGGGTATTTATAGTTTCTGTCTGAGGGAAGATGCGGCGCATCTACTAAGTAGATGCGGCGCATGTACTTAACTTCGCGTGGGGTCCAAGATTATAATATTCAGGAATATTCGTACACCGCCAGAAGATGCGGCGTAACTCCATGATTAGATGCGGCGCATGTCTTCTTGTATCTTGGATCGTATCTGGTGATATCTTGATAGAGATGCGGCGCATGTCGAGAGTGAGATGCGGCGCATCTGGAGCAGAATTGACTTGATCTTGTCCATGTCAGTAGACTTTCACTTTATGCACGTTTTGCTCCATTATTAGTCCAAAATCGCTAAGTTTCACCAAATGCTTGTTTTTACCTGAGAATTACAAAAGTAAACGATTAAGTATCAATCCTCATATATAATATAGTAAAACAAGTCAAATTAATAGGATAAATGATAGTAATAAAATGTACTTATTTGAGTTCATCACTCACTTTCTTCAATCAAAATTCCTTTGCCCTTGTCCTTAGCAGTTTGTACTGTTGCTACTTCAACCTCAGCAGTTTGTACTGCTTCTTGTTCTGTCTCAGCAGTTTGTACTGCTTCTTGTTCTGTCTCAGCAGTTTGTACTGCTTCTTCAACTATCTTAGCAGTACCTTGTTCCTGATCTTGAGCACCCATATCTGCATCATTACCAGTACCTTCTTCATTTAATCCACTAGCACCTTCTTCGTTCCTCCCCCTGAGTTCCAGATCTCTTCTCCTTATCATTCCCAGATTTCCCTGATATCCTCCCCTATTTGGGAGAATCACCACCATCATCATCTGAATCATCTGAGTCATTATCTGAAGAATCATCATCCATCACCACTCTTGATCTTTTCCTCTTAAGTTGATCTTTCAACTTCTTCACCCTGAGAGTCAACTTTGTGTAGACTTTAGCAAAATTGTTCTTGTGGCTTTTGAGATCCTCCTCAAGAGATTCCACTTTTGCTGACAACTTGGTACATAGAACCGTCAATTCATTAAGTCTAGAACTGCCCTCATCACTTCTAGTTGTGTTACCTGCTAGGAGAGGTGAGTCATGGGGCAAGGATCCAGTTTCCACTCTAGTTAGACTAGCTGTGATCCTTCTCCTGTATGTGGTGATAATTGGGGGTGTATGGGTTATTTTAGGAACTTGAATGGGTGTGTGATGGGGATCAGTTGGGTTGACTGACCCTTCACCCTGATTAATTTGAAGCATCTCAGGAAATAGTGGTATTTCTACCCCATTAAACAATCTACTTGCCATAGCCATGTTTTGGAAAACCTTTTGTTGCAGGCTAGGAGTAGGAAAAACTTCTTTTGGTTTCTTAAACAAATTCTTTTTCTTATTCAGAAAAGTTTGAACAAATCTAGGATACATAAGAAATTTTGTTTTGCT
This sequence comes from Artemisia tridentata subsp. tridentata, assembly GCA_021014915.2. Lineage (NCBI taxonomy): Eukaryota > Viridiplantae > Streptophyta > Magnoliopsida > Asterales > Asteraceae > Artemisia > Artemisia tridentata. The sequence continues at coordinate 144,705,405 of CP139507.1, read as the reverse complement.
TTTAACATTTGCAGCCATACTCTCAAATATAAATCTTGAAAAATTAAAAACCTTATTTGTTGACAGACATATGAGAGCAATAGCAATATTGCTACTGAATTGCTCCCATGATGTTCTTTTACGACTTAAAGAATGTAAGAGAGTATGTATAAGAAATCTCCATTGTGGGGAGAAACATCCCTTCTGAAAAGTAAGTTTTTGATTGGATGTATCATACCCCATTCTGGCAAGTTCTTGCCAAATTTCAGTGTTTAGCATATTGTTGATACCATCTAAATCTTCCAACTTAAGATATCTCCTAAGTTTAGATTCGGTAACAACAAAGGATATGCCATCCACCTTTGAACGGATTTCTATGTCTCTATCCTCACTAGTCATGACAGTAGCAGTCTGCCAAAACTGTGTGATGTGAGAAACATATAGAGTAGGAGAGACAGTTAGAGCATACCTTATGTGAGAGTGGTTGAGAAAATCCACAATCTCATGAAATTTTGCTCCATCTTCTTCCTCTGTTTTCTCTAGAAAAGCAACCTGGTTATGTGTTTTCACAAAATCTAATTCAGCCATTCTGAGTGATGATTGTTGAAAGTTTGTATCAGAAAGATGATTGTAGAGAGGTTAATTGATGAATTTCACAGCCAATTGGGTTTTTGTATTGATACTATTAGGGTTTGCAAATTATGCGTACGGGATAAATTATCTTGGGAAAGAAAATAAGTAATTTTATGGTAAAAATATAATTATCCTCTAGAAAAATCCCTATAAGTATGGTAAGTAACGGTTTTTACCAACGGCTATAAAAATTTGTTACTGACACATTATTTACAACGGTTAGTTGAGCAGTACTAAGTTTACACTAGCAGTACAAACTTTGCAATACCAATACTAACTTTTTGAGAAAATTTTACTGAGCAGTATGAACTGGTTAAAGAATTAAAATACTAATGCTCATGCATAGTTTTTAGCAAACTACCAGCTATCAACGGATTTGATGAGTCTTTACCAATAGTCGTTTGCTTTGGACTAGCCAACTCTTCACTGTTAGATATGGTGACTTGATAACCATACAATTTTTGGTAAATTATCAACCATGAACGGATTTGAGAAGTATTTACCAGAAACCATTTGCTCTGGACTAGTTGGTTCTTATGTGGGTTAGACATGGTGAACCAATAACCATTTGTTGTGTGCACTGATTACACACCATAAGCTCCAAAGCACTATTTAGTCCAAACCATAAAACATTTAATTCACAAATTCCAATCAACCTGCAATTGTTAGTCCAATAATAGAAAGTAAAGTGTAAGGCACTTGTCTCATAACAATAAGCATATGACTAATATTGCACTAAAAAAAATTAATTCCTTTGGGGTACCCAAGCCATTACTAACTTAGGTTTACCTCTTGCATCAATGTAATTAAACCTTTTTAAAACAGTTGGAGTACCATTGGATTGAAGTGGTCTCCAAACCCATGATGCAGATGCATTTATACCATTGCCCATATTTCCTTTAGCAGTGTTTTTGATGTTACCAGTACTAACTACTCTGCTAGTAGTAGGAACTGCTGGCTTTGCAGTTGTTACCTTGGGTTTCCAAACTTGTTTAGTTACCACTGCTTTGTTTTTAAAGGGCCTGTTAATAGTTATTGGTGCTGATTTAAAAGTTGTTTTTGCACTTTGAACTGTTGGTCTTGGGTAAAAAGTCTTATTAGGTCTGACAGTATGAACTGCTGATCTAGCAGTATGAACTGGTCTTTGGCCAGACTTCAAAAGAACTAATCTGGGTATCATTCTTTCATTCTTAGGGTGAGTTTGAGGTCTTTCTAAGCTCATCCTTTGGTTTGTATACCCAATTACCCACTTATTACAAAAGGCTGCAAGATGGTCAAAGCTACCACAGGAATAACAAGCTTTCCTATAATAGACAAAGTCATCACCTAGTTGGTGAGAATTGAGGTTGTTCCAATTTCTTTGGTTACCTCTGGGCTTGTTAGTGGTTCTATACATTTCAGCATACCTAACTTTTGGTCTAAATGGTTTAGCATTAGATCTAGGCCTAACAATCTCAGTCTTTACCACCTTGGGAATACTTGTTCCCTCTTTCTTAACACTAACAGGTCTAACCTTAACCTGATCACACTCATCACATCAGAAGTCCAATCCTTTATGGTTGGAGCATCTAAGTCCCTAGCTGAGGACACCTTATCCTCACACAGAGAAGCATCACTTGCACTCTCATACATAGGTTTGTCAACTACATTCTCCTTAGGTTGAGGACCATATTCCATCTTAGGTAGTTGAGATTCTTCTAGTCCTATGTGTTCTAGGTCTGTGCCTGGGGGTGTTGGAATTCCTCTATAAGGAGGTGGAACAGACTTATACCCTATGCCTGACTTAGCTTTATTGAGGATTAGACACTCAATTATCTTACTGACACCCTTAGATGCGTATTATAATTTGTCTACACTCATTTGAATGTTTTCCTTTTCCTGTTTTATCTTATCCAATTCATCTTTCAACACACTAATTTCAGCATCTTTAAACATTAAATCTCTCTTAAGCACAGCTATAGTATCACTAAAACTAGTTTCATTTTCTTTATAGTGAACTATCTGTTCTTCTAACACAGTCAAACCCCTTTTATGATTTGTTAAATTAAAACAGGTCTGGTTTAGCTCAATTCTCTGGTTCTCATAGTGTTTCCTAAGTGTTTCTAATTCTTTTAAATCATCACATGATTTAGAACAGTTAGGAATTTGTACCTCAGAGTTTGAGAAAGCTATAAGAGCAACCTCTATAGATGTTGCTTCTTCACCTGCTATGTAGCTCCAGTCAAACCCTAGGCCATCAATGGAAACCATGGCTTTTGAGCTTGAGTCTGTAATCTCCACAAATCTTGATCCTGCTGACTTGCCTTCATAGCCCTTATTTCTTGAGTCCTGTTGTCTGGGCTTCCTGCATTCTCTTGAAAAATGGCCCATCTTGTGGCAATTGTAGCACTTAATCTTCGATTTGTCATACCCTGCAACATCATTGCTGTTTATGACAATCTTCTTCGCTGTCCTCTTCATGAATCTCTTAGCCCTCATGCTAAGAAGAGAAAGCTGCCACTTGATGTCCATCTCTTCAATGTCATCTTCATCAATCTCTTGAAGGTCTCCATGAGTCAACATACTTCCATTGTGCTGAGTAGTCAGGAAATCACAATAAGTATCTCCATCCAAAATCCCATTAGTACTGCTTGAAGTGCTAGCAGTACCAATACTTGAACTATCAGTACCAACTGCTCCAGCAACTTGAACTTCTTCTTCTGGACTTAAGGTACTGGGAGTTGACACAAAGGCCAAATTCCCAGATCTTAAGCTTGAACTTGATCCAGCAGACTTCTTAACATCATGCTCAACTATTTTAAAGTTGCTATAGAGATCCACCAGACTCATAGTATCTATGTCTGGCTTATTCTTCCAGACAACTACATGCATAGCCCATTCTGATAGTAGACTCCTTAGGAATTTTGAGTTAAGATCTTCCTGAGGCATCTCAATTCCTAGAACAGCAAGTTGACTCACTAGCTTCTGAAGTCTGTTAAACATATGATCTAGTGACTCATTGCTTGTTGCTGAGAAGTTCTCAAATTGTTGCTTGAGAAGGGTCTTCTGAGTTTTCTTGGTGGCTTCATTCCCACCATATCTGGCAACAATAGCTTCAAAAAGTGTCTTGGCACACTTGAACTTGCTGAAGTTCAATAGTTGATCATTGGGTATAGTCAGCAGTAGCAAGCTTCTTGCCTTAAGATCATTCTTGTGCTGGGTCTTTTCTTCATTAGTAATGGGCTTCTTCTGCACAGTTGTTTAGTCTTACCTTCAATTACAGTTATAGTGGTTGTGGGCTTAAAGGAGTTTCCTTCTTCTATGATCTCCCAGAGTGCATAATCCTGCACCTGGAAAAATTGTTCGATTCTTAGTCTCCACATATCGAACTCATTGGGTTTAAGCATTGGTAGCTTAGCAGCAATGTTGGTTTGAGATGTCTCCATGTCCATCTTCTTGAAAAGTAGTTTTTCTTGGATCTTCTAATTCAAAGTATCAGAACCTGTCTCTGATACCACTTGTCTGGATCTAAACACACTCTTTGTGTTGGTGATACTTTGTTTAATATTAACTAGCACGTGGAATTTACTAGCTAGTACTTAGAAGATTGTTTGTGAATGAAACAGTGAATTATAAGTATGAACAAGAGACAATGAATAAACTTCAACGATTCAATATTATTTATGAATAATACGAGTGATCTCAATATCACTAGGGTTACACAAAACCTTGAATCTTAACTAAAACGTATGTCGTAAACCTAACCTAGGATATCCTTTTATACACCAAGGATTCCTGTACAAGATAACTATGATTTTATATAAGTAGGATATACACAAAATCATTTCTAAACTTATCGTTTACAAAATCATAAGCAGTACTAATCTTCTAATGTGGGCAGTACTAACTGACTTAGTACTATCAGTATTGTCTTCAGTATCTTCAGCAGTACTAACTTATGTGCTAACAGTACTAACTGTTAGATTTAATTCCCAACAAACGATTTTCAATCATTGTTCATACAAATACAAAAACACTATGTTTTTAAACATCATGTCTCTTGAATGTTAAAGAGAATACATAATTAATATATATTTTTGGGTACATTCAAACGTAGCTACATTGAATTAGGAGCATTTGAGTTATCTCACATTTTTGTTACAAAACTTGCATAAACAAATCTTCATGCATCAAAAGAAGTCAAGATAACCGCACCTCCACATTGTCCCCATGTAGGCACACACGAGAAATTAATAAACGTATTGTCAATAAGTTTTAACTAAATTATGAAATTTCTGTGTCTAGGAAAATCATGCCTCCCGTAACAAATTATGACCATAAGAACACCATCAAGTACCTACCTCAACACCACAAAACCAAAGGTCTAGCCGAAAATCAAATCAAAATCTTTATGGCATTAGAAAAACGTTATGTTCATGAGGGTAGAACCGTAGACTCATCATTTTTAGAAGAAACCAATATCCATGAATAATTAGCCGCTATTCAATTTGATCGTCTCCTCGACATAGATGAGCCCATTATTCCTAGGTTCATACTTGAATTTTATGCTTCCGTAAAACTTAGCACTGACGACTTTGGATCTATGAGCATTCATTTCAAAATAAACCATAATCAATTTAGTTTTCCTTTAAAACAATTCGGAGAAGTTTTGGGTATTCCAATTCAAGGAACGTGCTTCTATTTGGATAAATGGCCATCGTCCATCTTAGAGTCCAACCTTGGTCGTATCCATCCATACGACATACCTCTTACTTCCAAAGAAATCATCCGTGAACATCTCTTCAATCCTAGAAACAACCCAACTAGGACAAGTCGAGGCAAACAAGTAAATCAAGATCCATTAGCCATGGAGCTCAATGAACTCAAACCTCAATTTAAGAAACTAGAGGAGATTCTTAGAGCCAACGTCATTAGCACTACTGGAAATAAGGATCATGTAAATGCGAGCCTATGCTACATGCTCTACTGTGTGTCAACCCACCAACAATTCAACTTAGCCTACTATATCGCCAAAAGAATGGCCGATATACCTGTATTAGGTACCACCGCCATGCCATATGGAATGCTTCTTACCCGTCTGTTTAGAGCTTCTATTCCCATTCCTCGAAAAGCCAGTGGTTTTCTTCCTGACTACCCCGAAATTCCACACACCTTTGTTCCTCTTAGTGATCATAGGGTAGCCATAGCAAAAGGAAAACGTGCTCATCCTCCAACCTCATCTTCATCATCATCGGCTAGTGACGAAGTTAGTTCATCCTCCAACCTCATCTTCATCATCATCGCCCTGCAAAGTTAAGTTAGTTCACATACAAACATCGGGTAGTTCACAAGAGTCACAAGAAAATGATCAAGAAAATGAACAAGAAGTGACATCTAAGGAGTGTTTGGTATTAGACTATGTCAGACAATGATATGTTAAACTTATGTGTTTCTTAAGATATTATGGTAGTACTTAGCTTGTATGTGAACTAACTTAACTTTGTAGGGCGATAACATGTATTGTTATCAATTTTCCTAGATTCAGCCATTGTTTGGCTTAAACTCTCTTAATGGTAAGATATTATGATCTAATTAATCTATGTGAAAATGTGTGTTAGAACCTATATATCTAGTATTTTTCTATCACATATTAGTTATTACATATATTTTAGGAGAATTTTCAGGATTTGAACGTAAAACACGAAATTAGACATATGTTCTGTTTGTTTTAGAACCTGTGTAAGGCGGATATGACAGATCCCAAAATTTGGATCCGCCTGTTGTATCTCTTGGCTCTGCTAGTCCTGAACCTGTGGATTCATCGGATCCAAAAATTTGGATCTGTCTTTGTTATCGATTGGATCCGCAACATCAACAGTAGACTTTTTTTTTAATATTTCCCCACTAATCTAAATTCTTAGATTCTTAATTTTAGTTTTCAGAAGCATTCTACTGATAATTAGAATCATTAGGATGATTAGAAACCCTTAGGACAATTAGAAAACAATAGAATCAATTTCCTACCAAAATTTGAAAATTCATATTTTCATCAAGTTACCTTTCTCTAACACCTAAGGATCCCTTTAATTGGTTCCTTAAAATCCGTGAATCAACCACATTACCAGCTTTTCTATCACCACCTACACACACTGATCATCCTTATGTCAACTCCATTTCTATGGATTGACTTTGATAAAATGACAAACAACTTTATCTTGTTCCAAGTCATTGGTAATCAACATTCCTTTATCCAAACACCAATCTCTATGAACCTTAGAGACTATTTATTAGAATCCTTAGAATGATCTCAACTCACAATTTCATCATCATCTCTAACTGTCTGTACTTCACAATGCATAAATCAAACAACTCTCACATGTCCAGACCACACAGAAGGATTGCTAGAATTAGTGTCAGACCATATTGGTTCATAAATCCCATCTCTAATGTGAACTTCCCTACCATATCTACTACTACTACAACACCCATCATAACTCTTGTGGTTAACATACCTTCACCCGTTTCAACTCAACCATCAAGATCACCATCACCTATCATAATTCCACTAAGTACCACACCTTCTCCTACTCCATCTCAACCAAGATCACCATCACCTGTAACAACACTAGTGGCTTCCTCACCACTACTCACATCACCTCTAGTGACACAAGCACCATCACCTCCAAATTCACCTAACATTCAACCTAATGATTTGCTTGCCACACTCAAAGCCATTGATGAATCAATGTGGTTCAACCAACCAAATACTCAAGGGAATAAGGAACTTGATCCTCCTAACGCCTCTTCAAACACGACAGAGTCTCACTTACATGATACCAAGGATTTAGAATCCATTTGGCTTGCATCCATCATATCTTCAACAAACCCAACCAATCCTCCGCAATAGGCATTTTTAGCTTCTTGCTCGTCTCCTCTTATAGAATTTCGTAGGATTGTTTTAGGACCTTTTCTTTTTTTTGGGACCTTTTTATGTAACATCATGTTTTGTGACTTATGTCACAAACAATTTTCAATGAATGGATGTTATGTTTTTATGCTTGTAGGTGATCACTATTTGGCATAATATCTTTGTTTACTAACATTGTTGTATGGTTGGTTTGACTTCTCGTTATGTTTTGACTCCTTGTACTTAGATGCATTTTTTATTAGACTTGTATTTTTTACTTTTTAAAGTCAAATGAGTTGAACTATCATGTTTGGATATGCATTATGCTACTTGGCTAGATTGATTCACAACTAACCTTTGTCTTGTAGTATTTCTCATCTTTAAAACGTATACGTTGGTACCCTAGCAATGGGGAGTATACATCAAGGGGGAGTATATCATATTCTAACCTTTTATTTCGTAGGTTCATCACATCCTTGGTACTCCAATTAGGGGAAGTATTATCCAAGGGGGAGCTTTTAAAGTTCTAAAAATCATTGCATTATCATACCTGATACTCCAAATTAGGGGGAGTAATCACCAAGAATTAGTTACCACATTCCACTACGCATATCTTCTTTCTGTTTCAACAAAAAGGGGAAGATAGGATTAAGTTTCATACATACTGTTAACATCACAGTACATGTTTTTATACTCAAAATTGTTTTCAAAACTTGCATAAAACCAACTTAATATATATTTTTAAACGACTCATACTTTATTTGTTTTATTGCTTAAAAATATACTTTATGTTTTCTTATCAACAAAAAGGGGAAGATTGTTAATACAAATATCGTCCTAAAAACGTTATTTATATTTTAAGATCTTTGCTTAGTTTTGTTAATGACAATTACAAAGTTTATCTTTAAGCAAAGCATAAATATAAGATTAAGTCTTTTACATTTATAGTGATTTATAGTGATAAGCCTTTTTTTAAAAACACATTTATACATTGCAAGTTCACTAGGAATAACATTAAATATATATATATATATATATATATATATATATATATATATATATATATATATATATATATATATATATATATATAACATTATATATATATTTACATTTTTATTTCTTAAATTAGAAATAGTTAGGATGACATCATAGCATGCATCATGAACATAATCTTAGAAAGATTTGTGAGATATCTTGTATAGATCTTCAAGCTAAAGAGTTGACATTTGAAGATATGGAAAGATTGTGCAAGATATGGAAAGATTTGAAGATCTCTTAGCTGTCCTGCACTGGCGGATCCAAACCAGTACAAGGGCGGATCCAATTTGAGGGATCCGCCAAATCCGCCAACTGTTTTATCAGTTTGCCTATAAATAGCAAGCTGATCATTCAGGCACATTATCACTTACATAACATAAATCATACATTCTTTCATTTACATATTACTAACCTATACCATTCATATCATTTTAGTGATCTTCCTTTTTGTAGCAAAGGAGTTCAAGCATTAACAAGCTTCAACATTCTGTTGCAAGACTTGATAGTTACCTACAGTGTAACTTACTAGAATTTAAACATCATTGTTACCTCTTTCATTCAGTAGAATCCAGTTAGTGTTTTAGTCCTCAAACACATAGAGTAAATGGGAGTAGTTGTACCCTTGTAAAGAACTCGACATCTAGCTTAGTGTCGGTAATTGTATAGGCGACGTTAGGTTGGTTCTTCCTTGAAGTAGAACTCGGTATTTAGCTTTGTACCGAAAAAGGTGTAAGCGACGTGCATTAAGGTTTTTTCCACCGAGAAAGGAGTTTGTTTCTTAGTGAAGATAAACTCTCGAGTTAGAGGCTCGAGGAGTGGAGTAGGGCAAGAAAGAGAGTTCTTATAGCCGAACCACTATAAATCTGCGTGTTGTGGTTTGATTGTTCTTTTCTCTTTTGTTTATTTATATTATTTGTTTATGTGTAATTACTTTGGAATCACATCAAGTCACAAAGCGAAATAAGTTTTAAAACGGTAAAAACTATTAACCTCCCCCCTTCTAGTTTTCCACACAGACCACACATAAGGACCGCTAGAATTAGCGTAAGACCATACTGGTTCATAAATCCCATCTCTAATGTGTACTTCCCTACCATATCCACTACCACTACAATACCCATCATAACTCCAATAGTTAACATATCATCACCTACTCCAACTCAACCATCAAGATCACCATCACCTCCCATAAATCCAATATGTCCTGCACCATCACCTACAATACCACAAGAAGCTAACATACCACAATCCATACCATCTCAAGAGAGAAAATCTTCATCGCCTCCAGATTCACCCAACCTTCATCCACATGATCTACTTACCACACTTCAAAACATTAATGAATCAATGTGGCTCAATCAACCAAACACTCAAGGCAATGAGGAAGTTGATCCTCTCAACGCCTTTTCTATCATGAGAAACTCTAACTTACGTGATACTAAGGACTTAGAATCCATTTTGCTTGCCTCCATCATATCTCCATCAATCCCAACCAATCCTCCTCAATAGGAGCTTTTCCTTTTAACTTTCTCCTAGTTTCCTTTTATAGGAACGTTTAAGATTTTTCTTTTCAGGATTTATTTTCCTTGTTTAAATGTAACATCTTTTTTCCAAGTAATGAATGTTATGTTTTTATGCTTGTAGGTGATCAACATCTAGCATATTATTTTACTAACATCATTTTATGGTTGTTTTGATCAGACACTTAGTTTTGACTTTTTAAAGTCAAATGGGTTGAACTTTCTTGTTGGTTGGCCATTTCATATGCATTTTGCTTCTTGGTTGGAGCAATTCATAACTAACTTTTATTTTGTAGCATTTCATATCCTTGACACGTATACGTCGGTACCCTAGCAATGGGGAGTATACATCGAGGGGGAGCATATCATATTCTAACCATTTGTTTTGTAGGATCATACACCTTAACCTTGGCACTCCATTTAGGGGAAGTATAAACCAAGGGGGAGCTTTAAAGTTCTCAAAATCGCATTCCGCTACGCATATCTTCTTTTTGTTTCGACAAAAAGGGGGAGATAGGATTAAGTTTTCATCATAGTACATACCTTTATGCTTAAAATAGTTTTCAAAACTTGCATAAAATCAACTTAATCTATATTTTTAAAAGACTCATACTTTATTTAGCTCATTGCTTAAAAATTCACTTTATTTTTGTGATCAACAAAAAGCGTGGTTTTGCAACCTTACAACAGGTTTTACCTCTCGAGGGATCTCAAGAGGCTTACAACCCTACCAGGCAGTGTACCTGACCTATGTAGTATAGTGTAGTGGTAAGTACGGGGGATTGATCGTTCTCCACAGGGAATAGTGTCGTTAGGATTGAAAAACTACTCTAATAGGTCTAAGGGTGAGAGAAGATTCTTTTTATGTTTTTATATTTTTATGAAAGCAAGTAAAATCTCGGGTTTGAAGGAGTGGGCGGAATTAGTTGCTAGTCAACTAACCCAAATAACTGCAAATGCAAATAAAATAAAATACTGAAAATGAAAAGAGTGGTAAAACTTATATGGAGAGAAATGTGTTTACTTAGATTTCCTTACTCCCTAACTATCTTTTACCGGTTGATTAGTGTGTATTAATTACGTGGATGACGGGTGTATTCCTTAATACCAATCGTGGGGTGGCGTACGTACTTCCCCAACTCTATGAGCTCCTACTTCACTCCTATGTCGAGCCGGCTAGGAAGCTCCTAACATGGGATCACTAGAATTCGCTCATGCATTAAATACAACCATAAAAACCTTAGTACGCATTGGTTCATGTTTCTTAAGACGTTCAAGCAAGTTACCGAATAGGAAGTTAGCCAGTTTTCTTAAGCCTAACATCGATGAACAATCATCCAATACAACTAATAACACACTAATAACCAATAATCAATAGTTAGGTTTCATTAGATCTAAGCAAACACAAGATAAATCTAGCCTAGCATGTTAATCAAAAGACAAGAACAAGATGTAATCAAACAACACATAGACATATTGAATGATTAAATAATCACTTATCTTCAATTAAACATGGGAGATCCAAGGGTATGAAAACCCTTAAAAATGGCAGAAATTCGTCCTAGGGTTTCTCCTCCAAAGTTACACACAATAAGTTCCACCCTAATGACAAAAAATTGCAAAACTATATATAGAGTTTAAGGGCTGACGGCGTCACGTTGTAGATCCTGACGCCGTCACCTCGCCGCTTTTAGGGTTCCCGAATGGCCTTCCTGACGCCGTCCCTCTTTAGTGCTCCAAAATCCGCTCTGGCCTATCAAGGGGTGACGCCGTCAGAATTGAGCTTGACGCCGTCCCTCTTTAATTTAAACCGTGATGGCCTTGATCACTTCAAAGGGTGACGCCGTCAGATTTTTCATGCAAAATTCTCTGGCTTATCATGAGTAATTTTCATATCCACCTCTTTTGCCAAGCCATGACGCCGTCTGGACCAATCCCTGACGCCGTCAAAGGTACTTTCCAGCATAATTTTGAGACTTTGCCGTTTTCTTCACTTTTATGCTCCAAAAACGTCCAAAATGCTTCCTTTTCCAGATTTCTTCTCCAAAGTACCTAAAATGACAAAAGGAACGATTTAGGGCAATATTTGATCAAATAAATACGATTTAGGGCTTAAATGACCCCCTAAAAGCGGTACACTTTTCGCTTCATCAAATACCCTTACACTTGAGATTTGCTTGTCCTCAAGCAAATGCGCTTTTATTCTAATCAAAATACAAGTTAGGGGTCATTTAATTCTAATATAAAAGTAATTACAACAAATAATCGTTCCACTTTAATCATAATAAGCACGGAGATTACATACTAGCACCTCACAAGTAGTGTTTAGATACTCACATCTCTCAGGTGTCATCAAAATAAATCTCATAAATGAAAACGGATAATATCTCTCACTACCTGTCATAGCAAATAGATTACCATAGGCTTGGGAAAGGATCAAAAACCTCCTCCACTAGGCGTAAGCACCTAAGATAAACTATCAAAGAGGGCTTTTAAATGGGTTATAACGTGAGGTATAGGGATATGATAAACACGGTTTTGTTGGATAAGGGATATTTTACTGGTGGCGAGTTAAAGATCTTGATCAATTACATGTACTATACAATGTTGCTAAGCCAAGACTCGACTCAATTTTAAGCTAAAAACAAAATAACAAAAACATAAAATAAAACGGGATGGTAGTCCGTATGTTTTTTCTACTTTTCTTTTTCTCATTTTTTTTGTATTTTTCTTGATTTTTCTTGATTTTTTTTTATTTTTTTTTCATACACTCTTGCCCTACCATCCAAAATAATACATCATAGGGGCGTTGCATTCCCCTTACACTTGAACTTTTACATAACTTTACAATTAACTATTCTAATGACTCGAATTAAGATAATTGAAAAACTTGGAATACTTTTAAAATATTTAGCACATATGGGGGTAATAAATGATGTTCTTCCCCATTACTCCATTACACTAGTACTTTACCCATGAGTCCCAATCGTCCCAACACAATATGTACAAGGATATGACTCGACTTAGCAACCATGTAATCAATTAGATAATTAACTTGGGTTTAAACAAATGTTGTCACAATAGTGCACTAAAAATGAGTGCATACAAGGTAGGCTAAGGCGATTTGGGTGTACATTTAAGTGGGGTGTAACAAATTCTTCCTTTAAGTAAAATGCTTAAAGGTCAAAACGAAAAGATAGGCTCTGAGGGGTGTACTAGGGGTATCGTGTACTAAAAATGAGTACAACGCAAAGGGTGTGGGAGAATTACTTGACCAATGTAGCCAAAGTAATTATAACAAAAACACAGGTGTAAAACAATGGGTTAATCCTAATGCCTCTTATCATGTAGTAAATCTAACTACACGAATGTAGTCTCACTTGTGGCCTTGGAATGGTCCTAACGCAAGTTCTAGAATCTAAGTGCTACCGGTACTCACATCATAGCATAAATGCTTTTCCTACCAATTCTAGGGGCGAACCTCACATATTTGGGGGTGGAAAATTTTTTAGTGGTACGGTTTTTGTGCTAGTCATATAACTCCTATCCATGAGACGCTCATTAAGATCAAAGTTTCACTCCTAAATGTTGTAAAAAATTTTAAATTTGGCACTAAAATTGCCCTAACAGGTATTTCTCTCAGTTTTATTACACATCTACTATTAAACAAACAAAAAATCAAGCGTAAGAGCATTCTCTAATCGTACTTTACCCCCCCCCCCTTACACTTAAGATGAACATTGTCCCCAATGTTCAAATAACAAGATGTAAAAGTAATAAGGTAAAAGAATGAAATCAAAGACTCCCCTGATTCGCTCGGTGGATAATGTGGCAACATGGTTAGATCTTCTTCCAAAGTAATGTTGAAGCTCCATGACTAATGCATCGCCATAAGCTTGATTCCACATACATTTCCTTATCCAAAATAACCTGTTAAACCTGAGAAAACAAACACGAAAACCTGCATAACATCGGCGGGATAAACTCTATATAAAAGGATATAATGCTTGTGGAATGATAATTTTGCAGATTCCTGGAGATTATAAGTTATAGATTTAATAAAAACTTTTTATGAAAACAAAACTTTCAAAAATTTCAGAAAATTACACCTGACGCCGTCAGGTTGTAAATCCTGACGCCGTCAGAAATGATCTGACAGAATTCTCATGTTAAGTTTCCGGAAAAATTTTGGAAAAAACTATACCTTACTTCCTGGAATTCCTGCAAAACATCATTATGACTCGATACAAGCATTTGACTCAAACAAATACTAATATGTATGTTAATTTAATATTATTACGATTCATGTTCATTTGTTCTAATAAACCGATTTAGATTTCCCTTACACTTAACTTTTGCAAAATACCTTTATATGTAGTTAAGACGAAGTTAAAAACAAGATAAAGCATTTTCACAAATTAGTTTTGAACATGAATCAATAATAATAAAAATTAAACACACATACGGAAGCAAATAAAATCAAACAAACAAATAAATAAACACACAAAGCAAATAAAGCTTGGGTTGCCTCCCAAGAAGCGCTTTTCTTTATTAACGAGTCTTGTAGCTAGACTCAAAGTCCTTCTACCCTATGTAAGTGAGCTCGTCATCGAGGACGTCTTTAGGGTTAAGCTTGGATTGAAGTTTCCTATTGGTCCGCTTAGTACAATATATCTTTTCAAACTTCTCTCCATCCAGGTCATACAATGTCATCTTAATATGCCATGACCCATCTCCATCTTTGGGTGGTTTGTCCCAATCCCACTTATGATCATCTTCCTCACAAGTCCACTTATTCATTCCTAGGTTAATTGGCAAAACTCCTAGGAAATCAATCATCTTCCTAAAAACTAGAGGGTCTTCAAACGGATCCAATTCGGTGTCCCTAGCCAAGAGTTGCTCTACCGTATGTGTTCGGTTCACAAAGTCCTCTTCTAGGTAAAATGGGCGTTGGGGTCCTATGAAGTCTCTATCGATCCAAGGTCCATATCTAGATGGTCTCCTATTTGATTCTAACCAATGGGGTGTCGGTTCATTACTAGTATCATAGGCATGTTTCTTCACATCATAGACTGACCAAGTATCACCTTCTCCTACCGCTATCTTAGATTCCTTACAATCAATCATAGCACTAGCGGTCGCTAAAAATCCTCTACCTATCAACAAGGGGCATGTAGGGTCACTGACCATATCAAGGACGTGGAAATCGGCTAAAATAGTTAGTTTTCCTATGTGTACTAACACGTCCTTGACTACTCCAACCGGGTAAGCAACACTCCCATCCGCTAAACCTATTATCACCTCGGTTTCTTCAAGTTTTCCTAGTTTTAAAGAGGTGTAGAGAGGTAACGGAAGTAGGTTAAGGCTTGATCCAAGATCGGCTAATGTGTCATAAGCCTCCGAGTTACCGATCTTGCAAGGTAGAACAAATAAGCCCGGATCATCTAACTTCTTAGGTAGCTTGTTTTGAACGAAGGCGGTCCCTTTTTCGCCTAACTTGAGCTTCTTCTCATCCAACACATCAACAACCGGACTTTCAAGGTGGAGCTCCTTGAATTCATTGTCAAGGTTTTGAGTGGGAGGTGTTTCAACTATGTTGTTGACCAATTTGGATGTCATAACTTCTTGGTCATTTTGAACGACTTGGGTTTGTTTGAAACACGAGCTCATGGAATTGACCGAATAATATTGTGGACAAGAACTAGGAGACGAAACCGACGAGATGGCGTTGACGTTTAGTTTCGGGTTCTTGACTGTGTCGCTAGGGAGTGCTCCCATTTCTCGGTCATTGAGGGCTTTCAACAAAGTGTCAATCTTATTGGTCATCTCGCTTTGTTTTTGTTTGAAATCGGCTTCAAACTTGGCTAAACGAGCTTCTTGAGATGCCATAAATTGGGACATCAATCCTTCAAAGTTATTGGTACTACCATTGCCGGAAGGATTGTTGTTGAAAGTACCGATCGAGTTGGAACCGCTTGATTGGAAACGATTAGGTGGGTTGGAAGAACTGGTTTGTTGTGCGTTTTGGTTTTGTTTCCACCTAAGGTTCGGGTGATTTTTCCATGAGGGTTTGTATGAATCACCGTAGGGGTTTGGCTCGGGTTTGAAAGTGTATCACTTGTCTCCCGCTCCGTCGGTACGCGAGGATGCGTAGTCCGCAAAAGCTTGTTCGGGGGGTTTCATGCAATCACGAGTGTCGTGGGGACCACTACATAATTCACATGAAGAAGTGATTTTGTTCACTTGGCTTGAAGGTTTAGGAGCCTCGTAGGATTTCATAAGAAACTTGACCTGGTCTTCAAGTTCTATGATCCTACGGTCGGAAGTGCTTGAATTGTTCGAAGGCAAAGATATTGCCTTGACCATTTTATTCAAATCACGGGGATCACTCCAACTTTCGTTGTCATAAAGAGCAAGATCTTCTAGGAGAGCCCATGATTGTTCCGCACTTAGATCACGTAGCTTACCACCGGCCGATTGGTCAATGGTTTGCCTCGTGGAGAGATTGATATGGTCATAGAAGATTTAGACTTGGAGCCAAAGTTCTATGCCATGGTGAGGGACTTTTTGGAGTAAGTCCTTGAATCGAGTCCATGCCTCGTAGAGGGTTTCGCCTTGACGTTGTTGGAACATCAAGATATCATTCCTTAGCTTGGTAGTTCTTCCTGGTGGGAAAAACTGAGCAAGGAAACGAGTGGTGAGATCATCCCAAGAGGTGATGGATCCTGCGGGTAGACGCTCTAGCCATTGACTAGCTTGGTCCCGCAAAGAGAATTGAAAGAGACGTAGTCGGGTCATCTCTCGAGTGGCAACATCAAGGTCTATGGAATCAACGATTTTGAGAAAGTCCTTGAGATGTTGATTAGGATCTTCAGAACGAAGTCCATGGAATGCGCATCCGCTTTGCACCAACCGGATGGTGTCGGATCGCAAGGGTGTGACATTGGCTCCTTGAGTGAGCTCAATGGTGTTTCGATAGCCATGGTGGCTAGGACGGGAGTAGTCTCCTAAGGTACGGGCTCTAGGAGGTTGTGGTGGTTGGTTGTTGGGATCAAGGATATTACCATCTTCCATGATGTCGAATGGTAATGGTTACGAACAAAGAAACGAAGAAAAAAGATAGACTAAAGAAAACCTAGAAAAATAAAATAAAAATCTCACTAGAAAGGAATCTAGTGAGTAGACCTATAAAATAAAAATTCAACCTAAACAATAACTATTCCCCGGCAGCGGCGCCAAAAACTTGATGCTTGGTTTTGCAACCTTACAACAGGTTTTACCTCTCGAGGGATCTCAAGAGGCTTACAACCCCACCAGGCAGTGTACCTGACCGATGTAGTATAGTGTAGTGGTAAGTACGGGGGATTGATCGTTCTCCACAGGGAATAGTGTCGTTAGGATTGAAAAACTACTCTAATAGGTCTAAGGGTGAGAGAAGATTCTTTTTATGTTTTTATATTTTTATGAAAGCAAGTAAAATCTCGGGTTTGAAGGAGTGGGCGGAATTAGTTGCTAGTCAACTAACCCAAATAACTGCAAATGCAAATAAAATAAAATACTGAAAATGAAAAGAGTGGTAAAACTTATATGGAGAGAAATGTGTTTACTTAGATTTCCTTACTCCCTAACTATCTTTTACCGGTTGATTAGTGTGTATTAATTACGTGGATGACGGGTGTATTCCTTAATACCAATCGTGGGGTGGCGTACGTACTTCCCCAACTCTATGAGCTCCTACTTCACTCCTATGTCGAGCCGGCTAGGAAGCTCCTAACATGGGATCACTAGAATTCGCTCATGCATTAAATACAACCATAAAAACCTTAGTACGCATTGGTTCATGTTTCTTAAGACGTTCAAGCAAGTTACCGAATAGGAAGTTAGCCAGTTTTCTTAAGCCTAACATCGATGAACAATCATCCAATACAACTAATAACACACTAATAACCAATAATCAATAGTTAGGTTTCATTAGATCTAAGCAAACACAAGATAAATCTAGCCTAGCATGTTAATCAAAAGACAAGAACAAGATGTAATCAAACAACACATAGACATATTGAATGATTAAATAATCACTTATCTTCAATTAAACATGGGAGATCCAAGGGTATGAAAACCCTTAAAAATGGCAGAAATTCGTCCTAGGGTTTCTCCTCCAAAGTTACACACAATAAGTTCCACCCTAATGACAAAAAATTGCAAAACTATATATAGAGTTTAAGGGCTGACGGCGTCACGTTGTAGATCCTGACGCCGTCACCTCGCCGCTTTTAGGGTTCCCGGATGGCCTTCCTGACGCCGTCCCTCTTTAGTGCTCCAAAATCCGCTCTGGCCTATCAAGGGGTGACGCCGTCAGAATTGAGCTTGACGCCGTCCCTCTTTAATTTAAACCGTGATGGCCTTGATCACTTCAAAGGGTGACGCCGTCAGATTTTTCATGCAAAATTCTCTGGCTTATCATGAGTAATTTTCATATCCACCTCTTTTGCCAAGCCATGACGCCGTCTGGACCAATCCCTGACGCCGTCAAAGGTACTTTCCAGTATAATTTTGAGACTTTGCCGTTTTCTTCACTTTTATGCTCCAAAAACATCCAAAATGCTTCCTTTTCCAGATTTCTTCTCCAAAGTACCTAAAATGACAATAGGAACGATTTAGGGCAATATTTGATCAAATAAATACGATTTAGGGCTTAAATGACCCCCTAAAAGCGGTACACTTTTCGCTTCATCATTTTGTCATCAACAAAAAGGGGGAGATTGTTAATACAAATATCGTCCTAAAAACGTTATTTATATTTTACGATCTTTGCTTAATTTTGTTAATGACAATTACAAAGTTTATCTTTAAGCAAAGCATAAATATAATATTAAGTCTTTTACATTTATAGTGATAAGTCTTTTTAAACACATTTTCACAAGATCACTAGGAGTAACATTATATACATATATACATTTACATTTTTATTTCTTAAATTAGAAATATTTAAGATGACATCATGGCATACCTCATTTTGATATCTTTAGGATATCTTGAGGATTTGTGAAATATCTTGTATAGATCCTCAAGCTAAAGAGTTGACATTGGAAGATATGGAAAGATTGTGCAAGATATGGAAAGATTTGAGAATCTCTTAGTTGTCCTGTACTGGCGGATCCAAACCAGTACAAGGGCGGATCCAATTTTAGGGATCCGCCAGATCCGCCACTTGTTGATCAGCTTTGCCTATAAATAGCAAGTTGATCATTCAAGCACATCATCACTTACATAACATAAATCATACATTCTTTCATTTACATATTACTAACCCATATCATTCATTTCATTTTTAGTGATCTTCCTTTTTGTAGCAAAAGAGATCAAACATTAACAAGCTTCAACACATTGTTGCAAGACTTGATAGTTACCTACTGTGTGACTTATTAGAAATTCTACTTCATTGTTACTTCTTTCATTCAGTAAAATCTGGTTAGTGTTTTAGTCCTCAAAACACATAGAGTAAACGGGAGTAGTTGAACCCTTGTAAAGAACTCGACATCTAACTTAGTGTTGGTAATTGTATAGGCGACGTTAGGTTGGTTCTTCCTTAAAGTAGAACTCGGTATTTAGCTTTGTACCTGATAACGCTCATTTTGTACATGTTTTTATTGCGTTATTTGTATGTTTTTGTATGATATTTAGTTATGTTTATGATCATTTTTCGCTCAAAAGCTGTTGAGATGTGTTCAAGTCTAGGTACAAGGAAATATCAAAGAAAGATGAAGAAAAGCTAAGTAATCAAGTAAATATTCAAGAAAAGTTCGTCATCAAAGATATTGATTCATGATATGATTATTTTCATTGTACATGAGAAGGATGAAAAGATGAAGTCATGATTATGTGTTTAAAAGTGTGTTAAAAAGTTGTAGTTATAGGTTAGCTCAAAGTTGAAATTCTTGTGCAAACCTAAGGTTCAAGAACTAAACCTAAGTTCGAAGCTGATGTTCAAACCCAAGGTTCAAGAACTCGACCGAAGGTTCAAGTCTGAAGTCCCAAACCGCAGGTTCATGGATCAAACCGTGGGTTGAGAAATTATGAGATGAAGAGTTGCAATAACTCTTAGCTTTAACTACCATTATGACTTGAGTCCGATCATTCCCTCCTCTTTTATGATTATTCAAGTATTATAATAGTTTTTGGGGTGATTTGCAAGCTTAAATAAGACCCCTAATCACCCCCATATTGAGACAACACTTACAATCAATCCTTACACCATAGGGAATTGATCATACTAATTACTAAACCCAAAAGAGCTTAATAATCTCTGCCATTCTCAAGAAGATCCCAAGTAGAAACAAAGGAAGAGTTGGAGATACTTACTAGGAGAGGTGGAAGATTCCCTTGTTCAATTGGAGGCCCTAAGGAGTGCTATAACTCTTTTATTACTCATTGTAATCTTACTTTTGGGTAATTTTCTTTACTTTTAATTAATCATGTTGGACTTGTTAATGATGAATGAAATGTTATGTTTGATGATGACGCTTGTTATGGAATAATTTGTGATGCTTTTTTGGGAATGATGTGACTTTCGTATGAATGTTGGATGTTTAGTCGGTTAGAAAAAGTGATTATTTTTATGAGTTTGTTTAAATATAATTCGTGTTCTTAAACTTGTTGGTTAAACACTATTGGATTTAAAGGATGAAAAGATTTCTAATATGGTTTGATTCCTAAAAGCCGGTGCACAAATGGATTGGTACTTGATAAGTGACAAATATTAAGTATACAAGTTTTAAATGAATTCGAAAATATTTAATCACGAGATTGGGTTGAAAGACTCGTAAGAACTAATTTAACTAATTATCTATTTCATACATTTGATCACAAAAAGAGCTAGTGTAATGGGATGAGATTTGGCCGAAAGGACTCACCCGTGAAACTAGTAGAAACATGGATTTTCTTGATATTACCCATTGACTAGAAGTCCTTGTGAAAATTGACATGTGCCTTCTAAATTTCACCCAAACATAATTCAACATTCTATCACGATTAATCATTATTCCTAAACAAGTATTTGTTTGTTTGATTTTGCTCGAAACCATTGTTTGTTTAATTACTTTTTAGTACCTTAGAGCGTGACAATCTAGAGTACTATTGCTATTGCAATTTTCTAAATTACTTAAACTAAAACAAATGGTCTCTTGGGACGACCCTTATTTACCCCAAACCATACTACAAACGAATGAGTATACTTGCTCGTCTGTGATTTCTAAAATAAACGGTAAAAAAGTGTTTTATAAATTTAAAATTTGAAATAAAAATAGGATATAATATTGTTAATACAAATATCGTCCTAAAAATGTTATTTATATTTTCGATCTTTACTTAGTTTTGTTAATGACAATTATAAAGTATATCTTTTAGCAAAGTATAAATACTAGCTAAAGTCTTTTTAGAACACATTTTTACATTTCACATTAACACTAAAATTACATTTTACACATTTACAAGTTTATTTCCTAAAAAGGAAACTTTATTTTTCAAAATGTAGAATGACATCATGGCATACATCACACATGTAATCTTAGAAAGATCTTGCAATATTTTGTTTAGATCTTCAAGCTAAAGAGTTGACATTGGAAGATCTTGAAATGACTTGACAAAGATATGGAAAGATTGTGCAAGTTTTGGAAAGATTTGGAAATCCATTAGCTGTCCTGCACTGGCGGATCCAAGTGCATACAAGGACGGATCCCTTTTTTGGGATCCGCCGGATCCGCCAGCTGTTCATCAGCTTGCCTATAAATAGCAAGCTGATCATTTGGACACACTATCACTCATATAGCTTAACATACACATTCATTCATTTACATATCACTAACTTTATCATTCATTCATTTCATTTGATCTTTCCTTTTGTAGAAAGAGAGATCAAGCATCAAGGTTCAACACAGACGTGTAAAACCTTTAGTATAGCCACTGTGTGATATTGTAGTAGTTTCACACAACATTATTTGTATCATTTGCATCAGTGAGCGTGGTTAGTGTTTTAGTCCTCAAAACATAAAGAGTGTCGGGAGTGGTTGTACCCTTGTGAAAAGAACCAACGGGAGTGGTTGTACCCTTGTAAAGAACCCGGTGTACATGGAAAAAATTTTGAAAACTAAAAATGAGGCATTTGATAAGTTTGAAATTTTATGTAAAATAATTCAAAACCAAGTAGGAAACAATATAGTATCAATAAGAACCGACCATGGTAGAGAATTTGACAATGAAACCCAATTCGAAGTTTTTTGTGATGCTAATTGCATATCACATAACTTCTCGGCTCCTTGAACACCTCAATCAAATGGTGTAGTAGAACGTAAAAATAGAACAATTCAAGAAATGAGTAGAACTATGTTAAATGAACAAGTACATGCCTCAAAAATTTTGGTGTCACACAGTAGATACTTCCACATATATCCTAAATAGAGTTTTAATTAGACCATTTTTAAATAAAACTCCTTATGAACTTTATCGAGGCAAATGGCCTACACTAGGATATTTTAGAGTTTTTGGAAGCAAGTGCTTCATTTTAAACACAAAAGATTATCTCACCAAGTTTGAACCAAAGTCGTATGAAGGTGTATTTCTTGGGTACTCACAAAACAGTAAAGCATACATAGTTTTGAACAAAGAAACCTCAAGAGTCGAGGAATCGTTGAACATAACATTCGACGAAAGTCCACCTCCTCCTAAGACACCACCTTTGGTAGATGATGACTTAGTTGAAAGTCAAATGGTCCAAAACCAAGAAAATATTGAAAGTGACAAAGAAATAGAACCGGCTAAAAGAGAAATCACTAATATTAAAGAAACCAAAAGTCATCCATTAGAAAACGTCATTGGAAAAATAAATGAACGAACATTAAGATCTAAAGCACAAAATAAAAGTAATTTCTTTTGCTTCGTTTCAACTTTCAACAATTGAACCTAAAAATGTAAATGAAGCTATAAAAGATGAGTCTTGGGTTATCGCTATCCAAGAAGAATTAAATCAATTTGTTAGAAATGACGTTTGGACATTAGTTCCACCTCCTAAAAATCAAACTATAATCGGTACAAAATGGGTATTTAGAAATAAAATGGATGAAAATGGCATAGTATCTAGAAACAAAGCTAGGCTAGTAGCTCAAGGCTACAATCAACAAGAAGGTATAGATTACGATGAGACTTTTGCACCCGTAGCTAGACTTGAGTCTATTAGGGTATTGCTTGCATATGCATGTGTGTAGGATCAGTTCTAGATAGATCTTTGAGCCTTATGGAACCGGTAGAATGCTTATGTAATCACAAACAAACTACAAGAGAATCTCTAACAATAAACGTATATTTACGCGGAATATAACACAAGAGTTAAAGAAGAAATAACTAATAAACACTTGATCCTCTATGGATCTATATTAACTATTAAAATTGTTTTCAAGGTCGTACAATGTTCATAGCCGTGAGTTTCTTTTATACTAACAGAAACCCTAATTCGGCATTCACAAGAAAACGTGTAAAAGAGATATTCAATATCTATTCCTAATATATCTCATGCATATCCTAACCTTCTGATCATACGGGTTGACTATTATTATTACCCGCAGAAACAATATTACCAGCAGTAACTATATACTACTAACAGCAGGAACCATACCAGTAGGAACTACATACCTGCCAGCAGGAACCATACTAACTACCAGCAGTAATGAAACTAAATACAATTTTAATAATTCCTAACGATCCTCCCCTAAACTTGAATTTGACCCGGTTAACTTCAAGATTCTAGATAGATCTTTGACTTCCAAAGCATGAGGATTGAACTTTAGCAGTAACATTAGGTAACCAGCAGCAACATGGTTAGAACCAGCAGCAACAAGTAACCATCATTAAGACCAAGGATCCAGCAGCAACTCCTAAGTATTAGCAGCAACAGGAACCAGCAGCAACATGAGTAGATTTGATGAGCCTTTACAGAGTAGCTACTCACTCTTGGGCTAGCTAGTCCTTTGGTGGAATCATGGCATCACCCTGGTGAACTAGTAACCAATCCAACACTTAGAACATGAATCAATGGTG
Source organism: Artemisia tridentata subsp. tridentata (assembly GCA_021014915.2). NCBI lineage: Eukaryota > Viridiplantae > Streptophyta > Magnoliopsida > Asterales > Asteraceae > Artemisia > Artemisia tridentata. Next base: position 144,681,258 of record CP139507.1, on the reverse strand, counting down.
TGTTGGAATACCCTAATGATTTTTGGAAAACCATCACAGCCATAAACGGATTTGAGATGTCTTTACCTGTAGCCGTTTGCTCAGGACTAGCCAATTCTTTGGTTGAATATAACACCTTGGTGAATTGATTACCAGTTATGGATTTCCACAGCCTTTACCACAAGCCATACTCTTGTGGGCTAGCCAATTCTTTGGAACCCTAAAGAGTAACATCCATGGTGAATTGATGACCATTTTAACTCTCAGTAATGAAACATGGGTGAGTTGAATACCCAATAGTTTTGAGCAAACTATTACAGCTGTCAACGGATTTGATGATCACACCAGAGTCGTACCTTCATGGTGAGTCAACTCTTTCTTGTCTGTTAGACATGGTGAGTTGAGTACCATTTGGTGTGTGGCAATTAGCCAACACTCAAACCCTGAAAATAGTATATGCCAACAGCTAAAAATAAACAAGTTAGTTAGATTTTTTTTATTTTTTATTTTTTTTGTTTTTTTTATTTTTTAATAAACACTATAAATGTTAGTTAACACAAAATATACAAAAATAAGCCTCCCATTAGGCTTATGCCTCCCCTCAATCCCAGCAATTAGGGATTGATCATCCCAATGTGGACAACTAAGTAATTTAACCTAGGGCCATCAAAAGCTTTAGTTAACAAATCAGCCACATTTTCATTTGTGTGGATTTTAAGCACTTGGATAAGATGTTTTTCATTAGCATCTCTTATGAAATGGTGCCTAATTTCTATGTGCTTTGTTCGTTGGTGAAAAACTGGGTTTCTTACAATACAAATTGTACTTTGGTTATCAATAAAGATTTTAGTGTTCATAAAATTGAACCCATAGTCTAGCATTTGATTTTGTATCCAAAGTACCTGACCACAAAAACTAGCAGCAGCAACATACTCTGCCTCAGTAGACGATGTAGCCACAATGGTCTGCTTCTTGCATTGCCAAGAAATCAATCTCCTACCCAGAAACTGACAACCACCAGTAGTAGATTTTCTATCAAGATTAGCACCAGCATAATCACTATCACTATAAGCTTCCAACACAAAAGGAGAATCTCTTGGGTACCAAAGACCCAACTTAGGTTGTCCTTTTAGATACTTGAAGATTTTCTTGACTGCATTCAAGTTGGAAGTCAGTTGTGTAACTTGATGTATTGAACAAGCACTAACTGCAAACATTATATCTGGTCTTGAAGCTGTCAAATACATAAGTGAACCTATCATTGATCTGTAGAGATGAACATTAACAGGATCATCTGGTTCATTCTTTGATTTAGGCTTGGGAGCTTCATATGGAGTTGTTGCAGTTCTCACAGATTCCAAATCAAACTTCTTAAGTATGTCTTGCACATACTTTTCTTGGCTGATAAAAATCCCATCAGGCTTTTGTTTGACCTGTAAGCCCAAGAAAAATGTAAGCTCACCCATAGCACTCATCTCAAATTCTCCCTTCATTAGCACCTCAAATTCCCTACACCAAGCTTCCTTTGTGGAACCAAAAATGATGTCATCCATATAAACCTGAACAGGGACGATATCTCTTGAATTTTTCTTGATGAAGAGTGTCTTGTCAATGGTACCTCTTCGGTATCCATGCTTCAACAGAAAAGTAGACAATCTTGCATACCATGCCCTTGGTGCTTGATGAAGTCCATAGAGTGCTTTCACCACCTTGTAGACCAATTTTGGATTCTGAGGGTCCTCAAATCCTTTGGTTTGAGTCACATAAACCTCTTCTTCAATCTCTCCATAGAGAAAAGCACTTTTTACATCCATCTGATAGACCATAAATCCCATATATGAGGCAAAGGCTAAAAATAGCCGAATGGCCTCAACTCTTGCCACCAGAGCAAACACCTCATCATAATCAATACCCTCTTCTTGCATGTGACCTTGAGCTACTAATCTTGCTTTATTCCTTATCACAATACCTCTAGCATCTCTCTTGTTCTTTAGAATCCATTTTGTCCCAATTGCATTCTTTCCATCAGGTAAAGGCACAAGCTTCCATACATTTTGATTAAGAAATTGTTGCATTTCTTCTTGCATAGCCTCCACCCAAGCTGGATCTTCAAGAGCTTGTGATACACTACTTGGTTCAACTTGTGAAAGAAAACAAGCAAAGAGACAATGTAGAAAGTCTGTGTGATTGTTCCTTTGCTGATTATGAACATAACTAACAAAGGCACTTTCACCGAACTTTGTTTGTTTCACCTTATTTCTTGTCTGAACAACTGAGGTAGGATCACCAAGAATCAAGGATTGAGGATGAATGGTATTGATCCTCTTAGTAGCAACAGGATTGACTTCTACTGTCGGTGCTAGATTATTGACATCAAGACTAATGTCATCATCATATGAGGAGGAGGTAAAAATGCCAGTACTTGGATGATGATGAATATCTTCAAATTCAGTTCCTGAAGTTAGTGAGTTACCAAGATCTGTAGGTCTTGGATATCTTGTGAGAGGTTCAGGAAAGCCCAATGAATGATCAGAAGGAGTGAACAAAGGAGCAATAGGAGTGGAGACACCAGCAGGAACATTAGAGCTACCAGCAGAATTGGTAGTACCAGCAGTAACAGGAACACTACCAGCAGGAATTGAAGAACTACCAGCAGAATCCATATTCCTGCGGGCTTCAACTGCGGCTTGTCTTAAGAGCTCCTCTGTTTCTTTCGTGAATTCAAAACCAAACTTTTCATCTGCTTCCTTGGCATCATGTTCTTGTCTTTGAAGCCTTGCAAGGTCTTCTGTAAAACTTGAATCACCTTCACCCATGCCAGAATTATCTTTAACTTCAGAACCTGCAAAGTGGTTAGAAGGAAAAGAAGGAACAACAATGGTTTGTTCATCACACTCAGAGTCTGAATCATCATCTGGGGTACCTGCATTGGTAGTTGGAGACTCATGTGTACCTGCAGATTGATTAGCTTTGAAACGAGTATATCCTAAAGTATCAGTTAGATAGACCAGGTCAAAATACCACTCATGACCTGCACCCTGAATGTTAGGTTTATCCTCAAGATATCTCAGGTTTAGTGTCTCTTCTATCTTTTTGGTAGATAAGTTATAAACTCTATAAGCCTTGCTATGTGCAGAGTACCCAACTATAAATCCCTCATCAGCTTTCTCTTCAAATTTACCCAAATGGTCACTGGTGTTTAGAATAGTCACATGACATCCAAAAGGTTTAAAATGACTGATGGTGGGAACTTACCCACACAAAAGTTCATAAGGTGTTTTGTTGTGAGGATTAGTGATCAATACCCTGTTCAAAACATAACAAGCAGTGCTAACTGCTTCAGTCCAAAACATGGTAGGTAGCTTAGAGTCAACAAGCATAGATCTTGTAGCTTCTATAAGGGTTCTATTCTTTCTTTCAGCAACCCCATTTTGTTGTGGGGTTCTGGCATTACTATAGTCCCTTTTAATCCTCTTTTTCCCACAGAGTTCAATTAAGTTAGAATTTTTTAACTCTGTCCCATTGTCACACCTTATAGTCTTAACCTTTTTATTTAGCTGGTTTTCAATTAAGGCAAGAAAGTCCCTAATCACATAAAAGGTTTCATCCTTAGTACCTAAGAAGAAAGTCCAGCAAAACCTGCTAAAGTCATCTGTAATCACCAGGCAATAGTACCTATGGTCAATACTTCTGATGAAAGTAGGACCAAAAAGATCCATATGAAGTAACTGGAGAGGCTCAGTGATGGTGCTCACAGCTGTGATGGCCTTGTAAGAAGCTTTGTGTTGCTTTCCTTTGTTGCAGGCAACACAATTATGTTCATTTGTGAAGATCTTGGGAGGAAGCCCTTTTACCAATCCATTCTTTGCTAGCTTGTTGATGGTTTTGAAGTTAACATGAGCCATCCTTCTATGCCATTTTTTAGATTCATCCAAGGATTCCTTTGCCACCAAACAAGCTAAATCACCTTCAGGTTGGAGTTCATTTAAGTTGAAACTGTATAGATTGTGTCTTCTTGGAACTTTAAGTACAACTTGACTTTCATCAGGCAACTTGAAGTCTTTAGAAAGCACAAGACATTCAGTCTCAGTGAAGAGAACACTGTTTTTCTTGTCACAAATTTGTGAAACAGAGAACAGATTAAAATTCTGCAACTCTTCCACATAATAGACATTTTCAAAATCCAACCTGGAAGTTCTGATGGTTCCTTTGCCTGTTATTTTACCATCTCCACCTCCAAAAGTCACAGTGCCTCCTCTTATAGTCACAAAGTCCACCAACTTGTCTCTATTTCCGGTCATACTTCTAGAACACCCACTATCAACAATACCTAAGTCTTTACTTCTATGAGGATTTTCCTACAACAAAAGAAAATACAACAATATAAGATACAATGGGAGACCCAAGCCATCAATGACTTGGGCCTGCCTAGTGGATCAGTAAGAAGTAAACCATGTAGATTGATGAGATCCACCATTGTTCTTGGACCCCTTTCTCAAATATTGGCCATTATGTCTCCAAGAACAACCTGCTGAGGACTTAACAGCAGTTTCCCATCTTTCCCCCCCTTTTTGCATCGGGTCATAATAAACAGGCCTATAATCATTCTGAAAGTAAGAGCTTGTAGGTCTGATGAAGGATCTAGCAGCATTTCTTTTCCAACCAGCAGGAATAGGTTTACCAGCAGAAACTGGTTTACCAGCAGGAAATGTAGCTCTGCCAGAGCTCATTTGTGCTGCTTGAGGAACAAATGGGGGTATATTTTCAACATTATTCCACAATGGTCTAGATTGCTGTTGCCCAGCACACACACCCATTCTATTCTCATAAAAATCACAATCTTTAATAAGATGAGAATAACTACCACAAACAAAGCATGATTTATTTCTAAAAGATTTGTTCTTAACATGACTTCTCTTATTACACACAAACTTATCACAACCAAAACTAGAAATAGAATTGTTTTTAACAAAATGAAAAGAAATGTCTTCAAAAGAAGCTGTCTTTGAATTGGATTCATCATTAGCTACTCTTGAGGAGAAGTCACCAGACTTGGGTGTGGGAGACTTGTCACTTGAATCACATGAGGCAAAGTCATTGGTCTTGGGTTCTGAGGACTTGTCACTGTTAGAACAAGAGACAAAGTCATTAGATTTACAATCAAGTTCAGGCAAGTCATTGGACTTTTTGCCATAGGTCATATGTGATTCATCAAAGTCTGTGTGGGTAGAGGTAGGCTTAAATACTCCTGTTATAGGTGGAGAAACATCATTCATTCCTCCTTCTTTAACATATTTAACAGGAATTTGATAATCCTCAGGGTCAGGGGTAGGGTCAAAAATGCTTGGCTCATTAGGGTCATACACTTCATCTGGTCCAATATAATCTCCATACCCCAACCCTCTCTTAGACCTTACAGACTGAGAGCTATTATTCAACTTAGCTAGGTGTTTAGATGATTCTTGCCATGTATTACACCTGGCCACTTCACTATCTAACTTAGCCTGCAAGTCCTGTTTCTCTAAATTCACCTTAGCATTTTCACTTTCAGAATATTTTAACAAATTAGTAGTGTTTTCCAAATCTCTTTCTAAAACCCTAATCTTTTCTTCATATGCCAACTGATTAGTTTGGTACCAAGCCTTTTGTTTTTCTAAAGTTTTAAGTGTACTTTTATAAGCTTGAACCTGAACATAATAATCTTTATATTGAGTTTCTACATCATCAAACTCCTTTTTAATTTCAGCATATTTATCATCACATCCAAAAGGACAAGTTTGTACCTGAGATGAGATACCCATCAAAGCAAATTCCTCAGCCACATCTGCCTCATATTCTGTCTCACATCCAGCAAGCATTCCATAAACTTGAGCAGCACCTCTTTCCTCATCATCTACCTCATGTTGTGACCAATCAACCATGGAATCAACAGATAGCAAGGCTTTAGGCTCCTCTGAGTCTAATTCTTTGAGCTTGAATGCAGAGTATCTGGTCTTATCATCTGCCTTCTTTTCTTTGCATTCTCTTGCAAAGTGACCCAGTTGTGAGCAGTTGTAACATCTAACCTTCCTTTTATCAAACCTTGATCCATCCTTCCTATTGAATTGGATCTTCCTGCCAGCCTTCTTTTCAAATATGTTCACCTTCACTGAAAGCATAGCCATCTGCCACTTGATATCCAATTCTTCCAAGTCCATCTTATCAATCTGGTCAAAGTCTTCATATGCAATCTGCTGTTGTGGTTCACTTTCAGCAACAAAAGAATGAAGCACATCTTCAATCACATTGCCAGAATTTGAATGTGTTCTTGGTGTAGCAGGGGTATATGAGGTTGATGAAGATGATGAGGTTGGGCTTTCAGTATATGACATCTTGTTATTAGTACTGGTAATACTAACAAATGCTGAGTGATTTGGAGTATGTGAATAGCTTGAACCTCCTTTAATATCAATCTCAAGAGTCTTGAGTTTGTTATAAAGGTCATCAAAACTCAAGTAATCAAGCCCACCTCTTGCTTTGAGAGTGATGGATACCTGTGAGCATGAAGGAGGCAATGCTCTCAAGAACTTGGTATTGCAATCTTCATTATCTGGCCTTGCCTGCAGCTGATTGAGTTGGCTCAAAATCTTCTGGAACCTATCATAGCCTTTATGCAATCCTTCTGCTTCAGAGATCTTGAATTCTTGGAACTCCTGCTTCAGCATGGACTTCCTCATCTTCTTAGATTCATCATTACCTCCAAATCTGGCTTTAACAGCTAACCAGATGTCCCTTGCATCATCTAGGTGATGAAAATCACCCATGTGGTCTTATGGGAGAGACTGAAGCAGCAAAGTTCTTGCTTTTGTCTCCCTTTGAACAACAATATGTTCTTCTGCAGATACAGGGGGAAGAATAATGATGTTCCCTTTTGGATCTCTTCCTGTTTTCTTCTTACTGTTTCCATTCAGGATGATGTTCCAGAGGTTATGATCACTACTTGAAATCCAGTACTCCATCTTCATGGCCCATATCTCATATTCATCCTTCTTGAGGTAAGGAAATTTTGCATTGCTGTTTGAGACAGTGGTTGTGAGAATTTGTTGTTGGACATTCTGTGTTTCAGGTTTTTCATTGTTGACAACAGAATCATCTGTTACGGATGAAGTCATTGTATGAGGGTTTAAGAGATTTGTTTGAAAAGGTTTCTTCTTTGACAGAGACTCTAACCAGGCTTTGATACCACTTGTAGGATCAGTTCTAGATAGATCTTTGAGCCTTATGGAACCGGTAGAATGCTTATGTAATCACAAACAAACTACAAGAGAATCTCTAAGAATAAACTTATGTTTACGCAGAATATAAACACAAGAGTTAAAGAAGAAATAACTAATAAACACTTGATCCTCTATGGATCTATATTAACTATTAAAATTGTTTTCAAGGTCGTACAATGTTCATAGCCGTGAGTTTCTTTTATACTAACATAAACCCTAATTCGGCATTCACAAGAAAACGTGTAAAAGAGATATGCAATATCTATTCCTAATATATCTCATGCATATCCTAACCTTCTGATCATACGGGTTGACTATTATAATTATCCGCAGAAACAATATTACCAGCAGTAACTATATACTACTAACAGCATGAACCATACCAGCAGGAACTACATACCTGCCAACAGGAACCATACTAACTACCAGCAGTAATGAAACTAAACACGATTTTAATAATTCCTAACAATGTGCACATGATTTTAAATTATTTCAAATGGATGACAAAAGTGCATTTTTAAACGGATTTATTAATGAAGAAGTATATGTTGCACAACCTCCTGGCTTTGCCGATTTTGAAAAACCTAATCATGTTTACAAACTTAAGAAAGCATTATACGGACTTAAGCAAGCACCAAAAGCCTGGTATGATCGACTTAAGACCTTTCTAGTTGATCATAAGTATACCATGGGCCTAGTAGACAATACTCTCTTCACCAAGAAAAAGGGATCACATATTATCATCGTCTAGATATATGTGGATGACATTATATTCGGCTCAACTTGTCAAGAGTTATGCGATGATTTTTCAAAAATCATGCATGACGAGTTTGAAATGAGTATGATGGGGGAACTAAACTTTTTCTTAGGTCTCCAAATAAAACAATTAGAAGATGGGATATTCTTCAACCAATCAAAGTATATCAAAGATATGCTTAAGAAGTTTGGTCTTGAAGACTCAAAACCCATGAAAACACCCATGTCCTCCGAAACCAAACTCACAAAGGATGAAGAAAATGAATCCGTAGATAGCACTAAATATAGAGGAATGATTGGTAGTTTACTCTATCTTACGGCTAGTAGGTCGGACATTATGTTTAGTGTTTGTCTATGTATACGTTTTCAAGAAGATCCCAAAATATCCCATCTTGAAGCCGTTAAACGGATATTTAAGTACATTAAAGGCACTACACATTTAGGACTATGGTATCCCAAAGGAACGGGTGTAGAAACCATAGTATACGCCAACTCAGACCATGCCGGTGACTATGTTGATAGGAAAAGTACTAGCGGTATTTGTACTTTTGTAGGACATTGTCTCACCTCATGGTTCGCTAAGAAACAAACAGCCCTCGATATTTCAACAACCGAGGCAGAGTATGTATCAGCAGGAAAGGCGTGTCAACAGGCACTGTAGATGAAGCAAGCTCTCGTCGACTATCGAATTGAACTCAACGACATTCCCATTCTTTGCGAAAAAAAGGAGCTATCGATCTCAGCAAAAATCCAGTCTAACACGCTAGAACCAAACACATAGAAATACGTCACCACTTCCTACGTGACAATGTTCAGAAGGGAAACATCTCAATTGAGAAAGTTTCCTCAGAGGACAACATTGCCAACATCCTCACAAAACCTCTCAAGAGAGAACCATTCAACTACCTTAGACTTGGTTTAGGATTAATGGAACCTAGTGATTAGATAAAACATTAGCTCGAATCCTAGCTTAACCAAACTCGGCAATAAACTAAAACATGTGTTCTGATCCTGCGGATCCAATCGACAACAAGGGCGGATCCCTTGTTTTGGATCCGCCGGATCCGTCATCTGCTGAGGCAGTTTTATTTCTTTATAATAAACTATAACAAGTACTATTCATCACACTTCCCTAAAACTTATCACCTACTGAATTCGTCCCATACTTCACCACAATCATAATTTAGGCTATTTTCTTCAACCAAATTGTGCTCCAAACATCACTGTAAGTATCCTTACCATGTTTATACTCATGACTTGCGTCTAGGATTTCTATTTCATGCACAAAATTAAAACTTGGGGTATATGCATAATTCTAGTAAAATCATGAAACATATTTACTAAATTGCACTTCAAATCATGTTTTTCTTAGTTAGGAATTGCATCTTGTAGTACATTATCATTATTCATCAAAAACCCCATGAGAAATTTTTGCTAAAAATCTTCTCATGACTAGGAAAACGGTTTTTGAACATTGTTCATACAAATATTAAAACGTTAGTTTTTAAACATTACTTGCATAATGTCTCTTGAATGCTAAAGGGAATACATAACTAATATGTATTTTCGGGTACATTCAAATGTAGCTACATTGAAGTAGGAGCGTTTGGGTTATCTCTCTTTTTATCATAAAACTTGTATAAACAAAACTTTCATGCATCAAAAAGAGTCGAGATAACCGTACCTCCACATAGTCCCCATGTAGGCACACACTAGAATAATTTATACGTATTTCAATAATTTTGACTAAAACTATATAATTTTTGTGTTTAGGAAAATCATGCCTCCCGCAACCAACTATGACCACAAACATACCGTCAATTACCTACCTAAACACCACAAAACTGAGGGTCTCACCGAAGCTCAAGTAAAAATTTTCAAAGCTCTAGAAAAACGCTACGTACATGAGGGTAGGGTTGTAGACCCCTCATTCTATGAAGAAACCAATTTTAGGGAACAACTTGCCGCAATCCACTTCGATGGTCTCCTAGATATTGACGAGCCAATCATTCCTAGGTTCATTTTCGAGTTCTATGCTAGTGTTGTTCTTAGTACAGACGACTATGGTCGCTTGATCGTCAACTTCAAAGCAAACCACAATGAATACCATATTCCTTTAGATCAATTTGGAGAGGTCCTAGGAGTTCCAAGTCATGGAACGAGTGTCTATTCTAATAAATGGTCATTGACCATTCTTGAGTCAAATCTTGAACGAACGACACCATATGCCACTCCTTTAACCTCAAAAGAAGTCATTCGTGAGCACCTCTTCATACCAAGGAACAACCCAACTAGGTTGTATCGTGGTCGTCAAGTTCCTAGAGATCCATTTGCCATGGAACTCAATGAACTTAAGCCCGAATTTAGGAAGTTGGAAGAAGTCTTGAGAGCCAATGTTATGTGCACAGTAGGAAATCGAGATCATATCAATGCTTGTCTTTGTCAAATGATGTATTGTGTGTCAACTCATCAACCTTTAAACATTGCTTACTATATTGCCAAGAGAATGGCCGATATTTCGGTTCAAGGTAAAGTGGCAATGCCTTATGGAATGCTCTTGACCCATCTCTATAAAGCCTTTGCACATATTCCTAGAAATGCTTTAGGAATTGTTCTCGACTATGATGAGATTCCACACATCTTTGTTCCTCTAAGCGACTATAGGGTAGCGGTTGATAAAGGCAAACGTTCTCGTTCCCTAACATCATCATCACCATCATCAATGAGCAATGATGATGGCTTGCAAAACTCTAGGATTGCTCCACCGGAGTACTTAAGTCAACTTCCACCGATTGTGAATGAATCAGCTGAGTTCAAGCAAACCAAAAGGAATGGTGAAGAATTTGGGGTGTTGGATCATGAAGCTTCACAAGGGTATGAAGAAGTTGAGTAAGAAGTTGGGTTGATAGGAGTGTTTGGAACTAGACTTTATTAGACAATGTTGTGTTAAACATGTATGTTTCTTGACTTGTTATGGTAGTACTAGATGTGTATATGAACTAACTCAGATTTGCAGGTCGATAACACTTAGTGTTATCAGTTTTCCGAGATTAAGCCCCCGTTTGGCTTAACTCCATTTAAGGTAAGTTATGATGAATGGATAAATCTATGTGTATATTTATATTAGAATCTACATATTTGACAGTTTTGCATTACATACTAGATAATAGATATGTTCCAGGAGAATTTTCGAGTTTTGTTCGGAAAACGCAAAATTTGCACATCTCTCTGTTTGTTTTAGAACATTCAGACGACGGATATGGCGTGTGGGATCCCATAATTTGGATCCGCCTAGTATACTCTTTGGCTCCGCCAATTTTGAACCTGCGGATTTGTAACCACTGTGAAAAATCCCACTTTAAGATAAGTTAGCACTCAGAATTATTATCCTTTTTTCCGGATAAATTTTTTTTATTTGAATGTATCTCTCATCTTATGTGATGTAACTCACATTTTAGATAAACGTGCTCCCACGCAACGCAACCTAACCTAACGAATTTAATGTTTATTTATTATAAACATTTCCTTATGAGATATTACAACCTACCATTTGCCATTTTACGATAATTCGTGAAAGGACGTATAAACTAAACTTCTGTCACTAATTAGCATTTCTAGCGAAACCCTAAATTATTATAACAACAATTAGGCATAACTAAACCATAAAACCAATGTACAAGTTACTAAAACACAAAAACCCTAATTCCACTATAACTCCCGATAAAACCCTAAAATTCACAAAACTATGATTTTATTTAATAAAATCACAAACCCTAAATAATATATAAATATATTTTACAAAATATTTAGGTACAAGTCTTTTTAAATCAATGTACAAGTTCTTTAAGCACAAAACTCATTTATTCTTATTTATATATATATAACTTTAAAAATTATTTATTTTAATATCTAATTCACATATTTATTTTTCCTAATAAATATGTAAACCTAATAAATAATTGTACAAGTCCATAAAACCCACGGTACAACCCTTTAATGCACGAAATCTAAAAATCACATTTACATATATTTAAAGCTTACTAAACATTACATAAAAATTACAATAATTAAGGAAACATTAAAAATATATTTTTCGTAATTTCTAAACCTAAGTACAATCATCCTAAGCCAATTGTACAACACTCCTATGCACTAGACGAATTCTTTCCTATTTAAGCATAAATCGATATACATAAAATTACATATATAATTTTCAAAAATAGATTTAAACTCAAAGAATTAATTAAACTATAAGAACTAAGTTGGTTACTCTCTAAAGCCCTAGTATACAACCTTCTAAGCTCGATGTACCATACTCTTATGCATAATTCGAACCATAGTTTCCTCCAAGTTAGAATTCGACTAACCTAGCTACATCATTGACATCACAAAACATTTCCTAAACCCTAAGAGTACCCACTTGGCAGCCCTCTTTTATGAACACACCTTCTTGTCTCAAAATCATAAATACTAGGTTTAAAAGTATGAACTAAGTGTATGGCAAGGGAAAAGACACATCACCACTCTTTCCCCCCTCCTCCCAAGTGGCATCCCTTGCAGTTTCTGTCAGCCAATGTCCTATAATATCTCCTTAGAAAACCCTAGACCTATTCCCTTTATAAATAACGAACCCTAATTCCACTCCTAATACATCCTATTCGACACCTCACTAAACACAGCCACAACTCACTCATTCCTGATCATACACACTCACAAACACTCTCATAATATCCCATTCAAAGGCCAATGATCAGGAGGAACACTAGAGTATCGGTTCAAGTTCATTTCGCCTAGTAGAATTCCTATCGAGCCATATTTTGAGTAAGTGTCTAAATCCTCTTTTCAATACTCTTTATTTCATTTATAATACCTATAGATCACTAGTATTAAACGTATAACAAAACCTAGATTAAAAACATAATGTTTCATTATTTATTTCCTAATCGATTAAACCCTAGTCGAACCCTAGGAATTATTTCTATATCGGGAACAATTAAAACCAGTTAAGGAATAATAGAACTAGTGTTAATACAATCTTAGAAGCATATAAAACTATAAAAACCAATTTGTTTTGCCCTAGTTATTTCTAAAACCGAATAAAACCCTAAATACCCATTTCGGGTAAAAACCATATTTAGCAATAGGAAATATGTTTAAAACATGTTTAATACAACTTAAATATGCTAATTTTAATGATAATAAGTCGAGTTCATAAGTCGTTAAACTCAGAATCAAAAACCGAACCATTTTCCAAAAGTTTGGGTCAGTCGCTATGTCGATCAGGTCTGACACTTTGAACCTCAATTTCGACTATCAAATGATCTTTAAAAATTCTATTTTTTAGCCACAAGATAGACCTAATAGAGGGTTAATTTCTGGAAAAAGAATCAGTTAAAAACATCAAGTATTCGCAAAGATATCGAGGTCCAAAGTTTATCCTTTTTCTGTTTTGTTCGAACATATCAAAAACTCATTCGAGCTTCATAAGCTCGAATGATAAGCTAAAGTTTTGTAAAATAAGCTCTTTTTATGATAAAAATAAAGTATGTCAAGAATCAGGCCAAGTCTCGTTGTTTTGTAAAACCAAAAACGCGTTTAATGAAATTAAGGATGTCGTATGTGACAACTGAAGAGTCTCAGGGGGTGTTTTTGCCAAAATCAAAGTAAGTTTTATAGAAAGGACTTGTGCTGCTGTCGACTAGTAGTTCAAGGGGAAAAAGTGTCAATTTCGAAAGTGTAAGGGTTAAAGTTGTCATTTGACCAAAGTTCAGGGTAAAAATTGTAATTTTATAAAAGTTCAGGGGTAAAAGTTGTCATTTTGTGAAAGTTCAAAGGTATAAACTGTCAATACCTAAAACTATAGGGTAAAAAGCTTAAATTTATATATAATCCTTAATATTAATTATTATAAATATTATTATTATTATTATTATTAATAAAAACTAACGTACGATTAATTTGGTAACAAACAAACAGAAGCATAGGAATAAACAATACAGTAAAATCTAACTTTCGAAGAAACTTTATCTACAACCAAGGCAAAACGAAACGAATATCGAAATCTATATTTATCTGGACATGATTACTGAAACCTAGCATAACGAATCAGGTTGCGTGCCGGAGACGTTTATCAGCTTTATTTAGTATTATTTCTCATCCGGATCATCAAGGTGAGTTCATAGTCCCACTTTTTAATTACGTTTTTCTAAATATGTGGGGAGATACATGCTACTAAACCGAACACAAGTACTTTTCCGTATACTTTCCTGATTTATATTGCATAAGTTTAACTGTTGCCTATTTAAAAGACCCTCTATCATGAACCATTAATCACTTCCGGGTGAGCGCGAATATTATGAATAGATCTATTGGATTGACAATCCCATTGTGTTGCTGGATAAGTAACCCAATGCATTTTATTTGAAAACGTTTAATAAAGAGTTTCAGGCAGACTCCTACTCGAGGGCATAATTGCTACATTTAATTATGTAGTGATTTACGTCATAGCTTATAACTATGATGTCCATCGTGTTAACGTCTTGCGATTCATGAGACTTAAAGCAATATATAATAAACTGCGATATAACTGATTTACTTTCTATCTAGCTTGTGTTCAAACTGATTTAACGTTAAACGCTATGGATTCACTCAACCTTTGTGTTGACTTTTTAAGCATGTTTATCTCAGGTAACTTGAAGTACGATTTAGCACGGATTGGCGGTGGACTTTCTTTTAAAAGAATGTCCGTTTTGTTATCATTCAAATGAATAATATATCATTTATAACGTATTTCGAAACCTCCTGTTGGGACCTCTACATGTAAACTCTGATTTTAATAAATGAATGATAACAAATTATTTAAAACGTCTCTTTTCGAGTCGTTTTCTATTATCATGACTGTGAACCGTGAGGTAGCACCCCAACTTATATTTCCGCTGCGAATATCGAAAATGGGGGTGTTACAGAGTGGTATCAGAGCTCATGGTTATAGAGAACCAAATGTTTTCAAACATTGGACTATAACCGCTTTTCGCAAAAACTTAACCCAAAAGTCCTCCGTGCCACAACGCCACTGAAACGTTACTATTATATGTTTAGTTCTAATTATTTAGCTGCATAGTAAGATGTTTATAATTACCGGGTGGTTACAGAACCCTGCCTTTCCTTACCCATTCTATTCCTCTTATGTCGGACTCGGATATTGAAAAATATCACGACAGTACCGGACATCATGACATTACCTACATCCCCGTCACCTCTACCACGTCCACATTATATATCGTCAGATTCCTACATCTTTACCTCCGCCTCCACTATCATCAATAAGTTTCTATCCCCCATCTGTCCCATTTGAACTTAGAGAAGAAATTAGGACCATTATCGTCCGATATCATACTTTACCCCGATTACCTATTCCCGACTTTCCTAATTCCACCGCGAGTTTTTGAGATGAGTAAAAGCTCGCAACCGACACAGGAACGACAACCGACTATTTTCACCCTGCTGACGTAATTAGAACGGTAAGAAGAATAGATTGAGACTGCTTAGGTCATCCCGACAAGCTGCCTCTAGAATGCATCGAGGATATAAAATATAGAGTTGAAGATTTAGAGGCCATGAAGCAGAAGATGGACGAGAATTGTGAGAAGGTAGAGGACCGTCATGAGCAGCTGAGACAAGAAATACCTATGACGAATTGAAGATGTTAGAAGAGAAGGAATGAAGAAGAAATGAAGAACTGACGACAACTTAGACGAAGATCACTATTTTGGAGAAAATAGTGGGAGACATGCAAAATAAATATATATCCTCGTCAACATGATCGTCAAACTGAAAAGTTGACTTGGAAGAGTTTCTGGTAGCTGATGAAGCGAAAAGTGTACCGCTTTTAGGGGGTCATTTAAGCCCTAAATCGTATTTATTTGATCAAATATTGCCCTAAATCGTTCCTTTTGTCATTTTAGGTACTTTGGAGAAGAAATCTGGAAAAGGAAGCATTTTGGACGTTTTTGGAGCATAAAAGTGAAGAATTCGACAAAATACCAAAGCTGCTGGAAAAGTACACGTGACGGCGTCAAGGATTGCTCCTGACGGCGTCACGGCTTGGCAAAAGAGGTGGATATGACAAATACACGTGACGCGCCAGAAAGTTTTACAAAGGAAGTCTGACGGCGTCACCCTTTAAGGTGATCAAGGCCGTCTCGTGCTAAGACAAAGAGAGATGGCCATCAGGATTAAAGAGTGACGGCGTCACCCTTAACCTTGACGGCGTCAACCCTTGAAGGCCATCAAGAAACCCTAACCGCGGCGAGGTGACGGCGTCACGCTCTATAACGTGACGCCGTCAGATCTGTTTTCCTATATATATTTTCATAATTTTTAGTCATTAGTGTGCAACTTTGTGAGGAGAAACCCTAAGACGATTTTTCTGCCATTTTTAAGGGTTTTATACCCTTGGATCTCCCATGTTCAATTGAAGATAAGTAATCAATTAATCATTCAATATGTCTATGTGTTGTTTGATTATATCTTGTTCTTGTCTTTTATTTAACATGCTAGGCTAGATTTATCTTGTGTTTGCTTAGATCTAATGAAACCTAACTATTGATTATTGGTTGTTGGTGTGTTATTAATTGTATTGGATGATTGTTTATCGATGTTAGGCTTAAGAAAACTGGCTAACCTCCTATACGGTAACTTGCTTGAACGTCTTAAGAAACATGAACCAATGCGTACTAAGGTTATTATGATTGTATTTAATGCATGAGCGAATTCTAGTGATCCCATGTTAGGAGCTTCTTAGCCGGCTCGACATAGGAGTGAAGTAGGAGCTTGTAGAGTTGGGGAAGTACGTACGCCACCCCACGATTGGTATTAAGGAATACATCCGTCATCCACGCAATTAATACACACTAATCAACCGGTAAAAGATAGTTAGGGAGTAAGGAAATCTAAGTAAACACATTTCTCTCCATATAAGTTCCACAACCTTTTTATTTTCAGTTATTTTATTTTATTTGCAATTGTAGTTATTTGGGTTAGTTGACTAGCAACTAATTCCGCCCACTCCTTCAAACCCGAGATTTTACTTGCTTTTATAAAAATATAAAAATACAAAAAGAATCTTCCCTCACCCTTAGACCTATTAGAGTAGTTTTTCAATCCTAACGACACTATTCCCCTAGAGAACGATCAATCCCCCGGTACTTGCCACTACACTATACTACATCGGTCAGGTACACTGCCTGGTGGGGATTGCAAGCCTCTTGAGATCCCTCGAGAGGTAAAACCTGTTGTAAGGTCGCAAAACCACGCATCAAGTTTTTGGCACCGTTTCCGGGGAATAGTTATTGTTTAGGTTGAATTTTTATTTTATTAGGTCTACTCACTAGATTCCTTTCTAGTGATATTTTTATTTTATTTTTCTAGGTTTTCTTTAGTCTATCTTTTTTCTTCGTTTCTTTGTTCGTAACCATTACCATCCGACATCATGGAAGGTGGTAATATCCTCGATCCCAACAACCCACCACCACAACAACACCCACCTCCTAGAGCCCGTACCTTAGGAGACTACTCCCGTCCTAGCCACCATGGCTATCGAAACACCATTGAGCTCACTCAAGGAGCCAATGTCACTCCCTTGCGATCCGACACCATCCGGTTGGTGCAAAGCGGATGCGCATTCCATGGACTTCGTTCCGAAGATCCTAATCAACATCTCAAGGACTTTCTCAAAATCGTTGATGCCATAGACCTTGATGTTGCCACTCGAGAGACGACTCGACTGCGTCTCTTTCAATTCTCTCTGCGGGACCAAGCTAGTCAATGGCTAGAGCGTCTACCCGCAGGATCCATCACCTCTTGGGATGATCTCACCACTCGTTTCCTTGCTCAGTTTTTTCCACCGGGAAGAACTACCAAGCTAAGGAATGATATCTTGATGTTCCAACAACGTCAAGGCGAAACCCTCTACGAGGCATGGACTCGATTCAAGGACTTACTCCAAAAAGTCCCTCACCATGGCATAGAACTTTGGCTCCAAGTCCAAATCTTCTATGACCACATCAATCTCTCCACGAGGCAAACCATTGACCAATCGGCCGGTGGTAAGCTACGTGATCTAAGTGCGGAACAATCATGGGCTCTCCTGGAAGATCTTGCTCTTTATGACAACGAAAGTTGGAATGATCCCCGTGATTTGAATAAAACGGTCAAGGCAATATCTTTTCCTTCGAACAATTCAAGCACTTCCGACCGTAGGATCATAGAACTTGAAGACCAAGTCAAGTTTCTTATGAAATCCTACGAGGCTCCTAAACCTTCAAGCCAAGTGAACAAAATCACTTCTTCATGTGAATTATGTAGTGGTCCCCACGACACTCGTGATTGCGTGGAACTCCCCGAACAAGCTTTTGCGGACTACGCATCCTCGCGTACCGACGGAGCGAGAGACAAGTGGTACACTTTCAAACCCGAGCCAAACCCCTACGGTGATTGATGCGTGGTTTTGCAACCTTACAACAGGTTTTACCTCTCGAGGGATCTCAAGAGGCTTACAACCCCACCAGGCAGTGTACCTGACCGATGTAGTATAGTGTAGTGGTAAGTACGGGGGATTGATCGTTCTCCACAGGGAATAGTGTTCGTTAGGTATGAAAAACTACTCTAATAGGTCTAAGGGTGAGAGAAGATTCTTTTTTTATGTTTTTATATTTTTTTGAAAACAAGTAAAATCTCGGGTTTGAAAGAGTGGGCGGAATTAGTTGCTAGTCAACTAACCCAAGTTACTACAAATGCAAATAAAATAAAATAACAGAAAATGAAAAGGTTGGTGAAAACTTATGTGGAGAGAAATGTGTTTACTTAGATTTCCTTACTCCCTAACTATCTTTTACCGGTTGATTAGTGTGTATTAGTTGCGTGGATGACGGGTGTATTCCTTAATACCAATCGTGGGGTGGCGTACGTACTTCCCCAACTCTACAAGCTCCTACTTCACTCCTATGTCGAGCCGGCTAGGAAGCTCCTAACATGGGATCACTAGAATTCGCTTGTGCATTAAATACAACCATAAAAACCTTTAGTACGCATTGGTTCATGTTTCTTAAGACGTTCAAGCAAGTTACCGAATAGGAAGTTAGCCAGTTTTCTTAAGCCTAACATAGATGAACAATCATCCAATACAACTAACAACACACTAATAACCAATAATCAATAGCTAGGTTTCATTAGATCTAAGCAAACACAAGATAAATCTAGCCTAACATGTTAAACAAAAGACAAGAACAAGATAAAATCAAACAACACATAGACATATTGAATGATTAATTGATAACTTATCTTCAATGTAACATGGAAGATCTCAAGGCAAAAAGCCTTGAAAAAGCTGCCAAATTCGTCTTAGGGTTTTCACACACAAAGTTCCTCAATAAGTTCCACACTAATGACAAAAAAATTGCAAAACTATATATAGACTTTCAGATCTGACGGCGTCACGTTATGGAGTGTGACGCCGTCACCTCGCCGCTTTTAGGGTTCCCGGATGACCTTCTTGACGCCGTCCCTCTTTAGCTCTCCAAAATCCGTTCTGGCTTATCAAGGCTTGACGCCGTCAGATTTAGGGGTGACGCCGTCCCTCTTTAAATTAAGCCGTGACGACCTTGATCAGATTAAAGCGTGACGCCGTCAGAATTCCCATGCAAATTTCCCTGGCTTATCATGAGTAATTTTCACATCCACCTTTTCTTGCCAAGCCATGACGCCGTCCAGGGATAATCCTGACGCCGTCAAAGGTAATTTCCAGCATGATTTTGAGACTTTGTCGTTTTCTTCACTTTTATGCTCCAAAAACGTCCAAAATGCCTCCTTTTCCAGATTTCTTCTCAAAAGTACCTAAAATGACAAAAGGAACGATTTAGGGCAATATTTGATCAAATAAATACGATTTAGGGCTTAAATGACCCCTTAAAAGCGGTACACTTTTCGCTTCATCAAATACCCTTACACTTGAGATTTGCTTGTCCTCAAGCAAATGCGCTTTTATTCTAATCAAAATACAAGTTAGGGGTCATTTAATGCTAACATAAAAGTAATTACAACAAATATTCGTTCCACTTTAATCATAATAAGCAAGGAGATTACAAACTAGCACCTCACAAGTAGTGTTTAGATACTCACATCTCTCAAGTGTCATCAAAATAAATCTCATAAATGAAAATGGATAATATCTCTCACTACCTGTCATAGCAAATAGATTACCATAGGCTTGGGAAAGGATCAAAAACCTCCTCCACTAGGCGTAAGCACCTAAGATAAACTATCAAAGAGGGCTTTTACATGGGTTATAACGTTAGGTGTAGGGAAAAGGAAAACACGGTTTTGTTGGATAAAGGATATTTTACTGGTGGCGAGTTAAAGATCTTGATCAATTACATGTACTATACAATGTTGCTAAGCCAAGACTCGACTCAATTTAAGCTAATGAAACAAAATAACAAAAACATAAAATAAACATAAAATGAAACGGGATGGTAGTCCGTATGTTTTTTCTATTTTTCTTTTTCTCATTTTTTTGTATTTTTCTTGATTTTTCGATTTTTTTTTTTTTTTTTTTTTTTTTTCATACAATTTTGCCCTACCATCCAAAATAATACATCATAGGGGCATTGCATTCCCCTTACACTTGAACTTTTACATAACTTTACAAATAACTATTCTAATGACTGATGTTCTTCCCCATTACTCCATTACACTAGTACTTTACCCATGAGTCCCAATCGTCCCAAAACAATATGTACAAGGATATGACTCGACTTAGCAACCATGTAATCAACTAGATAATTAACTTGGGGTTTAAACAAATGTTGTCACAATAATGCACAAAAAATGAGTGCATACAAGGTAGGCTAAGGCGATTTGGGTGTACATTTTAGTGGGGTGTAACAAATTCTTCCCTTAAGTAAGATGCTTAAAGGTCGAAACGAAAAGATAGGCTCTGAGGGGTGTACTAGGGGTATCGTGTACTAAAAATGAGTACAACGCAAAGGGTGTGGGGGAATTACTTGACCAATGTAGCCAAAGTAATTATAACAAAACACAGGTGTAAAACAATGGGTTAATCCTAATGCCTCTTATCATGTAGTAAATCTAACTACACGAATGTAGTCTCACTTGTGGCCTCGGAATGGTCCTAACGCAAGTTCTAGAATCTAAGTGCTACCGGTACACACATCATAGCAAAATGCTTTTCCTACCAATTCTAGGGGCGAACCTCACATATTTGGGGGTGGAAAATTTTTTAGTGGTACGGTTTTTGTGCTAGTCATATAACTCCTATCCGTGAGACGCTCATTAAGATCAAAGTTTCACTCCTAAATGTTGTAAAAAAATTTAAATTTGGCACTAAAATTGCCCTAACAGGTATTTATCTCAGTTTTATTACACATCTATTATTAAACAAACAAAAATCAAGCGTAATAGCATTCTCTAATCGTACTTTTACCCCCCCCCCCCTTACACTTAAGATGAACATTGTCCCCAATGTTCAAATAACAAGATGTAAAAGTAAATAAGGTAAAAGAATGAAATCAAATACTCCCCTGATTCGTTCGGTGGATAAAGAGGTAACATGGTTAGATCTTCTTCCAAGAGAATGTAGGAGCTTCAAGACTAATGCATCGCCAAAAGCTTGATCCAAAACATTTCCTTGTCCAAAATAACCTGTTAAACCTGAGAAAACAAACACGAAAACCTGCATAACATTGGCGGGATAAACTCTATATATAAGGATATAATGCTTGTGGAATGATAATTTTGCAGATTCCTGGAGATTATAAGTTAGAGATTTAATAAAAACTTTTATGATTCCGGTAGAAAAACAAAACTTTCAAAAATTTCAGAAAATTAAAACCTGACGCCGTCAGGTTGTAAGGCCTGACGCCGTCAGAAATGATCTGACAGAATTCTCATGTTAAGTTTCCGGAAAATTTCTGGAAAAACCTATACCTTACTTCCTGGAATTCCTGCAAAACTTCATTATGACTCGATACAAGCATTTGACTCAAACAAATACTAATATGCATGCTTATATCTCATTGTTATCGTTCATGTTCAATCTTGTTCTTAAAAACAAATTTGGATTTCCCTTACACTTATCTTTTGCAAAATACCTTTATATGTAGTTAAGACGAAGTTAAAAACAAAATAAAGCATTTTCACAATTTATATTTGAGACATGAACAGTAAACAAAAAGAATAAGAAATGCATACGGAAACAAATAAAATTAAATAAACAAACAATCAAACAAATAAAGCAAATAAAGCTTGGGTTGCCTCCCAAGAAGCGCTTTTCTTTATAACGAGTCTTGTAGCTAGACTCAAAGTCACGTACATTACGTGACTCCATCATCGGTCACGGTTCCTAGGCCATTTTCATTCCCGGTTTTATATTCCGGTCCCAATTTCAAACAATCCTTGTAGAAACCGAATATCCTTTCCATAACATAGTCTACTCCTTTATTTCTATCCTCATCATTCCTATAGTAAACCGCTTGCTTGAGCTCCTTCTCAACATTTGAAAAGTGTTGGAATTGTTCTATCTTATATGGCATTTGGTAGTTTACCTCATCGGTCTCATCCTTAAATCTAACTATCCCTAAGGAAGGTTCATAAGTCATTCTAGAGACCTCAACAAATGGTTTTCCAAAAACCACTTGAGTTAAGGATGCATTGACTATTGGGCGGATGTCTTCTACAATTACAAAGTCGGTGACATAGGTGAAGTTTCCTACATAAACCGGTAATCCCTTAACTCTTCCCGTGAAGTTACTCATCCAACCCTTATCAGGGAACATCCTATACCCAAGTTGATTTTTCATTATCAAGTTGTAGTGGGCTCTAGTCATGATGTTTATGGGTGATCTAAGGTCGATGTAGGCTTTCCACACATGCAAATGTCCGATGTTGCATGGTATGTTGAGATTAGAAGGGTCGCCTATTTCTATGATTGGTCTACCTAGGAAGTATGGTGCCTCGGGGTCATCGAATAAGTTTGTATGATATGCGCGCTCTTCCTTAGTGGGTAGCCTATTGAAGTAGTCCTCATCATCATCTACTTCTTCAATCTCACTTGTCCTAACTTCCTTATCAACCTCGACTTTCTTATCCTCATCCTTAGGTTCACTATTATCCTCATTCCTATCAATTGGTTTAATAGTGACAATGTTGACAAAGTGGACGTGTTTGGATGAAGAGGGGTCTTTTACTTGGGGTCCGCTATTTGTGTTCCTAGCGTCCTTATGTGGAGGTGATAACACTTGGTTATTGAGAGCTTTCAACAAGTTGTCAATTTTATTGGTCATCTCCGTTTGTTGTTGATTGAATTCGGACTTGAATCTAGCTATCCGAGCTTCTTGAGATGCCATAAATTGGGACATCAATCCTTCAAAGTTATTGGTACTACCATTGCCGGAAGGATTGTTGTTGAAAGTACGGTTCGAGTTGGAACCGCTTGATTGGAAACGATTAGGTGGGTTGGAAGAATTGGTCTGTTGTGCGTTTTGGCTTTGTTTCCACCTAAGGTTCGGGTGATTTTTCCATGAGGGGTTGTATGAATCACCGTAGTGGTTTGGCTCGGGTTTGAAAGTGTACCACTTGTCTCCCGCTCCGTCGGTACGCGAGGATGCGTAGTCCACAAAAGCTTGTTCGGGGAGTTCCATGCAATCACGAGTGTCGTGGGGACCACTACATAATTCACATGAAGAAGTGATTTTGTTCACTTGGCTTGAAGGTTTAGGAGCCTCGTAGGATTTCATGAGAAACTTGACTTGGTCCTCAAGTTCTATGATCCTACGGTCGGAAGTGCTTGAATTGTTCGAAGGCAAAGATATTGCCTTGACCGTTTTATTCAAATCACGGGGATCACTCCAACTTTCGTTGTCATAAAGAGCAAGATCCTCTAGGAGAGCCCATGATTGTTCCGCACTTAGATCACGTAGCTTACCACCGGCCGATTGGTCAATGGTTTGCCTCGTGGAGAGATTGATATGGTCATAGAAGATTTGGACTTGGAGCCAAAGTTCCATGCCATGGTGAGGGACTTTTTGGAGTAAGTCCTTGAATCGAGTCCATGCCTCGTAGAGGGTTTCGCCTTGACGTTGTTGGAACATCAAGATATCATTCCTTAGCTTGGTAGTTCTTCCCGGTGGGAAAAACTGAGCAAGGAAACGAGTGGTGAGATCATCCCAAGAGGTGATGGATCCTGCGGGTTGACGCTCTAGCCATTGACTAGCTTGGTCCCGCAGAGAGAATTGAAAGAGACGCAGTCGGGTCGTCTCTCGAGTGGCAACATCAAGGTCTATAGAATCAACGATTTTGAGAAAGTCCTTGAGATGTTGATTAGGATCTTCAGAACGAAGTCCATGGAATGCGCATCCGCTTTGCACCAACCGGATGGTGTCGGATCGCAAGGGTGTGATATTGGCTCCTTGAGTGAGCTCAATGGTGTTTCGACAGCCATGGTGGCTAGGACGGGAGTACTCTCCTAAAGTACGGGCTCTAGGAGGTGGTGGTGGTTGTTGTGGTGGTGGGTTGTTGGGATCAAGGATATTACCATCTTCCATGATGTCAAATGGTAATGGTTACGAACAAAGAAACGAAGAAAATAGATAGACTAAAGAAAACCTAGAAAAAGAAAATAAAAATCTCACTAGAAGGGAATCTAATGAGTAGACATATAAAATAAAAATTCAACCTAAACAATAACTATTCCCCGGCAACGGCGCCAAAAACTTGATGCGTGGTTTTGCAACCTTACAACAGGTTTTACCTCTCAAGGGATCTCGAGAGGCTTACAACCCCACCAGGCAGTGTACCTGACCGATGTAGTATAGTGTAGTGGTAAGTACGGGGGATTGATCGTTCTCCACAGGGAATAGTGTTCGTTAGGTATGAAAAACTACTCTAATAGGTCTAAGGGTGAGAGAAGATTCTTTTTTTATGTTTTTATATTTTTTTGAAAACAAGTAAAATCTCGGGTTTGAAAGAGTGGGCGGAATTAGTTGCTAGTCAACTAACCCAAGTTACTACAAATGCAAATAAAATAAAATAACAGAAAATGAAAAGGTTGGTGAAAACTTATGTGGAGAGAAATGTGTTTACTTAGATTTCCTTACTCCCTAACTATCTTTTACCGGTTGATTAGTGTGTATTAGTTGCGTGGATGACGGGTGTATTCCTTAATACCAATCGTGGGGTGGCGTACGTACTTCCCCAACTCTACAAGCTCCTACTTCACTCCTATGTCGAGCCGGCTAGGAAGCTCCTAACATGGGATCACTAGAATTCGCTTGTGCATTAAATACAACCATAAAAACCTTTAGTACGCATTGGTTCATGTTTCTTAAGACGTTCAAGCAAGTTACCGAATAGGAAGTTAGCCAGTTTTCTTAAGCCTAACATAGATGAACAATCATCCAATACAACTAACAACACACTAATAACCAATAATCAATAGCTAGGTTTCATTAGATCTAAGCAAACACAAGATAAATCTAGCCTAACATGTTAAACAAAAGACAAGAACAAGATAAAATCAAACAACACATAGACATATTGAATGATTAATTGATAACTTATCTTCAATGTAACATGGAAGATCTCAAGGCAAAAAGCCTTGAAAAAGCTGCCAAATTCGTCTTAGGGTTTTCACACACAAAGTTCCTCAATAAGTTCCACACTAATGACAAAAAAATTGCAAAACTATATATAGACTTTCAGATCTGACGGCGTCACGTTATGGAGTGTGACGCCGTCACCTCGCCGCTTTTAGGGTTCCCGGATGACCTTCTTGACGCCGTCCCTCTTTAGCTCTCCAAAATCCGTTCTGGCTTATCAAGGCTTGACGCCGTCAGATTTAGGGGTGACGCCGTCCCTCTTTAAATTAAGCCGTGACGACCTTGATCAGATTAAAGCGTGACGCCGTCAGAATTCCCATGCAAATTTCCCTGGCTTATCATGAGTAATTTTCACATCCACCTTTTCTTGCCAAGCCATGACGCCGTCCAGGGATAATCCTGACGCCGTCAAAGGTAATTTCCAGCATGATTTTGAGACTTTGTCGTTTTCTTCACTTTTATGCTCCAAAAACGTCCAAAATGCCTCCTTTTCCAGATTTCTTCTCAAAAGTACCTAAAATGACAAAAGGAACGATTTAGGGCAATATTTGATCAAATAAATACGATTTAGGGCTTAAATGACCCCTTAAAAGCGGTACACTTTTCGCTTCATCAGTGATTCATACAACCCCTCATGGAAAAATCACCCAAACCTTAGGTGGAAACAAAACCAAAACGCACAACAAACCAATTCCTCCAACCCACCTAATCGTTTCCAATCAAGCGGTTCCAACTCGAACCGTACTTTCAAAAACAATCCTTCCAGCAATGGTGGTACCAATAACTTTGAAGGATT
Organism: Artemisia tridentata subsp. tridentata; assembly: GCA_021014915.2. Taxonomy (NCBI): domain Eukaryota; kingdom Viridiplantae; phylum Streptophyta; class Magnoliopsida; order Asterales; family Asteraceae; genus Artemisia; species Artemisia tridentata. The sequence continues at coordinate 144,654,799 of CP139507.1, read as the reverse complement.
GATGTCCCAATTTATGGCATCTCAAGAAGCTCGTTTGGCCAAGTTTGAAGCCGATTTCAAACAAAAACAAAGCGAGATGACCAATAAGATTGACACTTTGTTGAAAGCCCTCAATGACCGAGAAATGTGAGCACTCCCTAGCAACACAGTCAAGAACCCGAAACTAAACGTCAACGCCATTTCATCGGTTACGTCTCCTAGTTCTTGTCCACAATATTATTCGGTCAATTCCATGAGCACGTGTTTCAAACAAACCCAAGTCATCCAAAAGGACCAACAAGTTAAGATATCCAACACTAAATTGGTCAACAACATAGTTGAAACACCTCCCACTCAAAACCTTGACGAAGAATTCAAGGAGCTCCACCTTGAAAGTCCGGTTATTGATGTGTTGGATGAGAAGAAGCTCAAGTTAGGCGAAAAAGGGACCGCCTTTGTTCAAAACAAGCTACCTAAGAAATTAGATGATCCGGGCCTATTTGTTCTACCTTGTAAGATCGGTAATTCGGAGGCTTATGACACATTAGCCGATCTTGGATCAAGCCTTAACCTACTTCCGTTACCTCTCTACACCTCTCTAAAACTAGGAAAACTTGAAGAAACCGAGGTGATAATAGGCTTAGCGGATGGAAGTGTTGCTTACCCAATTGGAGTAGTCAAAGACGTGTTAGTACACATAGGAAAACTAACCATTTTAGCCGATTTCCACGTCCTTGATATGGTTAACGACCCTACATGCCCCTTGTTGATAGGTAGAGGATTTTTGACGACCGCTAGTGCTATGATTGATTGTAAGGAATCTAAGATAGCGGTAGGAGAAGGTGATACTTGGTCAGTCTATGATGTGAAGAAACATGCCTATGATACTAGTGAGGAACCAACACCCTATTGGTTAGAATTAAATAGGAGACCATCTAGATATGGACCCTGGATCAATGGAGACTTCATAGGACCCCAACGCCCATTTTACCTAGAAGAGGACTTTGTGAACCGAACACATACGGTAGAGCAACTCTTGGCTAGGGACACCGAATTGGATCCATTTGAAGACCCTCTAGTTTTTAGGAAGATGATTGATTTCCTAGGAGTTTTGCCAATTAACCTAGGGATGAATAAGTGGACTTGTGAGGACGATGATCATAAGTGGGATTGGGACAAACCACCCAAAGATGGATATGGGTCATGGCATATTAAGATGACATTGTATGACCCGGATGGAGAGAGGTATGAAAAGATATATCGTACTATGCGGACCAATAGAAAACTTCAATCCAAGCTTAACCCTAAAGATGTCCTCGATGACGATCTCACTTACATAGGTTAAAAGGACTTTGAGTCTAGCTACAAGACTCGTTAATAAAGAAAAACGCTTCTTGGGAGGCAACCCAAGCTTTATTTGCTTTGTGTGTCTATTTATTTGTTTGTTTGATTTTATTTGTTTCCGTATGTATGTTTAATTTTTATTATTATTGATTCATGTTCGAAACTAAATTGTGAAAATGCTTTATCTTGTTTTTAACTTCGTCTTAACTACATATAAAGGTATTTTGCAAAAGATAAGTGTAAGGGAAATCCAAATCGGTTTATTAGAACAAATGAACATGAATCATAACAATATTAAATTAACATACATATTAGTAATTGTTTAAGTCAAATGCTTGTATCGAGTCATAATGATATTTTGCAGGATTTCCAGGAAGTAAGGTATAGGTTTTTCCAGAAATTTTCCGGAAACTTAACATGAGAAATCTGTCAGATCATTTCTGACGGCGTCAGACCCCAACCTGACGGCGTCAGGTTTTAATTTTCTGAAATTTTTGAAAGTTTTGTTTTCATAAAAAGTTTTTATTAAATCTCTAACTTATAAACTCCAGGAATCTGCAAAATAATCATTCCACAAGCATAATATCCTTATACAGATTTATCCCGCCGATGTTATGCAGGTTTTCGTGTTTGTTTTCTCAGGTTTAACAGGTTATTTTGGACAAGGAGATGTATGTGGAATCTAGCTTTTGGCGCTGCTTTAGTCTTGAAACTTCAACATTACCTTGGAAGAAGATTTAACCATGTTACCTCTTTATCCACCGAACGAATCAGGGGAGTATTTGATTTCATTCTTTTACCTTATTTACTTTTACATCTTGTTATTTGAACATTGGGGACAATGTTCATCTTAAGTGTAAGGGGGGGGGGGGGGTAAAGTGCGATACTTTAGAGAATGCTTTTACGCTTGATTTTTCGTTTGTTTAATGGTAGATGTGTAATAAAACTGAGAGAAATACCTGTTAAGGCAATTTTAGTGCCAAATTTAAATTTTTTTACAACATATAGGGGTGAAACTTTGGTCTTAATGAGCGTCTCATGGATAGGAGTTATGTGACTAGCACAAAACTGTACCACTAAAAAATTTTCCACCCCCAAATATGTGAGGTTCGCCCCTAGAATTGGTAGGAAAAGCATTTATGCTATGATGTGTGTACCGGTAGCACTTAGATTCTAGAACTTGCGTTAGGACCATTCTGAGGCCACAAGTGAGACTACATTCGTGTAGTTAGATTTACTACATGATAAGAGGCATTAGGATTAACCCATTGTTTTACACCTGTGTTTTTGTTATAATTACATTGGCTACATTGGTCAAGTAATTCTCCCACACCCTTTGCGTTGTACTCATTTTTAGTACACGATACCCCTAGTACACCCCTCAGAGCCTATCTCTTCGTTTCTAACTTTAAGCATTTTACTTAAAGGAAGAAATTGTTTACACTCCACTTAAATGTACACCCAAATCGCCTTAGCCTACCTTGTATGCACTCATTTTTAGTGCATTATTGTGACAACATTTGTTTAAACCCTTAATTAATTATCTAATTGATTACATGGTTGCTAAGTCGAGTCATATCCTTGTGCATATTGTTTTGGGACGATTGGGACTCATGGGTAAAGTACTAGTGTAATGGAGTAATGGGGAAGAACAACATTATTACCCCTATATGTGCTAAATATTTTAAAAGTACTCCAAGTGTTTCGATTATCTTAATTTGAGTCATTAGAATAGTTAATTGTAAAGTTATGTAAAAGTTCAAGTGTAAGGGGAATGCAACGCCCCTATGATGTATTATTTTGGATGGTAGGGCAAGAGTGTATGTAAAAAAAAAAAAAAAAAAAAAAAAAAAAAAAAAAAAAAAGAGAAAAAATACAAAAAAAAAAAAAGAAAAAACATACGGACTACCATCCCGTTTCATTTTATGTTTATTTTATTTTTTTGTTATTTTCTTTCATTAGCTTAAGTCGAGTCTAGTCTTGGCTTAGCAACACCATATTGTACATGTAATTAATCAAGATCTTTAACTCGCCACCAGTAAAATATCCTTTATCCAACAAAACCGTGTTTATCATATCCCTACACCTATCGTTATAACCCGTTTAAAAGCCCTCTTTGATAGTTTATCTTAGGTGCTTACGCCTAGTGGAGGAGGTTTTTGATCCTTTCCCAAGCCTATGGTAATCTATTTGCTATGACAGGTAGTGAGAGATATTATCCATTTTCATTTATGAGATATACTTTTATGACACCTGAGAGATGTGAGTATCTAAACACTACTTATGAGGTGCTAGTTTGTAATCTCCGTGCTTATTATGATTAAAGTGGAACGACTATTTGTTGTAATTACTTTTATATTAGCGTTAAATGACCCCTAACTTGTATTTTGATTAGAATAAAAGCGCATTTGCTTGAGGACAAGCAAATCTCAAGTGTAAGGGTATTTGATGAAGCGAAAAGTGTACCGCTTTTAGGGGGTCATTTAAGCCCTAAATCGTATTTATTTGATCAAATATTGCCCTAAATCGTTCCTTTTGTCATTTTAGGTACTTTGGAGAAGAAATCTGGAAAAGGAAGCATTTTGGACGTTTTTGGAGCATAAAAGTGAAGAATTCGACAAAATGCCAAAGCTGCTGGAAAAGTACACGTGACGGCGTCAAGGATTGCTCCTGACGGCGTCACGGCTTGGCAAAAGAGGTGGATATGACAAATACACGTGACGCGCCAGAAAGTTTTACAAAGGAAGTCTGACGGCGTCACCCTTTAAGGTGATCAAGGCCGTCTCGTGCTAAGACAAAGAGAGATGGCCATCAGGATTAAAGAGTGACGGCGTCACCCTTAACCTTGACGGCGTCAACCCTTGAAGGCCATCAAGAAACCCTAACCGCGGCGAGGTGACGGCGTCAAGCTCTATAACGTGACGCCGTCAGATCTGTTTTCCTATATATACTTTCATAATTTTTAGTCATTAGTGTGCAACTTTGTGAGGAGAAACCCTAAGACGATTTTTCTGCCATTTTTAAGGGTTTTATACCCTTGGATCTCCCATGTTCAATTGAAGATAAGTAATCAATTAATCATTCAATATGTCTATGTGTTGTTTGATTATATCTTGTTCTTGTCTTTTATTTAACATGCTAGGCTAGATTTATCTTGTGTTTGCTTAGATCTAATGAAACCTAACTATTGATTATTGATTGTTGGTGTGTTATTAATTGTATTGGATGATTGTTTATCGATGTTAGGCTTAAGAAAACTGGCTAACCTCCTATACGGTAACTTGCTTGAACGTCTTAAGAAACATGAACCAATGCGTACTAAGGTTATTATGGTTGTATTTAATGCATGAGCGAATTCTAGTGATCCCATGTTAGGAGCTTCTTAGCCGGCTCGACATAGGAGTGAAGTAGGAGCTTGTAGAGTTGGGGAAGTACGTACGCCACCCCACGATTGGTATTAAGGAATACACCCGTCATCCACGCAATTAATACACACTAATCAACCGGTAAAAGATAGTTAGGGAGTAAGGAAATCTAAGTAAACACATTTCTCTCCATATAAGTTCCACAACCTTTTTATTTTCAGTTATTTTATTTTATTTGCAATTGTAGTTATTTGGGTTAGTTGACTAGCAACTAATTCCGCCCACTCCTTCAAACCCGAGATTTTACTTGCTTTTATAAAAATATAAAAATACAAAAAGAATCTTCCCTCACCCTTAGACCTATTAGAGTAGTTTTTCAATCCTAACGACACTATTCCCCTAGAGAACGATCAATCCCCCGGTACTTGCCACTACACTATACTACATCGGTCAGGTACACTGCCTGGTGGGGATTGCAAGCCTCTTGAGATCCCTCGAGAGGTAAAACCTGTTGTAAGGTCGCAAAACCACGCATCAGTAGCCACTAAAATTAGATTTATATCTACCAGCTTTTGTACAATATCTTGGCCATGGGATATGTAGCATAAATACGACGCTTGTACTAATTTTGTTATATATAACAAATTAGCAAGTTATTTATGACTATATGTGGTTTTGATTTTGTTGTATTTTGCTGTGTATGGTATCGGTTGACGTGGACCAGTGATGATCATCTTACCTACGCGTATGATAGTATTTGGACATGTTGTGACTTTATGATTATCATAAGTTTTATTTTGATAATCTAACATGTACAAAATATAAACGTATGTTTTATTATGGTTTTAATAGAAATATGCCTCGCACTTCCCCCGAACCACCCATGTCCCAAGCTGCTATCCGAAAGCTTGTTGCAGACAGTGTTGCTGCAGCCTTAGAGAGTCAAGCAGCAGAATTTGCTCGTACTGGAAGCTCAAGCCGACCCAATGGAGATAGTGAGTCAGCTAATACTCGCAAGTGCACCTACAAAGACTTCATGAACTGTAAACCAACTTTCTTTAAGGGAACAGAAGGAGCTACTGAATTAGCTCGTTGGTTTGAACGTACGGAAGTAGTCTTTGTAAGAAGCGGGTGTACCAATGACTGCAAAGTTGCTTTTGCTACGGGAACTTTATTGGATGATGCCTTGTCTTGGTGGTCTGCTACTTCCCAAACCATGGGTATTGAAGCAGCTCACCAACTGACTTGGGAAGATCTCAAGAAGAAGATGTTGAAGAAGTACTGCCCCCGTACTGAAATTAAGAAGCTGGAGGATGAGTTCCACCAACTGGTTGTGAAGGGAATGGATATCAGGACATACAATAGAAGGTTTCAGGAACTTGCTCTCCTGTGTCCAACTGTTGTGCCTGATCTCGAGAAATTGCTGGAGAAATATACAGAAGGATTACCTCGAAGCATTGAGGGAAATGTTACGGTGTCAAAGCCTCAGTCTTTGGAGGAGGCCATGTCTGTAGCTCAGCAGTTAATAGAACGAGAGATAAAGCGCAATTCCATTCAAGGAAATGATGATCACAAGCGAAAGCTTGATGATAGAAGGACTACCCATCACCACAACAACTACCAACACGATCGTAACAATCACCACCATCAACAGAATCGCCGACAGGAGACTGCTAAAGCCTATACCGCCACACCTGCTGAGAGGAGTGGTTATGTTGGAAGAAAACCGTCATGTAATCAATGTCTGTTGCACCACTATGGTCCGTGCACTGTTAAGTGCGCAAGGTGTCAAAGGATTGGACATCAGAACAAAGACTGTAGAGCAACAGGAGCCAACCTACAGCCGGTAACCGTAACTTGCTTCGGATGTGGTAAAAAGGGACATTTCAAGAGCCGGTGCCCGGAATCAAAAGACAACCAGAACAACGGTGTCCGCGGAAGAGCGTATGTGCTAGGAGATGGGAACGCACAGCCAAACCAAGATTAGTGCAGAAGAATGAGAACTCGTTAAAGATCCCGACAATATCAAGGAATGGCATCCCTATTTCAACAAAAGAGAAATTCCTGTTATAGCTAAATAAATTGTATCGTAAAACTTCCTAAGCCTATTTCCTATTGTACTCTACCTTAGTTACGACGAACGTAACCTAAGTGTATCAACTATCTTTTTACCGTATGAAATCTTTACAATCCACGTTTCTATTCCATCTGACCTATTCGTAGTCACTACACAGTCATCTCACCTGAAATTTGGTTAGTATACGTTTTGACCATCCCGTAAGAATTCTACTCGAACCCTAATATTTGTTTTAAGGATAACCCATTTCCACCCTAGAAATCCCTGAACTATCATCATAGTATGAACAGAATTTTTGAGAAAAGCAATTATGTGATCATTTTACAAAAACAAAACGTTGAACACCGTCTAAAACTTTTGAAGAAATATAAGTATCATCATAACTGGACCAAATATCACATCATTCAATCCTTAATTATGCATAGCCTGGCCAACTATGTATAATTTAGGAAGAATCATGTCATAAGTGGAACAGTTAACTTTTCAGATTTTCAAATAACAATTCTCAGTCAAAAGTAAAATTTTGAATTGTTCATACTAAATCCATTTGACTAACCACAATAGATGTCTACAAATTACTACCCATCGCCTCTAAGATAACAGAATCGAATGCGGACAGGATACCCAAACCTTTTCCCTCACATCTCGACCAACATAGACTGAATCTCGGGACGAGATTCCCTTAACGGGGGGTGACTGTAACCACTGTGAAAAATCCCACTTTAAGATAAGCTAGCACTCAGAATTATTATCCTTTTTTCCGGATAATTTTTTTTTTATTTGAATGTATCTCTCATCTTATGTGACGTAACTCACATTTTAGATAAACGTGCTCCCACGCAACGCAACCTAACCTAACGAATTTAATGTTTATTTATTATAAACATTTCCTTATGAGATATTACAACCTACCATTTGCCATTTTACGATAATTCGTGAAAGGACGTATAAACTTAACTTCTGTCACTAGTTAGCATTTCTAGCGAAACCCTAAATTATTATAACAACAATTAGGCATAACTAAACCATAAAACCAATGTACAAGTTACTAAAGCACAAAAACCCTAATTCCACTATAACTCCCGATAAAACCCTAAAATTCACAAAACTATGATTTTATTTAATAAAATCACAAACCCTAAATAATATATAAATATATTTTACAAAATATTTAGGTACAAGTCTTTTTAAAGCAATGTACAAGTTCTTTAAGCACAAAACTCATTTATTCTTATTTATATATATATAACTTTAAAAATTATTTATTTTAATATCTAATTCACATATTTATTTTTCCTAATAAATATGTAAACCTAATAAATAATTGTACAAGTCCATAAAACCCACGGTACAACCCTTTAATGCACAAAATCTAAAAATCACATTTATATATATTTAAAGCTTACTAAAAATTACATAAAAATTACAATAATTAAGGAAACATTAAAAATATATTTTTCTTAATTTCTAAACCTAAGTACAATCATCCTAAGCCAATTGTACAACACTCCTATGCACTAGTCGAATTCTTTCCTATTTAAGCATAAACCGATATACATAAAATTACATATATAATTTTCAAAAATAGATTTAAACTCAAAGAATTAATTAAACTATAAGAACTAAGTTGGTTACTCTCTAAAGCCCTAGTATACAACCATCTAAGCTCGATGTACCATACTCTTATGCATAATTCGAACCATAGTTTCCTCCAAGTTAGAATTCGACTAACCTAGCTACATCATTGACATCACAAAACATTTCCTAAACCCTAAGAGTACCCACTTGGCAGCCCTCTTTTATGAACACACCTTCTTGTCTCAAAATCATAAATACTAGGTTTAAAAGTGTGGAAAACTAGAAGGGGGGGTTGAATAGTTTTATGTCTTTTTAATTTTATTATGAAAACCTTTGTTTATTTTTAAAACACTTAGATTCAAGTTTGTATGAAAAATAAAACTTGAACCTTATTATTAGTTATATATGTATTCTTTTAAATTGATTGTAAAAGTTTTGGTTTCTTGAATGGATTTTCAAATTGATCTTTATGTGAAGTCGACCTCTAATTAATACTAGCAATTATATAAGCCTATGTGTATGAAAGTAATGACGATGCAAGTAAAGAAATAAATAAGGTATGGAAAGATCTAACCGAGACACGAGAGATTTATAGTGGTTCGGCTACAAGGACACCTTCCTTGCCCTACTCCACTCCCCGAGCACACCTTGCTCGAGAGTTTTCTTCACAACTTCAATAAGCTCCCTTATGGCGGAGAAAACCGTACACAACTTTGGCTTACACGGGTTTAACGACACAAAGCTAGATGTCGAGTTCTAATCGTAGCTAGAACCAATCTCACAACTTAAACACGACTTAATCACACCTTCTTCTTCACGACTACTTCACGACTTCTTCACAACTTCTTCACGACTTCTTCACGACTTCAACACAACTGCTACACGACCTCTATGCTGCGGCTTCACGACTTCAACACTAGGACTTCACGACTAGGACTTCATGGCTTCAACACGACCGCTACACAACCTCTATGCTACGGCTTCACGACTTCAACACTAGGACTTCACGACTAGGACTTCATGGCTTCAACACGACCGCTACACAGCTTCTATGCTACGGCTTCACGACTTCTACACCACGGGTTCACGACTTCTACACAACGGCTTCACGACTTCTACACTTTGACCTCACAACTTCTATACCACAACTACTTATACAACATCTTCACTACTTACACACAACACTAATCTACAACACACACCTTACATACAAATGAATGAATGATTTACAAACTTTGTTAAACACACAACTTAAGTAACAAAATGATACTAAGTTGTAATACTTCTAATCTTGATTGATAGAAGTATTCTTCTTTTGCACTTGGATGGTGGAAGCTTGGATCACTTGGAAACCAATGCTTAAGATTACATGATCAAAGGTTTATTTAAGATATGAAATGAGATCTACAACAGAAAGTTTTAGTGCAAAAGGGTTGAGAAAAAATCCAGGAGAAGGCTTGTATTTATAGGGAAAAATCTGGACAGCTGGAGCCTACTGGAGCGGGGGCGGTCCCCTTAATTATTAAGGGGGCCGCCTAGTAAAATTAAGGGGGCCGCCCCTACTGAACGTTGGCCAATTTTGTCCTTTTGTGGGGAAGGTTTTACTGGAACATTTTAACTGATTTTGGTTAAAAATTTGAATTCATATTTTTATAAAAGATTAAACATTTTTATTTAATGCCAAAAATGTTTTTCAAAAATATATAAAATGTTTTTGATGTTTTATAAAAAATCTAGTTTTTAAGAAAATGTTCCTTTGATCATATAATGCATTAAGCATTAGTTCATTCATACCTTAAGTGATTTTAGTTGTAGAAGTGAATATTTACAACTAAGTACTTGTTTAATTTATAAGTTTATGTTTTAATGAGTTTACATTTTGTGATCATCAAAACATAGAGATATGAATAAATATTGATAATGTTTGTAGGCATTTATTTATGTCAACAAATACTAGGTTTAAAAGTATGAACTAAGTGTATGGCAAGGGAAAAGACACATCACCACTCTTTCCCCCTCCTCCCAAGTGGCATCCCTTGCAGTTTCTGTCAGCCAATGTCCTATAATATCTCCTTAGAAAACCCTAGACCTATTCCCTTTTAAATAACGAACCCTAGTTCCACTCCTAATACATCCCATTCGACACCTCACTAAACACAGCCACAACTCACTCATTCCTGATCATACACACTCACAAACACTCTCATAATATCCCATTCAAAGGCCAATGATCAGGAGGAACACTAGAGTATCGGTTCAAGTTCATTTCGCCTAGTAGAATTCCTATCGAGCCATATTTTGAGTAAGTGTCTAAATCCTCTTTTCAATACTCTTTATTTCATTTATAATACCTATAGATCACTAGTATTAAACGTATAACAAAACCTAGATTAAAAACATAATGTTTCATTATTTATTTCCTAATCGATTAAACCCTAGTCGAACCCTAGGAATTATTTCTAAATCGGGAACAATTAAAACCAGTTAAGGAATAATAGAACTAGTGTTAATACAATCTTAGAAGCATATAAAACTATAAAAACCAATTTGTTTTGCCCTAGTTATTTCTAAAACCGAATAAAACCCTAAATACCCATTTCGGGTAAAAACCATATTTAGCAATAGGAAATATGTTTAAAACATGTTTAATACAACTTAAATATGCTAATTTTAATGATAATAAGTCGAGTTCATAAGTCGTTAAACTCAGAATCAAAAACCGAACCATTTTCCAAAAGTTTGGGTCAGTCGCTATGTCGATCAGGTCTGACACTTTGAACCTCAATTTCGACTATCAAATGATCTTTAAAAATTCTATTTTTTAGCCACAAGATAGACCTAATAGAGGGTTAATTTCTGGAAAAAGAATCAGTTAAAAACATCAAGTATTCGCAAAGATATCGAGGTCCAAAGTTTGTCCTTTTTCTGTTTTGTTCGAACATATCAAAAACTCATTCGAGCTTCATAAGCTCGAATGATAAGCTAAAGTTTTGGAAAATAAGCTCTTTTTATGATAAAAATAAAGTATGTCAAGAATCAGGCCAAGTCTCATTGTTTTGTAAAACCAAAAACGCGTTTAATGAAATTAAGGATGTCGTATGTGACAACTAAAGAGTCTCAGGGGGTGTTTCTGCCAAAATCAAAGTAAGTTTTATAGAAAGGACTTGTGCTGCTGTCGACTAGCAGTTCAAGGGGAAAAAGTGTCAATTTCGAAAGTATAAGGGTTAAAGTTGTCATTTGACCAAAGTTCAGGGGTAAAAATTGTAATTTTATAAAAGTTCAGGGGTAAAAGTTGTCATTTTGTGAAAGTTCAAGGGTATAAACTGTCAATACCTAAAACTATAGGGTAAGAAGCTTAAATTTATATATAATCCTTAATATTAATTATTATAAATATTATTATTATTATTAATAATAATAAAAACTAACGTACGATTAATTTGGTAACAAACAAACAGAAGCATAGGAATAAACAATACAGTAAAATCTAACTTTCGAAGAAACTTTATCTACAACCAAGGCAAAACGAAACGAATATCGAAATCTATATTTATCTGGACATGTTTACTGAAACCTAGCATAACGAATCAGGTTGCGTGCCGGAGACGTTTATCAGCTTTATTTAGTATTATTTCTTATCCGGATCATCAAGGTGAGTTCATAGTCCCATTTTTTAATTACGTTTTTCTAAATATGTGGGGAGATACATGCTACTAAACCGAACACAAGTACTTTTCCGTATACTTTCCTGATTTATATTGCATAAGTTTAACTGTTGCCTATTTAAAAGACCCTCTATCATGAACCATTAATCACTTCCAGGTGAGCGCGAATATTATGAATAGATCTATTGGATTGACAATCCCATTGTGTTGCTGGATAAGTAACCCAATGCATTTTATTTGAAAACGTTTAATAAAGAGTTTCAGGCAGACTCCTACTCGAGGGCATAATTGCTACATTTAATTATGTAGTGATTTACGTCATAGCTTATAACTATGATGTCCATCGTGTTAACGTTTTGCGATTCATGAGACTTAAAGCAATATATAATAAACTGCGATATAACTGATTTACTTTCTATCTAGCTTGTGTTCAAACTGATTTAACGTTAAACGCTATGGATTCACTCAACCTTTGTGTTGACTTTTTAAGCATGTTTATCTCAGGTAACTTGAAGTACGATTTGGCACGGAGTGGCGGTGGACTTTCTTTTAAAAGAATGTCCGTTTTGTTATCATTCAAATGAATAATATATCATTTATAACGTATTTCAAAACCTCCTGCTGGGACCTCTACATGTAAACTCTGATTTTAATAAATGAATGATAACAAATTATTTAAAACGTCTCTTTTCGAGTCGTTTTCTATTATCATGATTGTGAACTGTGAGGTAGCACCCCAACTTATATTTCCGCTGCGAATATAAAAAATGGGGGTGTTACAATTTTGAACCTGCGGATTCGGCGGATCCTAAAATTTGGATCCGCACGTGTTATCGGTTGGATCCGCAGGGTATAACAGTAACATTTTCAAAATTCCTTACTCATCTCGCTTCTTAGATTTTAGTTTCTGGCCTTTTTAAGATTATGTTCACTGATCATTAAACATCTTAGATTGATTTAGGAACTCTTAGAACCTTAAGAACTTCATTTCCCACCAAAATTTGAATTTTCAAATTTTATGAGGGAGTTACCATTCTGATACAAACAAGGAACCCTTTTTAGGGATCCGTCAAATCCGGGGGAACATCACATCAGAAGATTTCCCACTATCCCTTTGCATTTACTGCATATCTTAACTATCATACTCAACATAAGTTCTATGGATTGACTTATGAGATGTGACTTACAATTTTTTTTTGTTCCAAATCATTAGGAACCAACATTCTCCATTGGATTTACATCAAATACCACCACTCTCACCCACATCAACACTCATTGCCATTGATGAGGCAATGTGGATGAATATACCACAAACCCAAGAGGAGATTAGTGAAGAACTCACCCGTCTCTACACTCTCTCTAGTATGGTAGATCACAGTCTTAGTGAAGCTATGGACCTTCAAGCCATCCTCATGAACTCCATCTCAACTCTAGCATCATCCAACCCACAACCACCACCAACAAATGATCAACCACCACCACCGCCATCAAATTACTCACCTCCTCTCCCACCCCTAGACATGATTTCAACATGTGTGAGAGGACCGTTCTCCTAGCTCAACGGACTAACATTTTGGTCCATGAGCTACAAGATGAGATGCGATTCATGTTGAATCACATTTTGGAACGTCTCAACGTCCTATCTCATCCTCCTCAATAGGAACGTTCTAGTCTCTTTATAGGAACTTTAAGGATGATTTCTTAGGACTTTTTCTTTTTATTTTTTTTAGAATGTATTTTTCTTATTTTCTTGTAACATCATATTTTGGTGACTTTTGTCATCTATTTTCAATATATGGATGTGATGTTAGAATGCTTATGGGTGATCGTATTTTCATTTTATCTTTCTAAGCATCATAATATGGTTAGTTTTATTCCTTGAACATTTGCACTTAGGTACAAAAATTGGGTCAGACACTTCATTTTGACTTTCAAAAGTCAACTATATTGAATGTCTTGTTTGGATGACTATTTCATTTGCATTGTGCTTCTTTATTGAAGTTATTCATAACTAACATTTTTTTTGGTAGCATCTCATACCCTTGAAATGTATACGTTGGTACTCTTGCAATGGGGAGTATACATCGAGGGGGAGCATACCATATTCTAACCATTTGTTTTGTAGGATCATACATCAATACCTTGTTACTCCATTTCGGGGGAGTATCAAACAAGGGGGAGCCTTTAAATTTCTCAAAATCGCATTCCGCTTCGCAACTCTTCTTTTTGTTTCGACAAAAAAGTGGAGAAAGGATTAAGTTTGCATAACTGTGAATCATCACAGTACATACACTTTTGCATAAAAATAGTTTTTAAAACTCAAATAAAACAAACTTAATCTATATTTTAAAAGGACTCATGCTATATTTATTCTTTTGCTCAAAAATATACTTTATGTTTTGTCATCAACAAAAAGGGGGAGATTGTTAATACAAATATCGTCCTAAAAACGTTATTTATATTTTACGATCTTTACTTAGTTTTGGTAATGACAATTATAAAGTATATCTTTTAGCAAAGTATAAATACTAGCTAAAGTCTTTTTAGAACACATTTTTACATTTCACATGAACACTAAAATTACATTTTACACATTTACAAGTTTATTTCCTAAAAAGGAAACTTTATTTTTCAAAATGTAGAATGACATCATGGCATACATCACACATGTAATCTTAGAAAGATCTTGCAATATTTTGTTTAGATCTTCAAGCCAAAGAGTTGACATTGGAAGATCTTGAAATGATTTGACAAAGATATGGAAAGATTGTGCAAGATTTGGAAAGATTTGGAAATCCATTAGCTGTCCTGCACTGGCGGATCCAAGTGCATACAAGGACGGATCCCTTTTTTGGGATCCGCTGGATCCGCCAGCTGTTCATCAGCTTGCCTATAAATAGCAAGCTGATCATTTGGATACACTATCACTCATATAGCTTAACATACACATTCATTCATTTACATATCACTAACTTTATCATTCATTCATTTCATTTGATCTTTCCTTTTGTAGAAAGAGAGATCAAGCATCAAGGTTCAACACAGACGTGTAAAACCTTTAGTATAGTCACTGTGTGATATTGCAGTAGTTTCACACAACATTATTTGTATCATTTGTATCAGTGAGTATGGTTAGTGTTCTAATCCTCAAAACACAAAGAGTGTTGGGAGTGGTTGTACCCTTGTGAAAAGAACCAACGGGAGTGGTTGTACCTTTGTAAAGAACCCGGTGTTTAGCTTAGTACCGGAAAAGGAAGTAAGCGACGTGTAAAGGTTTTCTCCACCTTGAAGGGAGTTTGTTTCTTAGTGAAGGATAACTCTCGAGTTAGAGGCTTGAAGAGTAGAGTAGGGCAAGGAAGAGAGTCCTTGTATCCGAACCACTATAAACATCTGTGTTGTGTGGTTTGATCATTCCTTTCTTTACTTTTCATATATATTGTTTGATTATTTATTTGTGCATAGTTTCATTGAATTCACATAAGTAACAAAATGAATTAAAATTTAAAAACGGTAAAACTATTCAACCCCCCCTTCTAGTTTTCCACAAATATATACATCCTTTAGAAACGCATCAGTACCGAAAAAAGGTGTAAGCGACGTGTATTAAGGTTTTCTCCACCAAGAAGGGAGTTTGTTTCTTAGTGAAGATAAACTCTCGAGTTAGAGGCTCGAGGATTGGAGTAGGGAAAGAAAGAGAGTTCTTGTAGCCGAACCACTATAAATCTCCATGTTGTGGTTTGATTGTTCTTTTCTCTCTTGTTTACTTATATTATTTGTATATGTGCAATTACTTTGAAATCACATCAAGTTACAAAGCGAATAAATTTTAAAACGGTAAAAACTATTCAACCCCCCTTCTAGTTTTCCACACTATCATCTCTGACCGAGACAATAGATTCACTTCTAACTTTTGGCAATCACTTCAGGATGCCTTTGGCACGAACCTTGACATGAGTATTGCATACCACCCGCAAACCAATGGCCAAAGTGAAAGGACAATCCAGACTTTAGAAGATATGCTTCGAGCATGTGTAATAGATTTTGGAAATGGGTGGGATACCCATTTGCCTTTGATTGAGTTTTTGTACAACAACAGTTATCATGCAAGCATTAAGGCTGCACCATTTGAAGCATTGTATGGTCGAAAATGCTGATCACCCATTTATTGGGCTGAAGTAGGAGAAGCTCAGCTCATTGGGCCGGATATTGTTCGTGAGATGACCGAGAAGATCGTACAAATCAAGAACCGATTACAAGCCGCAAGAGACCGACAGAAGAGTTACACAGATGTGAGGCGTAAACCACTAGAGTTTCAAGTTGGAGATAAGGTTATGTTGAAAGTCTCGCCATGGAAAGGCGTGATACAGTTTGATAAGCAAGGAAAGTTGAACCCGAGGTACATTGGACCGTTCAAGATTTTGAACAGGGTTGGTCCCATAGCCTACAGACTAGAACTACCTCCCGAGCTTAGTAGAGTACACCCCCACTTTCCACGTGTCAAATTTGAAGAAGTGTTTATCTGATGAGACAACCGTAATTCCACTCAATGAAATTCAGATTGATGAGCGACTGAACTTTATTGAGGAGCCCGTAGAGATTATGGAACGTGAGGTCAAACGACTAAAGAAGAGGCGTATTGTGAAAGTCCATTGGAATTCCAAGAGAGGACCCGAGTTCACCTGGGAATGCGAAGACGAGTTCAAGCGCAAGTACTCTCACCTTTTTGAAACCAGGACTGATAAGTTTAACTGAAATCCGGGACGGATTTCCCAAAATGATGTATGTGCTATAACATCCGGTAATTTTCCAAACCTTTTTCACTAGCCAAATACTTATTTTTGCATTACCTTAGTATTTAAACTTTTTCCTAAACTTATTTGAACTTGAGAAATAGTAGATATCTGGATAAACGTGAGCGTTATTCTTTTATTATGTCAGCACAACCTAGAAAGCACGAAATGAATCGATTTTCCAAATAAATTAACTTCAAAAAAGTTTTGCATATTTATACTCGTTTTTACTAGAAAAATTATTTCGAGAACAATGGCGCAAGTTTCGTAATTTTTCGAGTCCGTTTGGTACGTTAAATGGGTCCCGCGATAAATATTACAAAAGTTTCCCTAACTTGTCACAAACACCCCTTCCGCCCCATTTTACACCGCGCCCCCTTTTCTTTTTGGATTGCCCACCTTTGGTCTCTCCTTGGGGTATAAAAGCCCCTAGGGTTTGCTTTCTCCCCCACTTATACTCACCCCTCACCGGAATAATTTTCCGGTGCCGCTACACACCTCCAGCCAAAATTTCGGCCACCACCGAAACTTCACCACCGTGTAGATCCCGACGCCCACATCATTTTTGGAGCTTTTGAGCTCGAGTAGAGCTCGTTTGATACTCGTACGCCACCACATCGCCGCCACAGTCCACCACCACCACTGCCACTTCACCTCACTTTTCTCTCTCTCGGTATGACAGCCACGCGCCACCCACCTCTTTTATTTCTTCATTTATATAAAACCCTAATCGGTAAATGTAATATTTCAATAACACATAACACACTAAATGAATGATCTTTGGCCGTGCACTTCTAAGGTAAGCAGATTTTTGTTCACCTATGGCTTTCTCACTGTGTTCCTCACACAACTTTTTATGCTTGAGCATCATCTGAACACCTTGTTTGGAAAGGTCTTGTGCGTACAACTTGTATTCGAGTTTATTCTTTAACGTTTTAAGTTTGGAAAAATCATTTAAGAGATTTGTTTCATTTTTTTTGAAATTTGTTTCTTTTTCTTTGAAATTCTGTTTCAACGTATTTACACTTTCTTGTATTACTTGTTTAAGCTGAACAATTTGCTTAAGTTTCACTTGTAAAGAATGTAACTCCATTTTCAATTTTTCTTCCCTTAGATTACGTCCAGAAATAAGTGTACGCATCTGACCATCCATTTCTTGCTCACGTTTAGTTAACTCAAACTTAGCACGTTGTTCATATATGGCCACTTGATCTTTATAGATGTTAAGTTGGGTGGTTAGTGAGTCTTCAGGGACAAATTCAGTGGTCTCAAGCACATTATCATCATTTAGAACAGAAGATGCGCTACTAGGTACAACAGACACTTCGTTGTGTTTCACATATTGCTCATATAGGATAACATTGCTATTTCCCATATTAGTAGTACCTGACTCAACAACGTTTGTTGGTTGTACTTCGTTAGGAATATTTTGTTCATGCAACACATTATAATCATTAATAATAGAAGATACCCCACTAGATTCAACAGACGCTTCATTGTGTTTCACATGTTGTTCATATGGGTTAACATCACTATTTCCCATATCGACAGCATCTGATTCAACAACATTTGTCTGTTGTACTTTGTTGGGAATCTTATGTTCATCAACCATGTCATACAATTTGAGTACCTTAGAGATGACTGAATCCAAAGTATTTGACATGATGTAAACTTGCACAGGATTTAACAATTCTATGATTTAAACCGAGAAATAGATTCTTTCGCGGGATTTTACAAAAATCAAGAATAAACCGTGATTTGATTACTTGAATGTGTTATGATGAAAGTTGATTTGGTTTTGTTGATGCAAGTTGTTATGGTGAAACTTTGGTCTGAAAACTTAAAACCTCAATAACTTCATTCCGGAGGAGATTTGGGCCTCGAAAAATTCGTTTCACTACTTTGTGGTAAAAACTTACAATATTCAGGTTGTTCCGGTCGTTTTGACAGGTATTTCGCTGAAAACGGAGTTACGGTTCAAAAGTTATGGCCGTTTGAAGTTTTGACGTAAAAAGTCAACTTTGGTCAAACCGCAATCAATGCTTGAGAAAAAACGCAATCATGCAGTAGAGTTTCTCCTAGACAAAACGCAATGTAGGTCTTCAAGTAGACAAAACGCAGTAGGCAAATCGCAACATCTTGAGGCAAAACGCAGTGACCAAAACGCAGTCTTCAGAGGCAAACCGCAATGTCCAAAACGCAGTGACCAAAACGCATTCTTCAGAGGCAAAACGCAGTGATCAAACCGCAAGATTCTTTGGTCAAACCGCAGTCACCAAAATGCAGTAACTTGAGTCAAAACGCAGTGACCAACACGTAGAAGTCAAAACGCAGTGACCAAAACACAGAAGTCAAAACGCAGGAACTAGGCAAAACGCAACAAACCAAAACGCATGTCACTTTCACAATTCGCTATCCACCAGTTTTGTCCTTTTTCCCTTTTCAGCTACTAACCAAAACGCAGTACCAAGTCTCAATGAAGAACAACCCTTTTAGACACAAAATGCAGTCAAGAAATATCACATAAAACCAAACCGCAACCAAGAAAATTACAACAATCTTCCAAGAAAACCACCAAATAAATCGTAGATCACTAAGAAACGATGCTAGAGATTGTTGTGAACACGAAAGTACAAACTTACCACAATTCTAACCACACACAAGGCTCAAACTACGATTCATGTTGATATACAATTCGAACAAAAAAAAAACCAAGTCACGAATCCAAGTATACACAATCTAGCTAATCAAACCATGGCTCTTGATACCAATTGTAAGTAACACGAAATCATAACACACACTAAAGAGTAAAGATCTAAGCTTGGCCGAATTCAAGAGAGTTTAGAGAGAGAAAGAAATAGGAGTTTTCTAGTGAGAGAAAGTTGTGTGGATTACATTAAGAAAATGAAAAGCTCCAACCCTTCCCATGGGTGGGAAGGGCTATTTATACAATACATAAAAACGACTCTAGTAGGCTATGGACCGGGCTGACAGTGGGTAAAGACCCGACCCGACTCCATGTTGAAACGATATCTAAACTAATATGATTAAACCTACGAGCTACTTAATGCTAATTCATACTCGGGGTGACCGAGTCTTTCTTGTGAATATTTATATTCCTAACAGTGTCAATGCAGAATTTTGGACAGTTTACTATAGTCCCGCCAAAACAGCAATAAGTTGAGTTCTACAAGTCCGTTGGGTCTGATTTTCGTGGCTACGTTTAAGTTAAAGTGTTAGCTACATTTCATAAAACTGGACCAAGTCTTGAAAATAACCAGATCAGTGAGCTTTTTCCATTTGGAATCTAGTGTGTAGTTTTCGACATGTTTTACCATTTTGGCTCTTATTTACTCATCCAGAGGAGTTACGGAGTGTGCCACCCGAAAAATTGAAGCTAAGACATAGCTATACAATCCTATCTTTTTACCTGAGGCTCAAAGTTCAGTGAGTTGTGCAGACAATTCGTTCTTTGGGATTGTTCTAAATTTCAGTTTTGTAGAGTATACATAGGGCTTGTTTGAGCTTGTTTTTATAGTTTAAATCATGTGTACAATGTCAAATACTTACAAAATCATACTTACATCAACACAAACAAATAAAGTTCAGTAGCTTATTACAACCAAATTGAAAGAAACAAGAAAATAAATATAAATCTTACAATGAAAGGATGAAGATTACAAGAAAACAAAGAACAAATCACCCTTAACACCAACTAATCTTTAACCCTTCTTCTAAATCTTCAACCCAATCTTTAACCCTTGTTCTAATAACCCAAGAATACTTGTACTAATCTTCCAAGAACACCTTAATAACCTTAGATCAAACCCTTGCAAGAACTCCAAATAACTCTAGGATTTGATGAGATTTAATGATGTTTTGAGTGGAATAAACCATGAGCTAACCAAGAGAACTAATTATCTTCAATCTAAGATCAATATACTTGGTAAAATTTGAAATGAAATGGTGTTTGGTGATGAGATTGGGTCGTTCATAACGTGGAGAAAACAAGAGAGAAGAAAACTTGATTCTAGATTTGCATGTGTAAAAGTGAAGTGATGAGTTTGGTGTATGAGTAGTATCACACTTGTCTCATATCATATATGAGACAAGTGTCCTTGATGTAAGATGGAGGTGGCACAAGGAGGTGCTATGTAGAATATTTTTATAAATCTTGCATTATAATGATAGTTTAGTAATTAGAGGGTATAGTTTGATCCCGGTAATTACTAACGTAAAGTCCTCAAGTCACGAAACTTAAAACTGGGTAACGTAAAAATGTAAAACTTATAAAAATGTTAAAACTTATTAATATAACTTATATTAGTAGTTTAGATGAGTGGTGAGTTCATTGGAGGGTTTAAACGTTGTTAAAACCTAAAAGCGCATGTTAAATACGCGTAAAACGTAAAAGATACAAAGATTACGTAAAAATGGTAAAATAGCAATAGTACATATAAAATATGTATAAAAGAAAAATAAAATGTATAAAACACTTAGACTGATCATATTCTAGTGTTGGTTACTAGTTAAGCGTACACGATTGAACTTTCTTGATTATAGGTAAAAGTAAGTTTACTTAGAATTAAAAATAATAATAATAAGTAAAAGTATATAACTAAATTATGACCTTAAAAAAGTGAATTTTTACACCCACTTCCGACGAAGAAGACGTCAAAAGAAGGCGATTCAAAAGTATGAGGAACAACGGTGTACTGCGTGGAAAATTGATGAATAAATGGCATTGTGCAAAGCTTGAGTTCGTGTATCCAAAGATAGCATTATTAGTAATGCGAAAAAGGATGTTGGATTTTAGAATGAGATTTTAGCATGCATGCAGAAAGATTGTCCTATAACCCAACGTCGAACCTACGCTATCATAAACGGGACATGGAATACGTTGTGTCCAAAAGTTGCTCAATTTGTGGTGTGTATGGTAATGTCTATCGGAAGGCGGTGAGTGGAGCCGGAGATGGTGATTACACCCAACAAACACTTTTGGAATATCAAGTTGAATATGGAACCCCGTTTATACTTCTGCATTGTTGGGCTGAATTGAGAGATAATTCTACTGATGAACAACAACAAGAAGAACAAAAAAAAATGTACTTATTGAAGAGCATCACCTTCAATTAGATACCCTAATTATAAAGAACAAAAACCCAATAAAACCCATGTCCCAATTTTGATAACTAGCCCTAAAGTTGATGTTTTTTGACTCATGATGTAAAAAATAATGATACCCATTTGTCGAAATTAGGCGTAAAGGCGGAAAATGATGTTTTTGAGTAATTTGATGATGAAAATGAAGTAAAGAATGATACCTATTTGCCGAAATTAGTCGAAAAGCTGAAAATGAAGTAAAGGTGGGGCCTTTGGTTAAAATTGATGATACCCATATAGCTGTAAAGGATTAAAGTGATGTAAAGGTGGAATCTTTAAGTTGTTCGAGTCGTAGAGTAGCGAAAAAGATGACTAAGTTAACGTTAACAAGGGCGAAAGATTGGAAGGAAAGAGTTCATTTTTGACTGATAAGATATTAGGGTTGAAAGGTAATGAATTTGTGGCAGATGTGTTAGATGATAGGAAGGTGCAAATGACGCCTATTGATTTTTGTTTTTTGGTGAAGTGGGTTGGGAAGTCGAATTGGCAAAGGGCGTTGGAGGTCTACGAATGGTTGAATTTGCGTAATTGGTATGCGCCGAATGCTTGTATACTTGCTACTATTCTTGTTGTTCTTGGTAAAGCAAATCAAGAAGGTTTGGCGGTTGAGATATTTGAATGATCGAATGAAGGGATAGATAGTACTGTGCTGGTTTATAATGCAATGATGGGGGTTTATGCTAGAAACGGTCGGTTTATTAAAGCTCAGGAGATTCTTGAGATGATGCACGAACGAGGGTGTGAACCAGATCTTGTTAGTTTCAATACTTTGATTAACGCTCGTTTTAGGTCTACTAAAATGGAACCAAACATGAGTCTTGATTAATCGGCTTTATATGTTTTTTTTTCAACATTTCATACATACTCCTTTCGTTCTATACAATAAGAGTCCAATACAAAATAACTTATTAAATATTCTATGTTATTGGACTTGTGGAGTAGTTTTTTATTTCAATTTTCATTTCATGATACAAAATAACTTTTTAAATATTCCATTTTATCAATATTTTTTTGGACACATTTGTTTAGAAAAAAGGCCATGGCACTATATAAAACCAAAAAAAAAAAAAACCACCAATGAGAGGGCAGGAAACACGTCATCACTAAACCAACAAACCTGGAAGAAGAAAACTTAACCAGAAAACAACTATACCGACTCCAACGACTTTTTTTTAAACCTATACATACAAATCCTGTATATCTATAACCAACACAAACACAGACACATAATGACATCCATTAAACTCACATTCATATGTCTATTCATTATGTTCTCAGTCTCATCTTTACATTCATCTGCATCTCAGGTTTATATAATTTTATACATTTTTTAATTTATAAAATATAATAGTTATTGATGAGTTTAGTTAAATGAATTTAAATACAGGTTGGATGTAGCAAGAAATGTTTGGCAGAGAACTGTAATTGTAATCATCTTCTGTTGTTTTTATATTTTTCAATGTTAAGTTTTTTTTTTTTTTTTTTTTTTTTTTTTTAAAGTGAAATTTTTTTATTGATATTTTTTGGTTTGTTTTGTGTGATGTAGCAATTGGGATAAGGTATGGGAAGTATTGTGGAGTTGGATGGAGTGGATGTCCAGGCGAAAAGCCGTGTGATGATCTCGATGCTTGTTGCCAGATTCATGATAATTGTGTTGAGAAAAAAGGTTTGTTTTAGTTATAATGTGTGTTTTGTATACGTTTAAATCAGCCATTTTGGGTGCCGAATGACCCTTTCCCAACCACCTAGCCTTAGTCAATGAGCACATGTTCTAATGGCCTTTAGTGACATAGATAGGATAGTTTCGATGGAACATAAATTGGAAGCTTGTTGACTCAAACTGACATAGCGTAGTGATTAGTGAGTTTTTTTAGAAAGCTTAATTTAGGGTTTGACAAAGTTTAGCTTGTCGAGTTTATGAAGCTCGGTTTTAGCTTCTAACTAACAGGGAACTGTAACTGGGGAAGTTTGATATGATTGCTTTAATGTACTTTAATTGGACGTTTTAAGAATAACTTTGCCTATTGTTTTGCTTACAAGCACTTTTTTTTTTTTTTTTTTTTTTTTTTTTTAAAAAAAAATTGGGTTATAAGATCCACCGAAGTGGAAACCCTTAACCAGACGTGTATGGTAACAGGTAAGCTCGAAAGCTGTTCCCGTCCCTGTCAGGGGAGATGCCAACCATCTCTCCTTCTTACGAACACTGCTTACAAGCACTTGAGATGCAGTAATCCGTTATTTACATTATGATAGACTACTATGCAGCTGATATGAACTGTTACGCTTAATTTAAGGCATAAAGTTGATCACTCAAGCTAAGCGGTTAGAAAAGTTGAGTTGTAAATAGATCTTGCTGATGATAATGTCATGAGGAACCGTCTAACAAGGTGCCATACTGCCATCAGTTACTAATTTGGACGCAATCACAATTAGATAATAGCAGTATTTAGCATGGGATTTACGACTTGACAGAAGTAATAATACTATCCCATTTAGTGATAAACCAAATATTATCCATTTAGTGGTAGACTGATATGGAATTCATCTTTCATCATACAAACTATAGAAGTTAATTTTGATAAGCTACCAGAAAAACCTCTAATAACAGTATCAAAGTCAGCATCTTGGTTATCAGATGTAGTTTGTCTTTGGGAAACCACCTCAACCTTGTTAACTGCAGTATAGAAGATAGTATACTTTCATTATTATTTTGTTTGAAAACACAGTTGTGAATTTGCATCCTTCATTTAATTCCGTTGTCATACCATTTATAAGGCACAAATTAAGAATTGAAGGCAGTGATTGGTATCGAACTACCAAGTCAAAACCTAATGCATACAGCCTTTGTAGAACATAATACAGTTTGCTCTGTACGCAACTTGGTCTGTGCTAGAACTCTTTTCTTGAGTGCGATATATGTGTTCTGACTTCTGAGTTGCGTGTGATTTCATACCCTTTGTTTAAGTTACATGTGCTTTTTTTGGGTGCCATATATGTGATCAAGGGCATGGTTTTCAACCATAACCCTATTTGTGTCTCTTACATAGTTTTGCTAATGAGCAATCATGTTCGGCAAACACCTATACATTTTATGTTTACACTATAGTCAACTCATGTAATTTGCATTGTCTAGGAATGACTGATGTGAAATGCCACGAGAAGTTCAAGCGCTGCATAAAGAAAGTTCACAAATCTGGCAAACCTGGGTTTTCTAGCGACTGCCCCTACGACACTGCAGTGCCTACAATGCAACAGGGTATGGACATGGCCATTTTATTTAGCCAGTTTGGAAACTCTAAGCTTGAACTTTAATTTTTAACCTACCGCTTGTGGAAGTTATGACATTCAATTCTTATACAGATCAAATGATCTAATGCTGCGCTTCACATCATTTATTTTTGTAACAGTTACCTAGAAATTCATTTTTGAAATCAAGTGCAGCACCACAATTACATTGATATTGATCCTCACTAGTTATGTGTATTGTTATGATTCATTAAATCTGATTGAACTTAACTGTAAGCTGGGTTGGGTGAATTTTCTGGTTTGTTTCTATATGTTTTAGACTAGTTGAATTTGTCAAAATTTAGTATTGAAATGACATGTGGAGGATTCGGCACAAGTTTTAACTATACAATTGACTTACCAAGTTACCAGTATCAATAGAGTTTTTATTACAACCAGAGATTGTGGTTTTAAAAAACTCTGCAGATATCTAGTCTTTTTGTCATGAGTCTTCAATAGGATTAAACGTTAGTCGCTTGTTGATACAAGCATAGCTATTTTCTGTAAGTGAAAGTGTTTGGTTATAAAGATGGTTTGTTAAGTTTTAAAGTAACAGACGTGTAAAATGACATATATCATAAAGACACGTCTTCCATCCTAAAAGAAGCGGTGATTTTGAAATGCCAATTTTACAAAATAAAGGATGTTGTACTACCTTCATCCAAAGGTATAGAAAGTGTAATCTAATCACAATCTAATGCATTCCTTCATACTAAGCATAGTATCTAAGATTGTAAATTTTTAGCTCAAATTTGAGAAACCATGTAGAGTTGTAGACCGAATAAGTAGCATTGATATATCATAAGGATTGTTATTTGTTAACATGCGTATAAACTCTTATGATGTATGAGTTCTAGCAAAAGTTGAAAAATGATCCAATTTGAAAGAAAATTGGTTCTTCTCAAAATTTGGCTAGCACGAAGCTTAGCATAAAGTTCAAGATTCCAAATGCAATGTTTAAGCTCTAAAATAA
Organism: Artemisia tridentata subsp. tridentata; assembly: GCA_021014915.2. Taxonomy (NCBI): domain Eukaryota; kingdom Viridiplantae; phylum Streptophyta; class Magnoliopsida; order Asterales; family Asteraceae; genus Artemisia; species Artemisia tridentata. The sequence goes on along the minus strand of CP139507.1, from coordinate 144,628,580 downwards.
GATCTAGATCAAAAGAAACTTCATTTCAAACTAAAATATTGTTTCTTTTGATAACTTTGATGATCACCAACTTCAATGAAATTCATCGGGTCTTTTATCCAAAAAGTTAGGACCAACTAGTTCAAAAGATATGAGTTGGTCAAGTGAGAAAAGTTAGCCACTTGACGTGGATGCGCAAAAGAATAAAAAAACTGTATCGGAATTGAGAAGAACCAAACCGGATTCAGACCCGATCGTTCCGGTTATGGTTATTAAGATTGAGATTTTCCGGTTTTTGGGTCGGTTCGGGTTCACCTGTTCTCAGTTCTTGAACCAAATACCCAATAATTATAAAAACATGTAATGTTATTTACTTCTCATACTCAAAGATTTCATGGAATACATTTGTTTCTAAAACCATGAGCAAATCAATGACTCTTTTTGGTTGGATCTAACAAAACCGCAACTTAGTTTCAGTACGGTTCTCTTGTTCTCTTTTGCTCTTCCTTATTAAAGACGATGTGATTGTGAATGATATGAAAGAACAATTAGTGCATGAGGCTTTTTTATTTTTCTTTTTAAAAAATCAGTTCTTAGTCAGATAGACTTGAAGAACCAGAACCGATAACTATATTCGGTTCGATTCTCGGTTCCTACTTATCATAAAATTCGGTTTCCAAATCCATCAGTTCCGGTTCCGGTTCCAACCGATCACGGGTACTCATCCCTAGAAGTGGCCACTTCATTGTTACCAAGTGTGTTACAACAAAATATGATTATGTTTGGTTGTTTGATAGTTAAATCAAAATCAAAATTTGTTTCTATTAAATAAAGAAAAGTCAAAACTAGATGTAGAAGAAAATGTTAGCGACTAAGCCATGGTGTATGCAGTTAGGCACACATCTATCACACGCAAATAAAAAATTAAAAATAAAAATAAAATATAATACAGTTGGACTTAATGGACACGTAACAGGTCCCTTTCCCGGAAGAAGTTGATCTATATCTTTTCGGTTCAATTTCCCCTTCTTCCAAAACCATTAAATCAAGTAATCAACCCTTGTTTGGTTTTTCTTCATAAATCAATCTCTTTAAACCATATTGATTTATAATAATAATATTCGATCATTCACAATGCTTCACAAAAGCTTCAAGTCTTCTAAATGGTACACTACAACTTTTATACTTTAAATTATTATTATGATTATTATTTTTGTTTGTATGGTGAATTAATTGATTGTTTGATGTAAACAGTAAGACATCATTAAAGCTGGCAACGTCAAGGATAAAACTAATGAAGAATAAAAAAGGTGTTCAGATTAATCAGATGAAGCGAGATTTGGCTCAGCTTCTTCAGACTGGACAGGATCGTACTGCTCGTATTCGAGTACGTTGTTTTTTTGTTATTTCATTCATACTGTTTTTTAATGTAATTAGCACCTGATTCGTTGTCCGGTTTCATAGTTATACTCTACGTGTAGTATGTTACTTGTACACAATCGAAGGGGGTATTTATTTAAGCTTATATGTGAGCTTACGAGCTTATCTGATTTCGGCTTATATTTCATAAGCCCTGATTTTTTTGCTTATTTTGTAACCTTTGGGCTTATATAAGCTTATTATGTCATAATAAACTTATATTAGCCGATAAACATCATAATTAGCCAGAATATTGAGGCTTATGAAATATAAGCCGAAACCAAATAAGCTCATAAGCCCACATATAAGCTTAAACAAACACCCCTGAAGTCTACTTGTTAAGTATTTTAAGGGGTGTATGGTCAAGCTTATTTTTGGGCTATGAGCTTATATGGTTTTGGCTTATGAAATATATGCTGAAAAGAGATAAGCTCATAAGCCCAAAAATAAGCTTAAACAAACACCCTTTAGTAACCGCAAATCGGCCAAATAAACAAGAACCAGTCGTCTAGTGATCAAATTATATAAGTTGGTAAACCTATAATCACTAAAAAGGACTAGTTACTAATGTATGTTGCTATTTTTTATGTACACGCTGCTGTCATTATGTGTGGTGTGGGTTTGTGTGATTTTTATTTATTGTGTTTGATATTGTATCAGGTTGAACATGTGATTAGGGAAGAGAAGATGGTGGCAGCATATGATTTGATTGAGATATATTGTGAACTTATTGTAGCTCGTTTGGCCATTATCGAGACTCAAAAGTAAGCTAATTTATTTGTTTAGAACAATATTTGCATACTCCCTTGATTGTATACTTTATTGTGAAAGCAAATTTGTTCATGGTGATAATCGGTTAATATTTTTTTTGTAGAACTTGTCCTATTGACCTCAAGGAAGCAATTACGAGTGTGATATTTGCAGCTCCTAGATGTTCCGACATACCAGAACTCGTAAATATCCAGAAACAATTCAAAGCAAAATATGGGAAGGATTTTGTTTCTGCAGCTGTTGAGCTACGCCCTGATTGTGGTGTCAGTCGTATGGTAAGTTGGCTAATGCCTACTCATTAAGTCTCTCATCTTGATAATGGTATTTAACATGTCTTTTGCGATGTCCTGTTTTCAGTTAGTTGAGAAGTTGTCTGCAGTAGCTCCTGACGTGCAGACAAAAGTTAAAGTTTTAAGTGCTGTGGCAAAAGAACACAACATTGAATGGGATGCAACTTCGTTTGAAATGACAGAGTCGAAGCCTCCAAACGACTTACTGGTAAGATTGACTTTTCGGTTACGTTTATTCCCTTTTCTTCTTTATTGTTTGTATTATTGCTTTCTGACTTGTATAATTTGAGCAGAATGGGCCGTCTAATATTGAGAAGATGAGCATGGAAACTACTGATCCTCCGAAGGTTCAACCTTCAAATGTGAATGCTGTGCCTAGCCATGAAGAAAAGCGGAATGCACCTATTAACTACTCTGAGCAAAACAAAAGATTCACACTAGGTAGTCAGAACACAACTCCAACTGATAACGACGTTGAAACTTCATCTGCTACTCATGGTGATATAAGTTCATCAGGTATAGTTATTGTTCATTATACTAATCTTCGTTCTTAACTTGTTGCTATGTTAGTGATTAGTTTGTTTTTTGCGCTAATCAGGAACAACTTCTGAGATGATGGAAAAGAGGGAGAACTGGAACATGGAGTTTAAGGATGCTACCTCTGCGGCACATGCCGCTGCTGAGTCTGCAGAACGAGCTGCTATGGCTGCCAGAGCTGCTGCTCAGTTTTCGAAAGAAGAAAAGGTTGCCAAACAGCGTCCAGCTGGATCACATGTGTCTAATATTAGAGATGAAACTCATGTGTCTGCTCCTTCAGGATCTATTGGTGAAGGACGTTTTAAAGATTCTTATGAAAGATCCGCAGATGATAGAAAACCTAAGATCACAAGTCAGCATGTTCATCAAAGTCAGCATAATACTTCACAAAAAGCTACTGAAAGCTCATTGGATGATAGAAGACCTAAGATAGTGAATCAGCACGTTGATCGAAATGAATATGATACCTCACATAGAGCTACTGAAAGATATGGTGGTAATACAAGTTCCAGCAGACCAACTGCTTTCAAATCGAATGATGATAAAATTGAGGATGATAAATTTGTAAGCGATGTCCACATGGAAGATGAGTATTTTGAAGATTTTAAAACTGACTTAGGGAGTAGTCAGAAAGAAAGTTCCAAATATGAAAATAGTTATTATTTTGCTGATGAAGCTTCTAGAAAGCAACCAAGTATTCATTCTTCTCGTTCTCATTCTAGCGATTCTGGTGATGAGCTTGATGTTCCTGTTCATGATAAAGCTGGTAAGAAGAGTGTTGTTGGAAATCCATTTGCCGTTGTTAATCAAGGAAATCTTTTTAAGGAGACCACAAATACAAGCTCCTATGTTGATTCGCCAAGAGATGATGAGGTCATATCTGATGATGATGGTCCTAAGTTTGATACAGGATTTGATTATGATGAAGTCGAGGCTACTCATTCCTTAGAAAATTCTCACATTTGGAGCCCTAGAAGGAACACGAGTTCCAAATCACATCTGTTTATGGAAAGTGTCTCCTTTGGTGACCATTCTGTAAAATCTGTTGAACGTTCAGAAGCCGACGATCGTGAGCCTGCGAGTTTTGATCATTTCGATGGTCCAGATTCTGACAGTGAAAGTGAAATAGTTAAGTTTGACCCTGAGCCATTACCTCAGCCAAGAAAAACTCGAATTGAATTGAATGATTTGGTTGAAGGGGGATCATCAGAAGATGATGAGAAAAAATCACAATCTCAACAGTCCACACGTCGTCTACTTGAAGAAAATGAGTTAAAGAAACATAATGAAGACCAAGAATCGTATGATACGTTGGAAGATAGATACGATTCCCTGAACTTTGGGACATTGACAGGCGGTCTTCGAAACAAAGGTGGTCTTAGGTTTCCTCCATATACCGAAAGTGCAACAACTGACACCTCCACTTTGTCCAAGAAGTCAACTGAGGAAAGTTCTATAACAGGAATCGAAACATCTATTGGGAGTTCTTTAGGTTCAAGAGTGAGCAAAATGGAAGATAAAAAACCGAGTTCTGACTCTGATTCAGATGATCACAGAGACAATTTCCGGGTACACTCTTCTGAGAAAGCAAGTAAGCAAGTTAATACCAGATCACGATTTACACTTCCTGTGGCATTTGTTGATGATGATGGATCTGACTCTGATGAGGATGACGCAAAGCAAGTGCCTAGTAGGGCACGTTTGGGGTCAGGGCTTTCTAGAAGGACACGCGGGACTCCTTCAGTTCCTCATTTGAAGAGTCGTGTGGACTCCGCGACCGAAAGAGTAATTCCAACTTACTCGGAAGAAGTTCCTGTCGAGCCTCGGTCCTATACAAGGAAGTATAAAGAAGAACAAGTACCTGATAAACAACAACCTGTCAGTCCTTTAAGAAAAACAGCAGAAATTGGTAGCACAAAGTCAACCACATCTGAGCCTAAGATCTCAACACGTGAACACATTCCTTCAAGAAGTACGGCTGAATCAAGTAAAAATGAGGCTGCAAAAAAACAGGATATGGCATCTGAAAAAGTGCCCGGAGAAAGTTTAGTCAAGAAAGCAAGTCATGTTCATCCAAAGCTTCCTGATTACGAGTCTTTAGCTGCTCGTTTACAGTCACTGCGAACGGATAACAAGTAATTATATAGATATACTATATCATTTTGTGCACATAATACATTCTTGGAGTCTTTTTGCTTGGGCAGTTGCTGGTCTATACGTTGAATTTGTTTGTTTATACTATTAATAGAACTATAGAAGAGGACCTATCTTTTATGCGCGGTTGTAATATGAATGATTTGTTATTGTCTATTTGTTTTGTCCTTGTTATTTATCTTAAGAATCTTATGACATACATTGATGTGGGGTACATGATTTCCATCATTTGCATACAACAGATTTCATTCTCGCCAAAACCCAAACCTATACGTTGACACATCTGTCGCAATGGACGTGATCATACTCACATTTGGGGCCTGTTTGGTAGGGGCTTTTTGGAGGAGCTGTTAGCTTTTTGTTACAAAATAATCTCATATAAACTACATAGCTCCGTTTGGATACATTAACTTCAAGCTTTTATTTCAAACAAATAGCTCCTAAATGAAAAGCTGATTCATGAAGCTTTTTAAACATCTTGGAGCTGTTAAAACTTTAAATTACTGATATACCCTCCAAACATTTATTTACAATTATAGATATGTCCTTTTATGTCATTTTACATCTTATAATTACATTTAACAGCTAACTTACCAAACACTTTTATTAAAAAAAAGATACAGTTTGTAGCTCATGTTAACAGCTTTGCAGCTTACAGCCTACAGTTTACAGCTTACAGCATACAGCTTACAGCTAGTTTTGCCAAACATACATACATTTGATCATGTTAAATGAGCTTAAGTGACTCCTGATCACTCTAGCTTTGCTTGAATATATGTTTAATCAAGCAGCTGGTTTTTCTTTGCGGCAAATGTTTCTGCAACGAGTAATGGGAATGCAGTGAGTGCATCTAAGTGAACTGGATTAAAACAACTAGCATGAATGATTAGCATTGGAAGTTTGGAACTATGACGCTGTTAAAAAAAGCATTAGAACGATGATGAGTATAATGCACTGCAACCTACTAATGATTTCAAGTTTGAGATGTTGGTTGCCTTTTGAGATAAAAATAGTTGATATCCTTGTTTATAATACGATATTTTCCGGGTAAACGGATAAAGTTTTTTATGTTTAGGTATCTAAGGATGGCGGGTCTTTGAATCAGATGAACATCGCCTAAGAGAGTTATCTCTATGACCGTTTTCGATCCATTTCCTGGCAGTTATGTGTTGAACCCTAAACCTCTTGTGAGGATCTTAGACGTCTTACCTATTCAAGTCACCCAAAAAGGGCTTAAATATACACGGCCTAACCAAAGAGCAATGATTATAGAAACATCAAGCCGTTTAACTCAATCTCATGATGAGTTGCCATTCGAATTCTCAACTTGTTTTTTGAATTGCAGACCACATTTACCGCTAAATTTATGCATACTAATAATCATTAGTTAACTTATGTCAAAATCCCTTGCGTGCAAAAGGGCTCGAAGACTAGTTATGGAAAAGAGCAACTGGTACTTTCAATCAATGATACATTACATTTTCTGACCATTAATAAAAATGATGATTAGCCAAAACAATAACCACTTTGATATGTCACACAATCAAAATTCATTAAAAGCTCAAATACATTAGCACAATAGTACACCAATTTAACCAGTTCTGCATACAAGACATATGGTGAACTTCATTATCGCCACTCGTGCAATTACTGTTATAGACTTGATGATACCACATTTGATTTTGACCACTCTTAAAAAGTGAAACTTGATCAATGTATTAGGAACTGGCTCAGCTGGTTTCCCTCTTTGCAGCAAATGTTTCTGCAACGAGTAATGGGAAGGCGATTGTTGCATCACAGTGAACCTGGATTGAAACAATTAACATGAATACTTATCATTACAGCCATTTTAACCAAAAAAAAATTCATTGAAGAGGATAAAAAAGAAACCTTGACAGATTTAGCAGAACCACGTATTTTCCCCCATGAGACAGCTTCATCAGGACGAGCACCTGAATCACTACCATCAAATTCTTGGGCTGTGTTGATGAAAACAGCATAATCTGCACCATTACGCATCATATTCGCGTTGCAGATGTGATGTTTTGGCAACCCCCCTCCTAGAATTATCATTCCAGTCTTCCTAGGGTTTGCATGCACAGCCTCACTGTTGATCGCCCTTATATCTGTATAATGAAATCATGAAGATGACAGTAAAACATTGGCACTTACTGATGTTTTTACACATTAAAGTAAAATTCAGTTTCAGTTAAATGATATCTAAAAATGTCCTCTTGTGGAATTACAGATTGCATACATATAAGTTGTCACTTGAAAATGTAGTTTGTTTGACCAAGAAAGTTGATATGATAGAATATGCTCACCTTGTACTATGTCGACAACAAGACCTGGATTGCGAAACGAATGGAAATACAACATATCCCCGAGAGATCCATCTGTCAAGCCCGGACAGAAGACGGGAATATCGTTCTACAGTAAAATATTATCATGTTATGGTGTTAGCTTAGCTATGACCTAAAAACCCCCCACAAAAAAATAAGAGGAGAATAAACTAAAACACAGACAAAAATAACGTTTTAATAGAGTTATTAGTTGTCTTATTTTTAACTTTGAATGTCAAACTACTTTCAGCTGTACATTGAAACAGACATTTGATTTGTTATGCAAAATCAACAATTGTATCAAAAATTAAGTGTCTTAAATAATAAAGTACAAAATGAATCAGTGTTGAAACCATGGAAAAACAATTTAAACTTCTAGATACTAGTTTGACATTCAGAACAGGAGGCTGAAAATGAATGTTGAGTGCAATGATTTGTAACATACTAACATTAACTTGAAATAGTACCAAACATGTGATTACCTTATATGCCCAATATAGATATGAACTCTCGTTGTTAATTTCCTTCCCCAAACGCGCTATCACTTTTGATGGTGTCCATAATACATTCTGTTCAACACAAAGCAAATAAACAAATAAATTTCTTACACAACTTGCTCAAAGAAGATGTTCAAAATGCATGCTCACAGTTGGTCAGTCATTAAACTAATAAGCACCATTTATGCATCGTTTCCTACAGAAATCAGTAATAACCACTACCCATAGATTTAGGCTAGCTATGAGAGGCCCCTATTCAAATACAAGTATGGTTGTAACTTCTTCTTTGGTTAGTTCAATCTTAGTCGTCAATTATGTCGCAAAGGATTCAGAATCTTAGATTTTATAAATTACAAAATAGCAAAATCAAGAACACCTGAGTGCAAGTATAACAATACCTTTGTTTTTTGTTCTTCCAACATTTGGTCAAATATTGGGATAATCCAATCCTCAAACTTACAGTAGTTATCATTAGGCACCAACAAGTTACCAATACGATTTAGTCCTTTTGAACGCAATGCAGCACCAGGCAGAGAAAATTCACCTCTATATGTGTTTGCAAGGCATTTTATTAGATCTTCCTCAATCCCGCCAGTTGTCGTCACAATCACTTCCACCTGGATTTAAATATACAAAAATGTCAATCAAATACAGATATTTTATCAAAAATTATTTGAATGGATAAAACTCACTAACCATATGATGTTGGACTAGATACCGAATAATGTCTCGCACGCCAGAGGAAATGAGGTTTGAAGTGAAACCAAGGAATATTTTGCACTTGACAGACTCTCTGTATGTTGGATTCTTCTCTTCGTCGCTGCAATCCTCTGCTACTTTTTCATGAGAAAGCCTCCAATCTAGCTTCAATTATAAAAATAAAACCCCTCAATACATCAAGCAAACACCTAACTCAAAAAAGCTGTATTTCTTGGTCAAGTGAAGGTCTATAATAGGGGAAAGATCTTCAGAAACGGCAGCTTAAGACCAAATTAGTTATTGGTCAAGTGAAGGTCTATAAATCAAAGTTAGCTAAAAAAAGAAACAGGTCAACAGGCCTATCTCGTGTGGCAATGTGCATCAAAAAGTGCATTAGCTAATCGGTTATTAGATCCTTAAAAGGCACATTAGCAATGATACCGCACTCACTTAATTACATAAAAAGGGGTCCCCTGACGTACAAAAAGCATATGACACAAACAATTAAAGTTTCTTTATAAGTGATTTGTTTAAATTTAAACTCCAATGCATTGTTGATTCTGTTATGAAGTGTATTACTTCAACTCAAGCTACTTGGTCTTAAACTTAGAAGTACTAGAAAAGCTGCTGATATATCGAAATTGACATCACGTGTCTTTGGTCAAAGTAGTTACGAACAGCCTGAAAAAGCATTTTCTGTGCTTATTTCATTTCAGCAGCAAAAGCATTTGGCCTAAAATTTCGATATCCAACCGGCGCAGTTCCTTTCTTTATAAGTAAGCTCCTATATATATTAAAGCCTTAAACAATACCCAACATATCATTATACATCAAAATTCATACCAACTAATAAAGTTCTCATATGAAACCATTTAACTAAAAAAAAAACCCAATAAAACTAAAGTAGTTACCATTTGATTAACAATATTAATAGCATCACCAAGATTAGAAGCTTGAAAGCCAGTTGAAACCATGGATTTAAGAAGCTCTGAATGATTAACTCCATTGTTGAAATCATAGCCCTTTATTTTAGGACACGTGTGTTCTAAACTCTCTGATTCCTTAAAAACAACTGACCGGACATCCTCAATCACATCTGATGCTTGTTTCATGGCGTCTTTACCTTAATGTTGCTACGCCAATGGGGAAGAGGATGAATGGGTTTTTGGGTATTTTGATAGAACTTAGAAGGCCCATTTTATATTTATACATGGAGCCCATTTTGTTTTGTATGGTTTTATGTTGAAACTTTATACGAGTTTTTGACCAACCAACCTATCGCTTTCAAAATAAATATTTACCATTGCATGCCATATCTAGAATTATTGACTATTGTATCTATTTCTTTTTACCATATTAATTGAGAAATGACATAAATTATATCCCACTTTTTTTTCTTTTTTTTTTTTTTTTTTTTTTTCCTTCAGAAACCAGAACTCATACTTTTTTACCACAAATTTTACACTATAATTTATTATACATCAAACATGATTGAAAGATCAGTATATTCATTATTTAAAATATGCAATACATTTCAAATTAACACATTAATTTATTATACATCAAACATGATTGAAAAATATGGTAACTAAAAGAATGCTAGGCAAAAAAATTGAAATAGCATCCAACAAAATAATAGATTCACATTCACATTCCTCCAATTAGTTTTACCAAAACGAGATTCATAAAGTAAAATTGGTTCAAAACAAAATAATCAATGAATCTCAAATTACAATTCATACTAATGCCAAATGATAAATATCCACAATTGTTTGTAGTATTATCAATGTTTTAAAAACTGGTTTTTTAATTGACCCGGCCGAGCCATCAGGTCACGGCCCAACCGGGTTTTTCGCTCAAAACCGCCTTCCGGTCATCCGACCGGTTCACGGTTCAACCGGCCGGGTCAACCCGCATTTTAAAACCCTGAGCCTTATTGTTCACAACAACAACAATTCACGTCGCTATGTCAAAGTCCTCATTACAAATCATAGCTAAAACGGTATTTACCTAGCTCATCCTTCCTTCTTTTAGTAGACATCTAAATAAGTATAAATGTATTTTTTTTAAAAAAAAAAATAAAAAAAAAAAAAAAAAAAAAATATCGTATTACAAAGTTTGAAATTATAAGTTAGTTTCTTGACTACCAAATGAATACATGGAACCAAAATAGAGCTAGGCACTAATTAATGGTTATATAAACACGTATCATAGAGGCATGGAGTACCAGAAGTAAAATATATGATCACGAGAATAATACAAACACAAATTCTAAAGAATTTACTTATCATCTAGGATCTATCAATAGTAAATTACAGGATGTTCCATGTGGTTTATCGAAAATTTCACCACCTTTCGTCCTTCAAACTTAAAAGTTTTTTGTATCGTCCCTATCATTTCCAAAGAATAACATGAATGGTCCCTCGGACCATTCATGTTATTCTTTGATTTGTCGAAAATTTCACCTATCGTCCCTCAAAGGGGCCATTCATGTTATTCTTTGACAGCGATAGGGACGATACATGCAACTTTTAAGTTTGAGGGACGATAGGTGAAATTTTTGACAAACCACATGGACCATCCGTGTAATTTACTCTATCATCTATGATCTATCAATAATAAAATTAATACGTAATACATATACATGTTTATAACATGAAATTGTACCTTTATGAGACTATGTTATGGAGATGAACAATTCACAATAACAAGTCATGCAACGATGATTTTTTTTTTCCTCCTTTCCTTTAAACAGTTTCATTTGTTTTTATTTAAAAAGATTAAAAAGTAAGTTATGTTATTAAGGTTGAAAACTAATGCCATACAATACAATAGACAATACTTTTGAATTTGCCATACAATGGTCAATATTTTTCCTATAAGCAATTAGTTGGTCAAATTGTGATAAAATCTTATTATTTCGATGGATCAGCAATCTGAAGTCTCTGGCAAATGATATTACGCGAGTGTCTCACGTTTGAGCTTTATGCTTTTTTATTTGATTTTCTGGTTCATTTCTTTTGTTGTTGTTTTGGATTTTTAGTTTGGAGGCTTTGTATTTGGTCCCCTTCTTGGGGTCTATATTTCTTTGGTATTAATATAATTTTTCGATGTTTTTAAAAGAATAGAAAAAGAAAAACAACCCATGAAATTGTGTAGAGAAAATAAGGTAAGAAACAATAACAAAGTTTAAGAAGTATTATGTTTAGATCTCTCAAATATAACAATTTCACAAGAGGTTGTGGATTTATGTCTCGGTTAAAACATGTGTTAGATATTATGCAAAAAAAGGGGTAATTTAAGTGTGTTGATAATAATCATAATATATCATTTTGAAAATCATATAGAAGTCCCATTAACTTTTTTTCCCAGTTCTGGATAAGTACTTAAGTTTTACATGTCATTGTTACACGCGACCTTAATCACACTAGTTATAAAAAGTGGCAAAAATTGGACTTAAAATGTACGTATATTTATAGACTAATGTAAAAACAATAAAGTTGAACTAAAAGTGAGACTGTGACATAATTATAAATGGAGTTTGTGTTCATTTCGCAGTTGGGAGGTCTTATTATTCTTGTTTGGAAGTGAAATTTGTGATGGGTGAAAATGTGACGTGACATTAATGTCAGCTCAATGATGTTGGTCAGTGTTACATTTAGGGTCTGTTTCGTTTGACTCTTTTGTCACGGTTGGAGTAGGTTTTTACTAAAATTGTTTGTTTGGTTTAGGCTAAGCGGAGTGGAGCGATTTCCAGGCGATAAGCCCTTGGATCGCCGGTGGATCGCCGCCGGATCGCCGGCTACACCGCCCCCCCCCCCCCGGCGACTTGGGCCTCAGGCGATCGATATGGATCGCCGGCTAGTTATGTGCTTCTGTCTTCAATGTGAGTTATATATATGTGTACTTCTGTCCTAATGTGAGTATATATATGTACATGGATCGCCTGCTACACCACCCCCGCTATTTTTTTGAGGTTACCCAACATGCTGACTAGGCGCCACGTGTCGCGAGTCGCCCCTTGGTTGGGTAGCTCCATTCCCTTCAGTCTTAAAAGTGTGGCCCCAAAATTTGGGTTAAATCTAAATAAAGAGGCATCTAGAAATCCTGCATACTACTTTCGTGACAAAAACATATTTTGGTGGGCCCATTAGAAATTTCATCAAATCATTAATTTTTATCCCATTTTATATATGATATATTTTAATTTTAATTTATAATTTAATCTATAATATACATATAATTATATTTTTCTCTCTTATCATTTAATACCAAATCCAAATCCTAATATTTAACTTTATATCCAAATCCTAATCCTAATCATAAACCCACCTACAAACCAAACGGGCCCTTAGGGTCTGTTTGGTTTGTAGATGGTTTTATGATGGCATCTATTATAGGAACCCCCCTATTATGTGGGGGTCGCTTACTTTTGGTGGAATGTACAATTTGACAAAACAGACAGTACAAGCGGCGGCAGCAGGGCAAAAAGTTAACACTCCCCCAAGGGGGGTTAGGATAAGATAGGCCTTTATGATTAGGCTTTGGATTTTAATTTGAATTTTATGTAAGAGAAATAAAATAATATTTAAAAATATATACTATAATTAAAATACAATTAAATTTTTTTTTATTAATAATAAAAGAAGAGGGATAATATTTATTTTTATTTTATAATATAAATAAAAAGGAAAAGACAAAAAAAATGTGGAAAAAAGAAATATTTAGGTGAACAATTGTCATAAACCCCACTAAACCACTCATTTTTTTTTACATCCCCAAATATGTATAATACAAGTCTAAACACAAATTCCATAAACACAACCAAACATGTGATTTGTATTTATTAAATTTCAAACCCAAAGAAAACCCACATACCAAACGGGCTTTTAATTTTACTACTGAACTAAATAAAAAAATTAGAAGAAAATCAACTTAAATGAGTATCTAACCATTTATTAAAAGGTCAAAAATTTAAGGGCACCAAATCACCAATATTGAAATGTCAAGGTTGGTCCATAGGCTTATATTAACGAATTGAAATTCTCTCAAGTTTATATGAATATGACCGGTTATGTTCTCTCACAAACAAAGGGAAGACCGGGTCTCACAATAGACCCCACAGTTTTGTATGATAGGCAAAATGACTTATCATGTTCGTTCTAACTTGAGATAATCTTAATTCTATATTATCACACAAATTGGTCTTGTTAGATGATAAAGATGACAATTTGAGATTCATTGGTTAAATATAAGTCTAGTTGGGTAAATATTTAGTAGTGGATGAGTCTAGGTTAGGCATCCCTAAATATTATTGATGATTCTAATTCGGTATTTGATAGAAACTGCAATTATATACTTCGTATAATTAACCAACGAGTCCAGGTTGGACTAGCGGGTTAACCTTTTTTTTTTTTTTTTTTTACTTTTTTTTTCACTTTTTTCATCTTTTACTCCAGAAAAAATAAATAAATTCTTGTCGACCGGACCAAAACGCATCTAAACCCGACCCAACACATATAGACTCAGACCCATTTAGTCCCATCATCTAGAAAAGCCATGTAGACCCGGACCCGTATAGACACAAACCCATCTAGACCAGTGACTCAAACCCGACCCGCTTACCACCTTTATTAGATGGGCTCAGCCGGCAAACATCTTCTATCTCTATCCCCATAATAACATTAATTTAAATTTTTATAAGTTATAAAAATATTAATTTACCACAAGTTTACGAGTTTCAAGATACCCAAGCTTCACGTAAATTCATCTTTATCAACTCATGCAACCGAGACCGACCGACGGACCGAGACCGGACCGGACCGGACCAGACCGACCACATTCGGTCCGATCCTCGGTCTCGGCTTTTGAGCTAATTCGGTCTCGGTCTTGGTCGGTCCAGTCCGGTCCGGACCACAAACCGACTATTTTGCCTTGTTGGACTGGACCGACCGAGACCGGACCGGACCGGAGTCCGGTTCTCGGTTTCGGCTTTTGGGCTAATTCGGTCTCGGTCTTGGTCAGTCCCGACGGGACAGATGCTCAGCCATATGCAACCCTACTACTTTCATTTTGCATAAATTGATAACAAAATCGAGTAAGGTATATTGTTTCGTACAAAAAGGTGAAATATAGTTTTGCATGTGTGGAGGGGGAGTTTGGCATTGCTTATTAAAACCTGTTTTCTAAATTGGCTTAAGATTTCTGTGGTCAATTAATAGCCTGAAAAGTCATGTTTCATGGTGTTAGTGGGGGAAACTCGGCCGATTCATATTAGTTTGGGTCTGCATTATGTACCGGTTTGCATCTGAAATTTACGAAGGTATGTGTGATAAAACCAATATCTAATTAAGCCCAAAAATATGCTAGAAAGAAAAACTAAACAATATCTAACATGTTACTAATAAACATCACAATATCAGCTTATAAAGCTTAATATGAAACCTTTCGGCTATAGAATAAAAGAAAAATAACTAAAGCACTTGAATCTAGTGAGAGTGAGTTGGTAGTTAGTACCATTTGATTAACGGTATCAATTGCGTCACCAAGATTAGAAGCTTGGAAGCCAGTAGAAACAAGGGATTTAAGAAGCTCTGAATAGTTTATACCACTGTTGAAATCATAACCTTTGATGCTAGCACAAGTTCCTTCTAAGCTTTCTGATTGCTTAAATATAGCCAAACGAGCATTGGCAATCGCCTCAGCTGATGTTTCTTTCATGGCTTTTGCTGTGTGGTGTTCTATCAAGTCAAGCTACTTATAGAAAAACACATGCATGAATGAGTATGGGCGTATGAGCCCGTTTGTTATGGGCTATGAGTATGGGCGTATGGGCTATGGCCCCGTTTGTTACGGGGAGTGATTGGCACACTTATAAATTTGATTGGGACACTCAATGTACAAATAGTTAAAACATTTTTTTATTTACAATTGTTTAATGCACGTTTTGTAGTGTTTCAATCAAATATTGGAGTGTGCAAATCACCTCCTGTTTGTTATATATGTGACTATGACTATGTTTGGCGCGGAGCTTTTTGGAGCTTTTTTGGGTGATGAGCGGTGAGTAATGAGTTTTTTGATTTTTATTGTTCGATTGGCAAAGAAGCGGTGAACTTTGCGATTTTTTAGGAATACTCATTTTTCCAATGCTTCTTTAAAAAGCTGTGAGCTGTGACTACTACTCACAGCTACTGCTCACCGCTCACTGCTCACTGCTACTTTTACCAAACACACCCTACGTGCATGTTAACAAATATGTCTTTCTTTTTTTAATAATTGTTCACTTTTTTTATTGATGTTTTAGATATATATTTTAAATGATGTATCCGACAATTTAGTTAGTTTTTTTTTTTTTTTTTTTTTTTTTTTTTTTTTTGAAATGTGAATTTCTTTGAAACTTCGTGTCGCGATTCGACAGCGGGAGGTCTAGCTTACGTTGTCTTAACCGGGCCGCGCTAGAGAGCTCCCTCGAAGTGGAAAGCCTTGTTTAAATACCCGATGGGGGGAGAACCCCCTACTAATCCGCCCGAAGGCACGACGATTAATAGGGGTAAACCATGCCCCCTCAGACTTGACCTAAGTAATTCCAAGTCAAGCCCTCATAGAGGGACTTCCTAATATCTCAAAGATGGCCTGAGTGAGGTTTGAACTTGAGACCTCACGGTCACCAAGCCAAGATCCTACCACTTGACCAACTCATCATTGAGATATTACAATTTAGTTAATAACAATTTATATATAATACAATTTAGCGGTGCAAACGGCACCATTTAGAAGGAAAAAGAAAAAAATTACGAAACACCTCCTGAACTATGTAACGACTTACGAGAATAACCCGGTACTTTTAAATTTACCTTTTTTTCATATACGTAACAAACTTTATTTATCAAATATCTTACAAATACACATCAATCTCTGAATATATATATATATATATATATATATATATATATATATATTATATATATATATATATATATATATATATATATATAGAATCTAGATCAAATGAGAACTTTCTTAAAGTTGTAAAAATGAGAACCAACTAAAGTCTGATAAATGACACTCTCATTAAAACAAAAATAAAAATTTAATTAATTATAACTAAAATTGTTAAAGTTTTGATGATTTTCTTTTTAAAACAGACGAAATTTAGGTTATACACTTTGATTCGACGAGTAATGTGTATCAGGTTTTCGTATGTGTATTAGTTTATTTAGTGGTTTATACGTATTAGGTGTATCAATTTATTTATAAAATGTCAGCTTTTTGAGATTTTGATATGTCAGTACAAAATTTATAATTATGTATCAGTAATACAAACTCATGTATCAGTTGGTTATTACTTGCAAAAAATGTTAATTTGTATTAATATTTTATTTTTGTGTGTATCATTGCTAAAATGGTTATTCATAAATGGTTTTAGTGGTTGTTTAGACTAGTTCTCATTTTAACAACTTTAAGAAAGTTCTCACATTAACTCTCCCCTATATATATATATATATATATATATATATATATATATAATATATATATATATATATATATATAATATATATATATATATATATATATATATATATATATATATAACAAGATGCGTATGACGTTATCAAATGCAGGATTGCCCAGTAAGCAGCCTGATTGATGAATAAGCAGCCTTGATTGCCCAGTAAGCAGCCTTTAATTCCACCTAAGCAAAGTTTGACCAAATAAAATTCGGATGTTGACCTTTAATTCCAAAATTTTAAAAAATACAACTAAAGTTTGCCATTTGCAAGATTCGAACTTATGGTGTTGGTAACATCAACAAAGTTGATTACCACTAGATCAACACATTTTTTTGATTATATCTTGCAAGCCTAAATCTATAAACTTATGCAAACAAATATATGAGATAATTAGGAGAATCCCTACAAGTTAGCTAACCCTAATCATAACATATACGTAAAAAAAATCTCACGTTCATTCATAATATACTTTTTCTCCAAACCCTAATTTTATATTTTGCTCAGCCTTTTTATTTTCATCAATTCTCTCACGCTCATCTTCTATTTTGTCTGCAGGTTTGATAATACCAGATGTTATTTGGAAGTAGCATGCTAAGTTTTCTCATGAGGTTTTATTTATTTATTTTATTTTACTGTCATCATATTAGTTAGTCACAAAACACACGTAACCTTCTTCTCTCTAACCTAAAACAGAAATAAGTGCCGCTCTTTTTTTGAACGACCGCCGACTGTCGCCACCATAACCTGATCGCCCCACTTTCTGCCGAATACGCCACCATCTCTCGGTGGTTAGGTGGTTTCAGGTAGTTCCGGTTGGTAGTTTTGGTTATTGGTAGTTGTTTGCAGTTAGGTTTTGGTTGTATCTCAAACAGAATGACAACAGGAGGCCGGGAATAAAATTTATCTTGCATAAGGTTTGTGACAAACCATTTGTTGCTGAAGAAGTGAGTAGTATTTGGAGTGCATAATGGTCACATCTCCAGCGCTTTTTAGCTTCGTCATACGATAGTTCACAATCGTTGGTAATTTTTGGAAGAGCTTTTCATTGATCCTTCTCGCATCTTTTATACGGTAATAGTTACAATGGTTTGTCAAACTTATCAGGTCTAATACTTATTGAGTTTTATAATGAATTCAACGCAAGCTTCTAAATGCACAATTGCGTCCATCAAATTCTATTTTGTTAAATACAATTGATCAAAGTGATACTCTTTGAGTGTGTTTCTAGGCTGTTTATGTCTCTTTGGCAGCAGTTAATTATCGTTGGTAATTTTGGCTAATTATTCAGGTAACATAACCCTTCTACAGCAAGTGGAATAATGGTAAAGAATACGTAGGAGGGCTTATTGTTCGATGTGTATATGTTGGCGGCTACAGCTGAACCAGCAGTGGCAGCTGCAAATAAAGCTGCTCAGCTTGCTAGGTTGGCCACGCTGTCCGAAGACATGGAAATTATATCCTGATCCGCGCAGCAGGTATCAAATCCAAAAATTTTACTCAATAGCAGAAGTATGGTTATTAAAAAGGTGGTTGATTCTGAATCCTGGGCCACTGTTTAATTATCAAATTTCAAGCTCATTGAATTTAACCCAATGATATATCTAAAACTATCTGCTAATGTATAGGATGAAAGTCGAATGCGCTTTTTAGTGTTGTAGAGAAGATTGGTTACCTTCAGTCCAGGCACTACTTCCTCAATCTGAGCCCTATTATCGAGTTCGGTTTGCATCATTTCTTTATTGGTCCTCATATGTAGTTCTGTCATAAGATGCTCAAGGGCTGTTTTCATTTTTCATGTGCCTGCTTTCTTTCAGTCAAATGTCTATTTTCCTGATCAAGTAAAGTCTGCAATTCATTCATATGTGTCTGCAAGTCTGCAACCAGTTTGGCCTTTTTCTCCCTAGCCAGTTTTGTTTTCATTGCTTTTGTAGGTGGTGGCTGAAAAGTTTAAGAAAATGTCACTTGCTCCATTCCAAAATTTAATGTCATCAAAGACCCTTTTATTACAATATCTAATATTGTACATCTAAGGTTGATAGGTTATATCTAAAGATATGAGAAATATTATTATTTTAGAGTACTTCAGGGGTATATATGATTGCCTCGCACAAGTGACAGCTATTAAGAAACAAATTATTGACCCACACGAGTGAAAATGGAGCTTTAAAAGAATTTGAATATAATCGAAGGGCATGTACAGACTATTAGCAACAAAGAGATTTTAAGTCTGCCCATTGGACTTTGTGATGACAATTGATAATTATCCACTAAATGATGGTTGTAGTCGAGTTGGAAAACCAATACAATATTACGTTAATGATTTTTAAAAAATTTAAGCAATCCCAAACACCCTCTTACTCCATTGCATTATTTAACTATGGCTCATTGCAATGCATGATTAAAGAGGAACATAAGCTGGGAACAAAGCTGGAATGGATATGGAATGCTGTAAAAGTTATAATGGGTCCACTGCCAGCCATCATCTTTCATAAGGAGAGTCAGCGAAAAACATGATTCATGATCAATGGGTGTCTAACACGGCCCAAGAGTGAGACAAATAACTTGAGAGACAAGGCTCCCGTGTGAGGTAAAAATTTATATTTTAAGATCAGGGTGTTTGTTTTCTTCTTTTTTTTCCTATATAATCTATTGGGCACTACCATAAGATCAGAGTGTTTAATATCTCACACGGGTGTTTTTTTTCATTTTTTTTTTCTTATATTGAATATTTATTTCATTTTTTTCGATATACATATATCATAAAGTGTGACTTCTAACAATGACCTGTTTGGCGCAACCAAAAAGGAATAGATCTCCCATAGTCGGGTGCACAAAGGTTTATCCGGGTTGTTCTTTGTAACACTTTATGGAAATTGTATATATACATTCTAGGACCTTTTAAGGGAAGAGGATGTAATGCATATCTTTTTTGGCATCTCAAATAAGCATCTCCTTATGTAATGCATATTTTTTTTGTTTCATTACTGATCTTACATATGCGTGGGTAGGGGCTTAAGAGATTGAAGAAAGTACAACCTAAAGATGCGACTATGGGGACTATTGGACACTTAAAAGGTGCGGCTGTTGGTACCACGCGAAAAGCTATTGATTTGCTCACCAAAAAAAAAGGAATAAGCTAAGGAAAGGTTGTCCGAAATTAGAGCTTACATGTTCCGTAGGACTGTTCCGTCTATGCACTTAACTCCCGAAGATGTTCGTTGGATGGTAGGCTTTTGTACATCTTACTTGATTTGTAGTTAATCTAATTGTATCACATTGCATCTCATTTTACGAAATTTTGAAGGTTGGTGCTTGGAGGGATAGGATCATAATATGCACATGCTTATATCTGATAAAGACATTTCTAGACTCTGGTGCTAAAGTTGTTATATCCCCATCATCAGAACCCCAAGAAATGCAGTTGACTACATTTCATGGGTCAACTGAGTTCAATGATATGGAGAACGGGAAGTATGAAATTTGGGTAGATGAAGGAGATGATGAATATACAGAACCCACAAGCCCAACAAGTGATTGGAAGATAGTGAGACCGATAAAGGTACTACTACGGGTACAGATAAAGGGATGTTAGTTTGGGACGATGATGCGGATGAGCTGTCTAGATTCGTGTGTCAGCTGTATGATTCATGCCACTGCAGATTGCAATCTTGCCATAGATCTTGATGGGAACTACGTGATCTAAAAAATAAGGCATATTTTATATAACATCACAAAAATTTACTTTAGTAATTTAGTGGGTTTGATAATAATAAACATTGGAAGAAAGGTCTGACTTAAAGCCATAGCCCTTGAGCATGCATGGACTAACACAAATTTAGTACGTACCCATCATTCCCACGGAATCCCACCTCCATTTTTTTTATATAGGAGTTGTAATTAAGCATAACCCAGTGGGTTCAACTTATATTGTCTTCATATTCAAGATGACCATAATCTGTATAAAGTCGTTTTAAAAGTTCGGTGTCTCATAATTTATGGTATAGTACTATACTTTCATTGTTTATGTATTACAATTCATGAATGAAATGAAACTGAATGAAGAATAATTACATGTAGCGGTTGCAGCTGTGAGAGTCATTAGACTGCTAGGACTATTGATATTGAGGGCTGATTGGACAATAGAAACCATAAGATCATGATCAGCTCCATCCAACTCAACTCAAAGTAATGGCTTGCTAATAACTCTGTAGGTGCAAGGGCAATGCTCAGTGCTTATTATTTCAAAGTAAGTTGTTTCTGTTCGTGCAGGCCTAAAGACTTTCTTTTTTCCTTGTGGCACATTTTCAAAGATTGCGACTGTGGCAACCAACAGGCATATGAATAAGATACTTGATGCATTATATGAATCAAACACTGCATGCCTCTTCTATTTTCTTTTACTGTTTTACCTTTACGACCATATCTGATAATAATATGAGGGCTATTGACTGTTGAACACTGACATTTTCAGTTGAAAGAAATAAATTATATAAATTGAAAATACTCAATGTCAGTTTGATGAGAAACTTGAAAATACTATTAGATCTCAAATATAATAGAACTCAAAATGACAATAGTCCTCAAATATAATAGTACTCAAAATATTTTATATTTTATGTATTACTGAGTTGTATATAAAAATTATTTTATGATGTTCAGATCTCAAATGACATAAAGGTAGAGCAAGAAGAGCCAAATATGAAAGATACTAAGGAGGTGCATGTTAATGAAAGTGAGCAGGAACTGCCAGTAGACGAGACTCAGGAGAATGAGAAAGAGGCTACAGTCACCGGTTATGATAAGCTTGATGATGGTAGGAACAATTCTACAGAGAATGGTGAGGATGATAAGATTGATGCTCATAAGAATGATGGAGCAGAAATTGGAGATGCCGATAAGATTGATGACAATAAGAATGATGCTACAAAAAATGGTGACGATGAAAAGATTGATGGTATCAAGATTGATGATAGTAAAAATGGTGCTACAGAAATAGGTCAGGATGATAAGACTGATGATAATAAGAATGAGGCTACAGAAACTGGTGTTGACGATAAGATCGATGACAGTAAGAAGGATGAAGCTACAACGATGGATGATGATGATAGGATTCATGATGGTAAGAATGATGCTACTGATATGGATAATGACCATGGTGTATTAGATGATATTGATAATGATGGTACTAAGAATATACCTGAGAATAATGACCAAGGAGATAATACCATAAATGAATTACATCAACAGCTCGTGACACACAACACCATTGTGAAGCATTCACCAAGTGAAATTGAAGATCGTACTGTAGTGACAAACTGACAATGAAGAACGAAGTGGAGGACACAGAGGTAATTTTACATTGTAATACAGAAGTTAAATCGAAAATTGAGTGGACCTTTAGTTATCTAAAATTACTCATTGATATGTTACTAGATGGATGACGGTTATGATTCTGGAACCCCGAAGGCTCAAGAAGCATTCATGCAAGAGGTGTTAGCCTTGATATATTCACGAACTGTTGACTTTTATATATATATATAGTTCAAGGTTGACTTTTGTTGATATATGGTGAACGAACTGTTGTCATTGTTATATATTGCTTTACTATAATGGGCTGCTTCAAAATCTTTTCTAAATAATCTGGTCCTTGATTTATTTGATTCAATTTTTTTAAACAATTGTTAATAAATTAAGTTGAGATTACTACTTTTGAGGTTTACAAACAGCCCAAACAAATATCCAGGTCGAAATCTACTTTTTTATGTTATTAATTATGTGTATTTTTTGCAGGAAGCCAGGAAGGTTTGGGTTTTTTCAGTTTCTAGACCCTGTTGATCCCGTAGGATCAAAATATCAGATGGATGGTCAGGTTGTTCAGGCCCGAAAACTGACTGTTCTCTTTGCAGAGGAGAACCGCAAAAGGCAGCTGACATGCGAACAAGGGAATTCAGGTAAAGCTACTCACTTTTTGAATTAGTCTCTTGAAATTTAAAGTGAGAACCAGGTTATGTGAGTGTTTTAAGATAGAAGGTTATAGGAATATCATATGCAGAGCTGTTTTATGGGGTTCACATTTTGGTCAGGTGTTTGGGTTCAAAAAAAATAATAAATAAATAAATAAAAATCAAAGTTTACACATTCCATTTCTAACATGGTCATTTTATTTGGGAATGTCCAGCAACCTATTGCTTGGTCCTTAAGTAGTTCCATCTGCAGTTTTAGGCCTTTTGTTCCTTTAGGTTGTTTTCGAATCACCATGATTAAACGTTTACGTTTGAAAATTGTAGAATGTCTGCGGAAATAAAATGCTATAACTGTTTGTCATTTGAGTTTAGAAGACTGTTATGAAACCACACTGACATTATTGCCGTCGCAGGCATATCCGAAACACCATGTGGGCCATTAGCTAAAACAGATACACAGTCACCTACGGCTTCACAGATGAGGATTCGGCCAATGCGGGCCATACCAACTGGAAGAGCTTCACATGTGGGGGCGGGAGAACTGGTGCACCATGATATTAGGTAAACTTTTAGCTAATAGTCGCTTTTGTATTGTTACTTTATAAGAAAGTCTTTGGAAATATATTGGTTACATGAACATGAAAGAGTCTGACCTATGCTACACTATTACTGACAATAAAAACAACTATAGAAGGCTACCTGAACTACCAAAACTAACCCAAGCACAATTGCTAAATGAGCTATCCAATAATATTTAGAAGCTTTTTTTATTTTTTTAGTTTTTTTCAGATTCTTTTTATGCATTAAATATACAGGTTATGCGACTTTGACCCATTTAACCTTTTTTGTTTTAGCTATGTGAGCACCTATTTGATCCGTTAGAGATTAAAGATAACCAGAATAGACCCGTTTATAAGTAAATGTGTCGAAATTTTGCCATTTTTAGCTGTCATGTTCGTTAACATGTTCCTCGCTAACTTCAGTGATTGGCCTTTTGAACAGGACGGCTCCAAAGTTTTAGTTAAAGTAAATCCTTGCTCAGATTTTCATGACTGATCACTGCTTAAAGGTCATACAAAACAGTTTGGTCCAACCAAAAAGATGCTATGGGACAGCGGAAGGATACCCACAACAAACAAGAACATCCTTCGCGTTCTCCATGATTTTACGAATCAGATTCTACTGGGAGGTTATAATGGTAACTGTTGTAATATCAAAGAAACCATCCGTTTATTTGTGGTTTTAGTACTTCCGCTGAGCGTCTTACATTCTGGTCCATATAGTAATTCTGAACTGCATCCTCAACAGTGTTAATGCAGTCTATCCGTGTGGATACTGAGAAAGAACGTCATGCTATTGAAAACAGCGACGTTGTTATTTGGACTAATTTTTGAGATAAATTAATTTGAGTTTGGCATTGTTTACCGCTTACGAATATCAGGAGGTATTAGAGTGGGATTTCACGCTTGGCGATCTTTGTAAAACAAACAACATCGAGGAGGTAGATTAATTCATTTCTTTACGATATTTTTATATAGATAAATGTAGATTTAGTTCTGCGGGCATCCCAACCCCTCTTCTTGCACTGCATCTAGCTGTATATATATTATCCCGATCATTTTGGGAAATTTATATTTTGACCGATACTTATGGGTGGCTGTCCCTCCAACTACTATCTTTACATATGTTCTACTTGAGACCCAAGAAAACATGCTTATTAAAGTAAACTTTTTATACTCAATGGATTTGTGTTACCCTCCAATTTGACAATACCACCCGCACCTCCAATTTTCCTTTTTACGATCTTCTTAAGTATGATTGTGTTATTCGATAGCTAAACCAAGGTAGAGAAAGTGGTGAAATAACTCTTGAACACTAAGAACTACTAAAAAATGTGAAAGGCTTAAAAATTGAAAAAATAAGACACCTGGAAAATAACATAAATGGCAGAGTTGACAAGGTAAGTTATACATACATCGGACGTTCAGTTATTTAGTTGTTCTAATGATTAAGAAAGTGAGTAAAAACATAAAATCTGTATAGATCTTTTACCATTCAAACAGCAATAAGATATTCAAGTCCGTCAATAAGTGATAAAGATAACATTAAAGAGTACTACGAGTAGTATTAACATGTTGGTACAAAGCTAGCAGCATTAATCAAAGCTTAGCAGCATAAAAATTGTAGCAGTACTAACCATGTTATCAAGCATTACTCACCATGTTTCGAGCAGTACTAACCATGTTCGTAGCAGTACTAACCGTTCAATAGCAGTACTAACCATGTTTCCCCGTGTTGACAGTTAATGATAACGATGGTGTTAGTGCTCAAATGGTTAAGTATGCTACCGACATAAGTAAAGAGTCGATAGTTGATATTGAAGGAACCGTTCAGTTGGCCACTTACTGGTGCATCTCAGTAGGTGAATGCAAGCTCCTTTAATAGTATTTGATTTGCATTATTGTGTCTATCTCGTCATGTAGAGACGATGGTAATTCTAAAGGAAAAAAGTTATATTTTCATCGTATATATGTCAAAAATTAAGCATTCACTCATTTATCTGTTTTTGGAAAATTCAGCAGAAGCAGTTTCAAGTAGTAAAAAGACCCGATCTTCAGCAGCTGTGGAAAAGTCAGGTTGTACTTTTGTATACCGATTTGTGGGTCGCATTTCCAATTAATGATTTCGACCCATTTACATATGGATGGTTACAGTGGGTTATGTTTCTATCTGAAATGGATCTAATGGGTCACATGGTTGAGACGGGTTGAAGTCGCACAAAATGTATTTTTTTTAAATCAGTATAAATCTCCTAAGCATCTTTTAGGTAGGATTTATATTGCTATGGTAATTTTTATTGGTTTTCTAATCATAATTAACACATCCGTCAATTATAAAAAAACTTATAAAAGAAAATATAGGCAAAAAAAGTGTGAGGGTCAACTCAGGGGGTGTTTTTTAAGCTTATATAACATAAGCCACAATTTTGTGGATTATTTTGACACTCACGTGGATTATTGTATAGGTAGCAAGGAAAACTCTAAAGTGGATAGTTTAAAATTTTCGCTGGATAATTTTCGCTCATAGTCTAAAAATGGATAGTTTAAAATCTCTTTCGTGCAAGATAGGTCAAAGGATTCTTGCTTCACAGGAGCAGATAGTTTCTCACAAGCGTGGACAAGGAAAAGAGATCTTTAAGTGGAAGAAAATAGCTGGTGACACGGGAAATGGACAACCTGAATGTAAATCCATATTTGTCGAGCCTGTGATATGGATGCAACCAGGTCTATAACAACACTCTCTTTTTCACTATGATAAAGTATTATGTATATTCATTACCATAAGTCATTTCGGGTAACGTTTTATTTTGAATGGGTCAGACGGTTTATTCATAACTAACTGTTTTCAAATTACCTTTTCACTTAACGTGTTGGTTTTTTTTAACATATAGGTACCCCAACTTATCAACCACAATGTATATTGAACCATGTAATAACATATATGCATTAGTAAGTTTAGTCAAATGACTCATCTGCGTTTTTTTAGCAACGCTTTTTATCCCTATAAATACTAAGAATCAGTTGCAAGGAAGCTATGGACGATGAGGAATGTGAGCAGCATGGTGACCACTTCCTGTCATGCAGTGGCCACAAGTCAAAAGACGTTGTATAACAACAAAGTAACATATAACCAGATACTCTATGCATCACAATTTCACCCACTTGCTTTATGCACCTTTATCAAAAATTCTAAGTTGGATCCATGTTTGATGTTTAACCCTTTCTTAGGTGGTTTTACATAGAAATAACCCTTTTAAGATAAAAGCTTTGGTCATGATTGGAAACTGGTATCAGTTTGGACAAGATTGCCACTTTGAAAGAAAAAAGATGATGCGTCTAAAGCTGGTGCGTAATGAGCTTCAATCTATCGATGGAGAACAACATCAAGTACCAATATTCCATGTCTGTTAATATACTATGGTAAGGTAACCGTGTAGGACAACATGATACAACTTATAATCTGCTAGAATGGAACATTTTGTGGTTATCATGTTTGTGTCAAAAATAACTCTTTAATATAATTACCAAAGATTTCGGTCCATTTTAGTTACAATTGTTGCTAAAACAAAATGTTAATGTAGCCATCACATATACTTAGCATATCCATACATCAATAGTCAACCACATGACGTAAAATATCCAAACACCAGATAAACTCAATTATTCGCTGCCTGTTTTTCGACAAAGATAAAGTTTCCTTTTAACCCTATTGTATGGGTAATGAGATTCAATCTATCAATGGTGAACTGCAACAAGTACCTATATTCCATGTCTGTTAATATATTATGGTAGGGAAACCATCTATCACATCTACGAACACAATATATCAACATATGTAAAAGTACTCAAATGCTATTCTAAATATAACTTAAAACAAACTCAATATTGTATACAACGACATAAATAATCTCAACATTCTTTAATTCAAACATCAATAAAATAATACCTACTTACATGACTCTATCTGTTAATTATAACTATACAATATAGCTGATATCCGCACATGAATAAATAAAGTTATAACTATACAAGAAAACTGATATCCTTACATGACCAAGTTAAAATGTAAATTACAAGTCATGCCCGCCCATCGGGCGGGATTAGAAACTATATATCATAGTGGCATTGAGTAATGGTCACATCTCCAAATACTATAACGTCTTCAGGTGCAAATATCATGTCAGTAGGGTTATGCTATGCAATATCATTATATTTGTCACAGGATAAACATATCGTGCAACATAGATATTCTTATACATATAATACATAAACGTTAAAACACCTCTAACATATTCGCCGATGGCCCCAAACCTACACAAATACTAATCCTACACGATTACTGAAGACATGAAGAATATCCTTAATCTTTATATTAAGATATGATTGTGCTATCAACATCGAAGATCTTTTAAAACTCAGTGATGTGATGAATGGATATATATTAACATGCATCAGTTGATCATTTTCTACTACCCTTCTTTCGCTACAGTAAAATATGCCAACAATAATTATAAGACATGCCCGCCTGAGGCGTATGTCAACGATAATTATAAGTCATGCCCGCCCAACGGGCTATAGGGCGGGCTTCGACAACTAAAACCATCCAAATTATAATTAAAAGTCATGCCCGCCCAGTGGGCGGGCTTTGAAGTCTAGTATATATATATATATATATATATATATATATATATATATATATATATATATATATATATATATAATATATATATATATATATATATCTTACAAAAGTGAATATGAGGTTGTCTTACATGTAACCTTATATGCGAAACCCACAAAACTACGTGGTTTTGACTTTATCCCTCCCTAAAATTAAAACCTAAAAAATAAGTGGATATCTAATATCAACAGCCTCTCGACATCAGGTTAAGTATTCTTTAATATCAACAGCAATCAGGTTAAGCATTTTTGACAATTGTCATATTTGTTCTCTTGGAAAAGCTGCAAGTAGTTTGATTGTTTATAGTAAAATAATCTGCTTTATATACCTTATATTGTTAATACACAATTACATGTGAGTATTCATTTATTAGATTCGTCAAATGATAAAAATGGCGCACCACAATTAAGGAAGAAGACAATATTCAATTGCTTCATTCTTTATAAGCCTGATATGATAAAGGAAAAGACGTAATCTCCGGACTTACATTACGGGTTTTAATTTTAGGGAGGGATTAAGTCAAAACTACGTAGTTTTGGGGGTTTCGCATGTAAGGTTACATGTGAGACAACCCATATTCACTATCCCCATATATATATATATATATATATATATATATATATATATATATATATATATATATATATATATATATATATATATATTATATATATATATATATATATATATATAGGTGAGATATCTATACTACTTATAATGGAAGAATGGTCAAAGTGGAAAAGTGAAATACTGGATTTTTGGTCAATGCCGAAAATGCCCCTGTCTAATTAAGGAATGAAGCAAATCTTCTTCAATACGCTCCCTGACTAAAAATTCAAAACCATGCTACAAATGAAATCCAATCCTTTCCATCTCTTCTTCCACACCATATGATTCACGATTCAAACCCAAACCAGTTACCTTTACATCCAAAAACAAGTAACGATTTTTCAAAAAAACCACCCACAACAGTTTCGATCTATGAGAAAATTGGTTAGATTCGATCTATGACTGTGCAAGTGACACCCTTCCACCACCGACACCCTTCACCGTCGGACCCTCCACTGCCGGACCACTCGGCCGCCGGAACATCACGACCGAACACCCCATTTATTGAAGATCAGAACGTTTTTTCTGAAGGTTTTTAAACAAGTTTTGAAGGTTTGAAGTTTTTTTATTTATTATAGATCTATATATATTAAACATGTTTTGATGTTTTTTTTTTTAATAGATCTGTAGTTTTTCTTTGTAAATCCGAGTTGTTAGAATGTTTGTTTTGTTTTTTTATTCAGTTACACTTCTCCGCCGTCGGATTTGCTTCTCCGTCGTCGGATCTGCTGCTTCGACGCCGGATCTATATAGCCGCCGCCAATCAGCTTAGTCGCCGTTGAACTGATTTGCTGCTGCTGCGTTGTCGTAGCCGGAAACCACTGCTACTGCCGTCGGTCTGCTCCGCCGCCGACGCATCCATCGGAACCTGGTTCTACCCGGTAATAGACGCTTTCTTTTTCACAATAGCTGGTAAATTTTGTTATAAATTTTTTTCTTTTTTTTGTAAGTTTTTGTAAATTTGTTTGTAATGTTTAAGTAGATATATATTTCTTTTCTTTTTTTGTTATAATGTTATAATGTTTATGCAAATTTTTTAGATCTCATAATGTTCATATATTGTGACCAATGTCAGTCTTTCTTAAAACGTTTTTGAAGTGAAAAAAGAACATTTGTGGACATATTTGTAAATCTGCATATGTGTTATCATGTTTTCCACACAACATTTTTGTGTTTGCATGATCATTGGATATCTCAGTGGTTTATTGATGTTTGAATCCTTTTTTGCATACCTTTTTATAGTTCATACAATTTTTTAGATATCATAATGTTCATATGTTGTGACCAATATTAGTATTTATGATCATAATGTTCGGTTGTTTATTTATGTCTTGCATTATTATTGCAGATAATAATCAAATGGAATCAAGTAGGCCTTCAAAGCTTTCCTATGCACCTCGTATGTTTATTTATGTCTTGCATTATTTAATTATCATCCATGTTTGTATTATCATGATCTTTATTATTTGAAATATTAGATTGTTATTTATGTTGTTTCTTATTTGTTCAGAAAAAGAAGCAGTCTTAAACACTGCTTCAAAGTTTGTGGATTCAAGTAGTGCCAAAAAGTCGAACAACTCATCTGGTATATTTGATGTTTAATGTTTAATGTTAACTATTTTTGGATGAATTTTATTTCATTAGTATGTAATATATTATCATATATATATTGACATTCTCTTACTATGTTTTATGACATGTTATATGGTAAAAAAAAGCACTCCAAGGAATGCTTCTGGCTCTCGTATATGTTTTAAGTTTTATTTTTAAATGTTCAAGAATCTATGTGTTCTTGATTATTTGAAATACCAGTTTTATATTTATGTTGTACCCTATTTTGGCAAATAATCAAATGGATTACAGAAACCTTACAAATTTTGGATACCAAAAAGGTATGCTTTACAGTGATATGTTTTAGAATATTGTTAACAATCATTCTACATTTATGTTTACAATATTTTATTTTTTCAAATACTAAAGTCGAGTCAAAGACTGCTTCCAAGTTTGTGCATTCAGGCAGTGCCACAAAGTTGAACAATTCATCTGGTATGGTTGATGTTTAATGTTTAACCAACATATTTATTTCCCTATTTATAGATGTCATCGGAACCGTTGTTGCCATTGGAGATGTTGTCCCTCTTAACTGGAGTGGTGTCAAGAAGATACGGAGAACGGTAGTTCTTCAAGATTCAGAGTGAGTATTCAATCATTAGACATATTTGGTGTTTTTACATAATGTTACTTAATAACATGCACACAAACAATGTATCATAGATAATGAGATTGATTGCACTTTCTGGGATTGATGAGCTGATATGTGGGAGGAGTATGCTCAAAACAGAGAAAGCAAGGGTCACACTATATGCATCTTACAGCTTGGGAAGGTCAAATAATGGGATGGTATATATGTATTCAATTAGTACTTACGTTTTGTGCATTTCAACTTATATTATGTTCTACTATTTTGTTAATGTTAAATGGCCACTTTGATACATTTATTATGTTTACAAACTAAAAAATGTCATTTACACAATGTTGGAAAACCTGCTGTACATAATGCTCTTTTTGGTTCCAAGATCTACATTAACACAGACTTGCCCGAGATAAATGCTTTTAGACATAGCTATCTTAAAAGAACTATTCTAAAAAAACGTTTGTAAAAAAGAAATACAAAAAACTAAATGCATTCTTTGTTATTTCACAGGTTCACTGAACAAGAAGCTTATGATGAAAACAAATTCAAAATAGCTATGTTCAGCCCCGAAAAGAAAGTGGTAACAATGGAGTACTATTTCACAGGTTCACTGAACAAGAAGCTTATCAAGAAGTTTTACGCGAAGAGTAACGTGTGTTGTTAGTTTTTATCTCATAACTAATGTAATGTTTTACTTTCAGTTTCATTAAATGTTTTTATATGTTGTTTGATAGATGTTAAGAATTTTTTCTAGACTTTAGTTATCGTGTAGTACAACCGTTTTCAATTACATTATGATCGGTTCACGTTCTATTTTGAACGCTACACAAAACACTTACCACAATATCACAAATCATTAATTATTTGCCGCTACGAATTCCGTTGCTATGCATGGGTACTCGCCTAGTATTGAGAATGAGTCTTAAAATAAAAAGGCTAGGAAGCCACCAAATTGTGCCATGTGTCCCATCCCCATTCCCCGCTTTTTTTAACTGAAAGGGGTATAGTAGTCAATTACCATGATTATATAGTTTTTTCATTTTCTTCTTTTTTTCTTATTTTTTGCTCCATCTCTCTCGACTCTACACTTTATCTCTCGATTCTCCACCGTCTCTTCCGTCACACCACCGTCCCACCACCTTCTCTCCACCGTTTCCATCATCTTCTCCACCTGTCACTTTATCATCTCCCCTTTTCTTCAGCTCTTTCACTTCCAAACAAACAAACCCTAATTTTAACAATTTATAAAAATTGACCAAAATTGATTCAATTGATTGAATTAACAGATCCTATTTTTGTTTAATTGACCGGTACATGTAAAAGCTATACAACAGCCTTGGGATTCAGGTAGCCTTAGGTTTAAGTTCATTGTTGGAAGATCTCCTTTAAGTCCTTGCGAGGATTTTCAATCCAGTCAGAAAGTTCACGGTGTTATCGGGATCTGTCATTGTCCGTCTTCGCCTGATTTAGATGTTGTGGTGGAGGAGTTTGGGAGTTTGTGGTAAAGGTTATAGTTTCGCGGTTGTTAAGAGGTGTTTCGCGTTTGCGCCTAGTGATACTCAGGTTGTTGTTACTTTGATCGCATTTAGTATATATTCCAGTTAAATTGTGATATCCAGTAGTTTGTTTTAGTACAATTGTACTGATATGACTTAATCACATTTGGTTTATTTACTTTTGAGAATTACAAAGTTCATTAGCGTTTTGATATTGAGTAATTTGTTTTAGTAGAATGTGAAAGTTAGGTTGCTTTAGTTAACAGATTAGGGATATCGTAACATATGAATCTTTCTATAGTTGAGAAAGTATGTGAGTTTTGTTTCGTAAGATCGGTATGGATGCTAAGATATACTGGTTTAGACTTATATGTGAATTAATTAAAAAAAAATAAGTTTAGAATGTAGGCTTGTAACTTTGGACTTCAGATCTATGATCTTGCTTTTATACTCACTTAGGTGATTCATGATGTCGCAAGATAACTAAAGATCTCACACATGAGCGATCCCAAGATATAGCAATCAGATGCATCATGAACTCGCGTTCCAAACCAGTAATTAGAAAATAAAACGACCACAACTAAATATGACTGATCACATATGGTTATGCTACTATTCTCTATAGCTCTTTTCAATTAGGACATCTCACGTGCTGCATCCTTGTGCATTTAATGCAATTTATGCGCTAATGATGCTGTCAAGTAGATAAAATGTATAGGTCCATGGTGTCAGAAACAGTTACTTAAGAATGTAGCATACTCATTTTCCGAAATCTCTTCTGACAAAATTCCGAAATCTCATAAATTTAATATCACATATAAATGGGAAACAACTTTATTTAGAGGTTAAACGAGATGAAAATTATGTGCTCAATGCCTCAATTACTCACTGATTTTGTATTGCAATCCTCTGCTATTAACTTAAGCTTTTCAGCTTCAGTTCCGGTTGGTATTGATAAAAACCTACTGCATCACAGTTAAAATAAAAACCTACTGCATCTTAATATGAAATACAACTGCATCGGCATTCAAAACAACTGCATCACAATGTAAATTTAGTGCATCACAGTTATAAAGTCTAGTTGAGACATTTTAACAAACACCTTGTATGCAACTTTCTTAAACACGTTTCGACACATAAACATACTTACTAACCTAATATAGCCTCGTATGTAATTAACATGAACCTACTGCATCACTTGTTTACACCAGTTGCATTAAGCATTCAAACACACGTACACTTACACAAACACATTTCGGCATATAAAACACACTTCTCCTAACCTAATATAACCTCATATGCAATTAACATGAACCTACTGCATCACTTCAATACAACGACTGCATTAAGTAATCAAACACACAAAGACACTTTTCGGCTCATAAAACACACTTCTTCTAACCTAATTTAACCTCATATGCAACTAACATCTACCTACTGCATCACTTGTTTACATCAATTGCATTAAGCATTCTAACATACGGACACACTTTTTGGCACATAAAACACACTTCGCCTAACATAATATAACCTCGTATGCAATTAACATGAACCTACTGCATCACTTCAATACAACAACTGCATTAAGCATTCAAACACACACAGATACTTTTCGGCATATAAAACACATTTCGCCTAACCTAATTTATGCAACTAACATCTACCTAATGCATCACTTTAGTACAACAACTGCATTAATCATTCAAACACACACACAAAAATCTTTTCAGCAAATAAAACTCACTTAGCCTAACCTAATCTAACTTTATAACAACTAACATCTACCTACTGCATCACTTCAATACAACAACTGCATTAATCATTCAAACACACAAAAAAACTTTTCAACACATAAAACTCACTTAGCCTAAGCTAAGGTAACCTTAAATGACACAAACAATAACCTACTGCATCACTTTTTAACATCTACTGCATTAGTATTCAAGTGCATCGCACACACAACCAAACAAAAAACACATGTCCTGACAAACCAAACAAAATTTTAGTAAATCAAAACTAACAAAGTCGTTAAATATTCAAACCTGAGTGACTCAAGGATCAAAGTCATGAATAACACTTTCATACTTAATAACCTGCAATAAAACAAACACAGATAAAATCGTGATTACGTCATCAATTACAAATTAAAATCATGATTACGTCATCAATTATACCGAAAACAAATGGATCGAGAATGCGAGAACTCCGATCAAAAGAAAAATGATAACACGAATACATTTCCAAATGCAGTAGCTTGTGTCGATTCATGAAACAATCGTTGATGCAGTAGCTTGTGTCGATTCTTGAAACAATCATTGATGCATGAAACAATCGTTGATGCATGAAACAATCGTGATTCGAACCCTAATAAATCGATTCATGAAACAATTGTTGAAGCAGTAGCTTGTGTCGATTCATGAAACAATCGTTGATGCAGTAGCTTGTGTTTTTTATTGATTATTGAATGGTTATTAGAAAATTTTGGAGAGAGAGAATTTTGTTGGAAATGTGATGAATGAGAGAGATAATGTTTTTACGACATGGTATTGAAAGTTACAGGGCATGAAAGTGTAAAATACACTATTATGGAATTGCCCCTAATGTTTTCATTATTTACAAAACTGACACCGCCCCTTTTCATCTTGATGGTTTTGATCCAATGGTTGAGAGGGCTTCCCACGCTTTTTATTTTAAGGGGTTTCTCATTGTATCCCTACCCTATATACTATATATATATATATATATATATATATATTATATATATATATATATATATATATATATATATTTATATATATATATATATATATATATATATATATATATATATATATATACAATGTTTTGCATTCTTTATAATTAGCTAGTTGTCATGGCCCACCCAATGGGTGGGCATGACTTATAAGCCCTCCCGGGCATATGAGCCTGCCCTGAAGGGTGGGCATGATTTATAATTATCGTTGTCATATTTTAGGTATAAGTCATGTGTCTAAAAGTGGTCGGTATGAATCACTCTCCTTGCTACAAGTAATGATAGGTTAATGCCGCTTTTGTTAAGTATTAGATTGCCAAAGTTTAATTTACAGCTCGAGGATTGTTGACAAGATACAATCACGAAACATTAATATGAGGTTATGAATGAGAATGTCCCAAATAGTAGCACATGCCTTATAGTTAAGCACATTGATTAAATGAAAATGGATATTTACTTTTTCTATCAACGTTCCAAATTCAGAACACATACCTTCTCAAACGCAGTGATCAAATTGTCTATAGCAGTAGTAAAGTCTCTTGCGCAACTCTTCTTATTGAAGAAACCTATGTGGTTTAATACAAAAGTCAAAAATATAGTCAATAGTTATAATATTAGAAATTAGTAAACTTTCTCTCAGTACATACCTCCTCTTGTGTAGACTCATTGATTTCTGCAAACGCATCTATTCTAGAATTGACGTGATCGATTCTTGAAGTTATATGCCGCTTACTCCACTTAAATTGGTTTGTCTATAGCCTAGGATGCATAATAAACCATCAAACATCTTTTTAGTAGTCAGATCTCTATCATTTACATGGTACTCTTCATTTCCTTCAACACCGTCGCTCATGTCCTCCAGAACACCATTCCATGTAGCAGGAATATCTAAAAACATTCTGTCTGCATGGTCAAACTTTCCACCTTGTAATTGAATTGAAAGCGTAGTAAACGGCTCCACTCGCATGACAGCTGAACGGTAGCACACACACTTGGGCTTTGATTGACAGCTGTAACAGTAGCAGTTTTGAAAAGATTAGTATAATATAAAGCATTAGGTATATCGTGTCTACAATGGTCTACTAACATAAAAACTCATACGTACATTTACCTTGAACGTCTGAATGATTGTACCTGTTATCAGTGAAACAGGAACCTTTTATGATATTTTATTTGTACCTATAACAACGCACTCAAAAGAATTAATATAACGCTAATGATCTTGTATATCTTATATTAGCTAAGGTCTTTGTAACTGCCCTTAAAAGAATTGACATACGGCAAATGATCTTTTATATCTTATACCAATCAAACTTTTTGCAACTACTAATAACTTTTGTACACATACATACATGTGTTATGAGTTGGAACGGTGGTTACATTGTTGGTGACAGAAGGACTCGCATCTTTATCTGGTTTTCTGTGTCAACTGGTAGCACCCGTACTTGGGCTTCCATTGACACCTACAGCAGTTACAATTTAGAAAATGTTAATATAATTTTAAGCATCAAGTAAATCGTAGCTACCCGTTTACTCTCTTATTCGGATTTGTATAAGCTTATAAGCTCACCTTTTTTCGTTATAAAAAAGCTTATTAAATTTAGCTTATGTACTTATTCAAGTACAAAAGCTCAACGTAATAACTTTATATACCAAAAAAAAATGAGGTCATAAGCTTTTCCTTGAAAATGTTGAGCTCATAATGACCATTTGAACCACCCACTGTGAGGCCAACATGGTTTCCAATTGTCTGCGTGTGATCCAACATTAACGTGATTAA
Organism: Artemisia tridentata subsp. tridentata; assembly: GCA_021014915.2. Lineage (NCBI taxonomy): Eukaryota > Viridiplantae > Streptophyta > Magnoliopsida > Asterales > Asteraceae > Artemisia > Artemisia tridentata. The sequence goes on along the minus strand of CP139507.1, from coordinate 144,591,347 downwards.
CATGCAAACAAAATATACCAAACATTGTAAGATAGTTAAATTTTCCGTTTAAAAAAAAATGTAAGTTACCATTAGAGTTTTGTACTCTATATTAGTGTTATTGTTTGCTATAGCTTGCAATTTCTATATTAGATTTTTGTAATCTTTCTTTTTTTTTTTCTTTTTTTTTTAATTTTTTTTTAATTAGAACCTACAAAAGTACGAAAAGCCAACAAATATGATATACGTAAGCAAATGTGAAGAAGTGAAGTACCAGATGGATGGTAAAATTTTTCTAGGCTGACAAATGAACTTATACACAATTTAAGAATTGTTGGAATTCTAATCTAAAAGATAAGCTTACATTACAACTATTTAATTGCAGCTAAAACTTAAAAATGCATCTAAGAAAAAGTTTGCAGGTTAAGCTAACAAATGCTTTGCAATCTCAATGCTCACACAGTCACGCTAAACATCTCGAAGGCCATCATGTGAGCAGCAAACTGAGCTCGTAAAACCAAGAGTTTTTTCTAATAAATCAAATTCCTCATGTGTTAAACTTAAAATCCATTTTAGTTATATTAAGTATCGACGAACAATATTTTACAAACCGGTTTCTTTATAGATTACCAAACATAATTTTATTATGACGATAAAGAATAGTCTTAAATCATTTTATTCAAAGTACCTAATAAAATTCATCCAATTCAACCTGACCTGTTATGCAACACTTGGTTCGTTTTAAGTGGGTGTGAAAGACGGCTTCCTAGGATCTAACATCTTGCAAAGCTCGCTAAATAAAGCATATTGTCCAGCAATTGCATCATAAGGTGTGTACACAACCCTCCCGATGGCAAAATCAGTTCCAATGGTAGTCTCTTCCAATGGTGAAATAGCTTTGGCATTTGGCGTCCTGCACCATTCAAGTAAATGAAAAAAAGAGTGAATTTCATACACTATTAAAACTTAATTGGAAATATGTTTATAAATGAGATGTCTTACTGATAATCTCTTTAAAATTAGTGGTCATGGGTTTCCACCTGCAAATTTTTACAAAGGAAGTATATGGGATCGCTTATCCAACCTAAAAACGTCTATAAGCTACTAAATTTATGTAGAAAATAAAAGGAGATATCAAGTTCAAGGTTAGTAACAGGCTGTAAACGAACTGAACGTTCACTGAACATTTCATGAACCGTTCGGTAAAAAGTTCGTTTATGTTCGTTTATTTATTAAATAAACGAACATGAACAGTATTTTATGTTCGTTTAGTTAAATGAACAAACATGAACAATAGTACTGTTCATTTATTTATGTTCGTGAATGTCCGATTATGCGTTCATTAACGTTCGTTTATGTTCATTTATTTATTTATATTCGTATATTATATCTTTTCATTGTATAATTTAAAAATTGGTTTATTTAAACAAAACAACACTTATAAAAAATATATTGTGCATAATTTAATAGAGTTTATGTTTGTTTGTCTATGTTCATTTATGTTCGATCGTTTGTGTTCGTTTAGCGTTCGTTTAGTGTCTTAATGAACGAACATAAACGAACATGAACAAGAAAATTCGTCCGTTTAAGCGTTCGTGTTCGTTTATTTTGTCCGGTTAAAATTAAATGAACGAACATGAACAAGGCTCCGTTCGTGTTCGTCGGTTCGTTTACAGCTCTATTTAAGGTTACTAACATACTATAGCAATTAACTTTCCAGCACCAGCCGAGCCGCCTATGAGAGCAACTATTAGGCTAGGGATTACATATTGCTAAGGCCTATGTCAAGAAGTTTCTAAGACATGGCTTCATACACAGATCCATAAACCCCTGTATCAAAACATATGTACATAACCTTGCATGATATTTTGTGAAATTCAGATCAAGATGTAACATCTTTTTATACAAAACATAAATACATACTTGCCAGCATATGTTCGGGTTATTGTGGTGCTCTGGCCTGATGCCAACAATGCAATTGCAAAGACCTTACAGCTCCACTTTCCTATAACATTCTGTAAGCATGATTACAAAAGACCATCAAGACGAAAACAGAAGAAAAGGAAGAGCTCATTTAGTACTAAATGATACTTGCTCTAAGAAATAAAGATGCTTTATTTAAGTCCAAGTCTTGACAGCTTTTCTGATCGTTAGCGTTCAATATGAGGAACTGCAAACTGAACCGTTTAGTGTTATAACCGATATCTTAATAAAGAAGCAACTGCAAGTGTTAAGCCACTTTCAATCAAGTAAAATTACGAAACTTTATGTCAGATTAAGATTCAATAACAATGGGTTCATATTTAGTGGCGCCATAACCACTATTTCAAATGCAATAAAGCAATCAAAAGAATCGCGAAAAGGTGTTTGTTGGAGCAGCGGAATAACTATGTGATTTCAATTGCTAAAACAGTGAAGGAGATTCTATTTCTTATCATCTTAATTGCTTATTTTCTTAGATTTTGAGGGTCATATAGTGATCCTACTTGAAGCATTTTATACAGTTCCCTTGTATATATAGTTAATGGTAAAGGAGTGAAGTTAACAGTCACAGTTTTCTATGGCATTCCACAACCTTTATGCATCTTCGAATGCTATGTTGTTTAAGTAGTTCACGTGTCAGTTAGTAGTTCAGGTTTCACAGCGAAACCAGGAGTAGATCCATCTCAACAAAAGGTACATGCATGACTTTATGTAAGACACTAATGACCAGAAGTAGTTTAGAATCATTGGGCATGGGTTAAGTCTTGCATAATATAAATAAGGTTTTGTATGAGGTAATATCAAAGTTTTAACTTTGTGGTTTCTATATGCACATCAAAGCCAAACCATGGTTATTTTTAAACGTTGATAACCAACCCTGTGTATAATTGTATTGTATATGACTATATATTAAGAAACTTAGCACTTTCTTTCAAGTACGCCATCGTTATCACAAACCGACCCATTTCATTTACTATAACAGTAAGTTGCTTTGAGAGCTTCTAAAGTGAGGTATATTATGAGCATTCAACACGTATATCAGGTAATTTTAAAGTGTGGAGTGTTAGGAGCAGCCTAGAATGAACCATATTTTACTCTAATAGTATACATGGAATCAAATTAGGTTCCATATAAATAATCAGTGTTTGGATCAGGTCATAATAGTCACTACGCTAGTGAGGAGTGTTTTGATAAGGCTATAATGTTGGGCCGAGAAATATGAATTAGTGATCCGTTTAGTGTTTATTTGTATATTGGACTGTCGTGGTGCGTGTGTGAGCTCGTTCCAAAGTATTGTGGATCACGTAACAACGTTTTTTAATAGAAATGTAATAAACAAAATTTTTAAATTTTGCTCGTAAAATGGTTAAGCAAACTGTAATGATGGATTAATACTAGATTAACGTTAACTATTGACTGGGGAAATATACAGGTTGCTACAGTCAATGCCACTCAATTATATACACGTCACGCATTTTGCTCTATGCAGTCAAATTGTAATAGTGGCGGAATGATAATAGGTACCCTTGTAGGTCTGTGACCGATATCAATGGTAGAGGTATGGGGTTAAAAGTTGCAGATAGGGTTAAAAGTAACTATAGTCATTGAATGAGGATTCCATGGTTAGGCTTTTCCACGAAATTAAGTTGAGGAGTTGTGAGTGGATCTGTAGGACAGCCAATACAGAAGCATTCCAATGGGAGAAGTGGTTTGAAAGACCCAATTGCTGCAGGCTCGTTGATGCAGAATCACTCTCTTGCGTTTGCCTACTGATGGGGGCTATCCTGATGGATGATCTATCATGTATGCTTGCTGCACAAATAATGATTTTAAGGTATATGACTATATGAAATGTAGCATTTGTCTAACAGTATCAAGGCTTAAGTCTGCTGTTGGTGTATTAGGGTGGTTGGTTGACATACCATTTTAGACAGAAAACAGATACTCTATAATTTTTGAAAGGGCAAAAAGTGGTAGATTTCACTTCATTCTATTGATTGGTTCTAGCTCAAAAGAACATATACATGGAGCTATGTCGACTTACGTACGTCTCGTTGACTAAACGATCAGGTACATACCACGCCACGTATCATCCCCTCTTTCTTTCCATAGAGGAGAGATGAGCTCGTGATTACCTATTATGCTGCCATCAGCCACATTGACTGGTGATCTGATAGTTTTTCATATAAGAAGCGGTAACAAAAGCATTAGAATTTGTTGGCAACGGGACGTCGAAAATATTAGTTGCTTAACAGTAAGGGTGGGTGCGTTTCTACATACCTTGGGAAAAACCATGAATTTGCCGCTCGGTGGAGGCCGAAACATTGTAATTTTCGCAACCCACACCTACAACAAACATGAGACATCACGTTAGGCTAACAACAAACGCTCCCATCCACGCACGTCTACACATAGTTTCGTCTGAAAACTATTGTTAATGATCACTATTAAATCCAGGCCCCACGCGTGTGACGAAGAACTTTCAGAACATTCACGGGCATTTAGAGAGGCAGGACAACCTTCAGTGGATGTCCCCTGACTGAAAATCTAAGATCAGTGGTATGTTCGGTAGGCCTGCAACCAATGACAAAATAATTAAATAGTGAGAAAATGATTAAGCACAAATTTAAACGAATGAAAACTGAAAGCACACATTAAAAGATTGTATGGGAGCAAAACCTGCAAAACTGTTGTTGTCGGGTGACGGGTCGCTGTGTATGTACTCGTTACTCTTTACATTAAGCGTGATAAAGATCATTTTAACTATTATTTGGAAACAAATTGCCGATGTCAAGTTTACCCCTGTCTATCACTGGATCAAGCTTACCCCTTCTAGCAAGTTCCGTCAAGTCACTGCCATATTTTGTAAGTGCATGGTAGTTCCCTTTAGGGTTTGAAAAAATCTTGGCACTTCATTTACTACATACACGAGTTCTCGTTCATAGCCTCAGTTACTTCCTTCAGTTTCATATCACATGTAATTAGACTATTTTTCCTAAAAGCAAGAACTACATATAATCACACATTGTTAGACCCGTTCCCCGGGTACTTGTACCCCACCCTAGATGAAAGTGAATCAAAGGCCTTATGTGATTGGCTAGTCAATGAGTGTTGCGTTGGGTCAAACCCGATAGTCAAAGAATGTGTAATGTGGTAATAGAAAGTATTATGTGGTACAAATAGGAAGGAATAGACCTAATGGGCTAAAGTTGTTAAGTTGTAAATGTGTTATAAGTTGTGATGTGGCCAAAATAGAAGGAATGAGACTTGAGGGGCTTAATGTGCCAAAGGGTCAAACTTGCCACCTAATTAACCTTATCCAGGGAATTCTAGAGAATTCCCTCATTATTAGATAAGGTTGTGGTCCGGCTTTAGTGAGAAGAAAAAGAGAGGGAAAAAGCTAGTGATGAGTAAGAAGAAGATGAAGATGAAGATGAAGTCCTTGTGCTTAGGGTTATTTCCTAGCAATTATCCACTTCAAGTAAGTATCCCTATCTTGAGTTTATAATGATTATTGAGGTAAAAGTTTAGTGGTTAAGTGGGTTTTGATCATATGATCATGATATGATCATATGATAATATGAAAATGATGATGGGTAAGTTTAGATGGGTTTTATAACCCTTGATCATGATATGTTGTGTTAATGGGTCTTGATGATGGTTATGGTTTAGGAAGTAAAGATGAAGATGATGAAGATGATGTTATTGATAGCCTTAGCTTGGAATCAATGTAAGTAAACCGGTATAATGTAAAGTTATAATGATTTTTATGCATTATGTGTTATGTGGCTAATGTGTTAAGGTTATGGTTGTTTAGCATAATGGTAGTCATGTGTAAAAGGTTATAAGGTTAGAGGATGTGTTAGTTATGAGTGGAATAAGGAAAAAGGAAAGGTTAAGGCTTAAGTGGTTAAGGTATGTGTTTATATTCAATGTTGTTGGATTAATGGCTGTATAATGTGTAATGTGTTGAATGAAGTATAATGTTAAGTTATACCCGTTTTACTTACTAAGCATTCGTGCTTACGGTTTAATGTTTCAATGTTTTGTAGGCTAAGGTACTTAATGTGATGGCGAATAAGGATAAGAGGGATATACGATGTGTAGAAGGAATTGGTAAGGAAGTAGAGCTAGGTAGAATACCGAGCTCATGTCAAGGTTGTACCCCGAGAGTCTTTTAATAGTTTGTAATGTAAAGTCAAGTGTCAAAATGTATGTTAAAGGATTCATAACGATTTGGTGGTCTAACGGTGAGTCAAGGTGTGTTTAATGTGTTATGGTCAATGTTTAAGGGGGTGTTTGGCAAATGTATGAATATACCCATTTTGGGGTGTAAACGGGTCAAGTGTTTATGGAACACATCTTATATGTTAAAGTAATGACGTTGGCCTAGTTTGGTGGGCAAATGAAGTGTTATAGATGAATTGTTATGTAAATGGGTCAAAATGGGTTTAATGCATAACCCGTCAAATTGTGCACATAGGTTCTGAATTGTGCACATAGGTTATGAATTGTGCATCTTGGTTATAAGTCTGAATGTTCATCTTGGTTATGAATGGCCATCTTGGTTCTGAATGTTCATTTTGGTTCTAAATGTTCATCTTGGTTTCGAACGGTCATCTTGGTTATGAATGTTCATCTTGGTTCTGAATGTTCATCTTGGTTTTGAATAGTCATCTTGGTTCTGAATGTTCATCTTGGTTCTAAATGGTCATATTGGTTCTAAATGGTCATCTTGGTTATGAATGTTCAAGGATTTTTGTAAATGGTCGAAAGAGTAACGGAATGTCAAGTAAAGTCAAGCGTTTCCGCGTGTAAAGTTTTAAGTTTTGGTCTAAGCGGGCACGGGGTGTTTAACAACTTGGTATCAGAGCTTCGGTTTAAGTGAATTAGGTTTCCTTTAGGTTGCCTAGACTTAAACCACTCGTAGAAATGTTGAACGTAGGTGTAAGGAATGCGTAAGGTAAACGTTTAAGTTAAAAGAAGGAATAAGTGATATTTTATGTGGACCAAAGTTGATAAGTGATGAATGTGTTTTATGTGTTAATGTGTATGTGATATAAGTCTATGCAGGACTTGAGCGTTTAAATGATTAGTTAACCGTGCACCTTGATTGGTGTCGGTGATTATATAAATGTATGTTAGAGTAACGGTAATGAAATGTGAATAGGAATGGTAATTGGTATTAGAGATGGGTTAATGAGTAAGTTTAAATGTTGACGTTTAAAGTGTGGACATTGTAAATGTGCTAAAGTATAATGTGAAAAGATAAGATGAAATTAATGTACTAATGGTGTAGTGTTAAATGGTATGAAGGGTAAAGAATGAGGCTAAGGAATAACGGCATGTAATGATTATGACCCGTAAGATATTCGCGGCCAACATATGGTCTCGTTATACATATATATGTCTAATGATTTACATTAAGGTAGTATAGAGACGGGTTAAGGGTAGGTAAGGTATGAGAATCTATGTATGAATGTGAATGTGTAACAAGGATGAATGATGTGATGGTATGTAGTAACGGAAGTAAGATTGGCTTAATGCTTCGACTTCCAAGTGTCTAATAATGTAAAGTTATAAAATGGGATTAAAATGAGAATGCGATGAGTCAAGAATGTAATAGAGAATGAGATAAGTATGTATGAGGTAAAAGTGTTGCCCTAAAATCATTATATTATGGCTAAGGCCATTAGCGGTATTTATTATAATGAAAGCATGCGTTGCAGTTAATGATATGTACAAAGTCTATATGTAAAAGAGTTGAGTAGACTAACGTATAATGTAAAAAGGTGGAAATGATAACGCGGGTTAAAGAATGTAAGTTAGAGTGAAAAGTGTAAAGACGTAGAAAATGTGTAAGTGACTAAAACGTGCAAGAAGAATGAATGGTACTAATGAATGAATGTAAGTTAACCTATGCAAGGTTTAAAAGTGGAAAGAGTCGGGTAGACTAAAGGGTAGAGTATGAAGGTGAAAATGATTAAAGCGGATTTAAAATGTGAGATGATAAACACATAGAAATGTGTACTTATAATAAGCAGGTTCATATGCTCTATGAGCTTGCGTTCACTAAATAAGATGGATGAGATGATGTGTGTGTGTTAAAATGTTAATGGCTCGGATCCAATGCTATAATGTGAAAGTGATAAAGTGTGAATGTTAATGATCCTCCGGGATGAATGTTAAAGGTGGTATCCTTCGGGATGACCAAGTCAATGAATGTTAAAGAAATCCTTCGGGATGTGTTAAAGATCCTTCGGGATAAAACGTATTGCCTTCACCGGCAAAGATTGCCTACATCCTTGGCATGTGTAATAGTCCCTTCGGGGAAAATGTTAAAGTAAAGTGGATCCAAGCTAGAAAATGGAAAAGTTTAAATGATGAATGAAATGTAAAATAAAAATGAATGAATGAAAGTTAAAAGCAAGTAATAGTAATGCGAGTGTTATGTCGGAAGTGTATAAGTAGGATGGTTTATGGTTTCTTTATTTAAATGGATTGGGACGCCTTTTCATTTGAATAAAGAAGTTATGAATCACCAAACCATGAGTTTATGTTTCTTGATTTACATCGATTGGGACGCCTTTCCATGTAAATGAGGAAGTATGAATGAGTGGGCTTATGTGTTCCCGACATGGCATGAGTAAGGTGAAGGGATAGAAACGGGAATCTAGGATAATTAGAAGTCATAAGAGCTGAGATAGGTGGATAGACAATGAGTTGAATGACGACCCTAGGTGGGAAACGTCAAGTGGAGTATATGATTTAGGTGTTAAAGTGTAAGTTGAAACGATTAAAGTTTTAAATGATGTGTTTGTTTGAAATGTGAATTGAAGGTAAAATGATGTAACGAATGCTAATAAACGCTAATATGGACTAAAGACTCTATGAAACTATGAGAAGAAAAGTAAAGGCGAACGTAACATGTAGTAAAATAGTAATGAGATAGTAGTAAGGTTGCGATAAAAGTAGAAAAAGTTAATAAATAATTGACTTATAAAAAGTTAAAAGGGTATGTAATGTTCAAGCGACACATAGTCTTTGACGGGAAGGTTAAATGGAACCAATTAGAAGGTTATGCGATAGACGTAGAATGGTTAAATGGCATATATTAGAGGCAAGGATTATGTCTTGAATGACATAATAACTAAAAAGAAATGAAAGAATATAGAAGTTAAGCTAGAAATGGAATGAGTGAAGGGTATGAAGTGTGAATAGTGGACCTTGAATTTGCAAGATTACTTAGATCGTTGCAACCAAAAAGGGATGAAGAAAGGAAAGTGCTAAGAATGAGGAAAAAGCGAGACTAAGTTGGTTAGAAATAGACGAGAGATTTCGGGGACGAAATCTCAATAAGGGAGGTAGAATTGTTAGACCCGTTCCCCGGGTACTTGTACCCCACCCTAGATGAAAGTGAATCAAAGGCCTTATGTGATTGGCTAGTCAATGAGTGTTGCGTTGGGTCAAACCTGATAGTCAAAGAATGTGTAATGTGGTAATAGAAAGTATTATGTGGTACAAATAGGAAGGAATAGACCTAATGGGCTAAAGTTGTTAAGTTGTAAATGTGTTATAAGTTGTGATGTGGCCAAAATATAAGGAATTAGACTTGAGGGGCTTAATGTGCCAAAGGGTCAAACTTGCCACCTAACTAACCTTATCCAGGGAATTCTAGAGAATTCCCTCATTATTAGATAAGGGTGTGGTCCGGCTTTAGTGAGAAGAAAAAGAGAGGGAAAAAGCTAGTGATGAGTAAGAAGAAGATGAAGATGAAGATGAAGTCCTTGTTGATGAGTGTGTAAATACTCATCATTTTTGTCGTATCTGAACTGCCAAAACATCCAAAAACACTCAGAAATGCATCAAAATACTGAAAATATCCCAGGAGTGTGTTTTATAAGTTTCAAATGCAAAATGTTTGAAAACAATTGAAAAACAAACAAAGTTTACAAAATTGGCAGTTTCAGTCCCTCAACTTTCAAAACTTGTCAAAATTAGTCCCTAGGCATTTATTTTGTAAGAAATATCATCAAAGGTCCTTGGGGATTCATAAGTTGTCAAGATTAGTCCTTTAAGGTTCAAGTTTTTAAAAATTACAACTTTGGTCCCCCAAGTTTGAAAAATGTCAAAAATAGTCCCTGGGTTTTCAAAATTTGGAAAATTATCAAATTTAATCCTTGTACTATTGAAACTTGGCAATATTGATCCTTTTGATAACTTTTGGAATGTGACAACTCAGCCCCCTCAAATATCCAAAATTACAAAAATGGTCCTTGTATTTAAACTATAAACCAAACCGGACCACCCTTAAACTATAAACCTAAAACCCAAAATAAACCAACCCAAATCCATCCTAAACTAAACCCCAAGCCCATTCCCAAAACACTTAACCCGGCCCATTCTTTTTATTACTAAACCCAGTATTTAAAAACCAGGGTTTGACTTCAGTCAAACCCATCTCCCTCACACAACCCCCCCAAACCATCACTGCTCCAAAACCGCCATAACTTTTACACCTCATCCCCCCACCTCATCACCAGCTGTATAACCTCTCCCCTCCACCTCCACATCCTCCCAAAATTCTTTAATTGAAAAAACCTGCTTATGATACTTTTGGCGCCAAAATACAAGTGGACAGCTGAGATCAATTGAGAGCAATTCAAGGGTTGGATGATGATTAGTGATGTCGACAATGAGTTTCCCAGGAATAATTAGTATATATAGTTCAATGTAATAGAAATTAGAGTAGTAGTTAATTTTTTTAGTGTAATCGTATTTTAAATTCAGAACTCATCTTATTGTAATTTCAAGTTTTAGTTATTAATGCAAGTTTATTTCAGTCATAATAATCCTATTTCAAGCACTCTTGTTCTAAAAATCATTTATGCTAAGTTTCATGATTCACTGTTAATCTAAGTAAGTTCAAAATCAATCTAGAAGCTTTCATAAGCTCCAAATAACCTTGTGATAAGCTTATATAAGCTCTACATAGCTTTGTGTAAGTTTATTTAGTGCAATTCATTTCTTAATTCCAAGTTTGAAGAAAAGTCAATGGAAGTCAACAAGGGAGTCAAATAAGCTGTCTGGGGTGAAATAAGCTATACAGGAAGGCTTATATTGGTTTTCTAGCTTGTGTAAATAAGCTAGAAGGGTTCTTGGTCCTTGGTTCTTTGTGTCACATGCATATTAGTTGTAAGCAATTTACAAGTTTTTTTTTCTTAATTCTTCATATTACTGTTAACTAGCTTATTTATAGCTTAATCTCATATATTTCTTGCTTATCAGTAGTTTGAGATCATACTTCATCTTTATAACCAGTTAGAATTGTCATTTTCTTCATTTTCCTTAAAAATCTTAGAAAAGTCAAAAATAGTCATAATTAGCTTAGCTTATATAACTGCTTATTTTTACTTTAAAAGTTGCTCAACCTAGTTTAATATAAGTTATTAATCAGTAAAAGTTAGATATCTCAACTTAAGTTAACCTTATTCAGTTCAAAATCAAAACAGACAACCCATAAAGGGGTGTTTGGTTTAAGGCAGTCCAATAGGCAAAATCAGTTGTTACTGTAGAATTACCATAATCTCAACTTTGAACTAGCTTTAATAAGCCATAACAAGCTATTTTGAAGTTCTAGTTGGCCTCAGTGATAGAAAGTCTAAGTTTGTATTGATTTTGTTAATTTCAGACATCAGTGAGCTCATACAAGCCTTAATAAGCTACAGGCTTATTTAGACCATAACTTTAGCATTTTTTAGTTCATAATAGTCCACTTAGTGAGTACCATAAATCTTAGAACCAGTGCAAACTTGTGCACAAAGCTACAAACCAAAACAGACCTGCTCAGTATGTACTGAGCAGTCCTTGTGGTTTTTAGAGAGCCTAGTAGAATTTTTAATTCACACACCACAAGCCCTAAAAAGCTGAAATTTTGGATTAATAAGCTCACCTAGCTTGTCTCCATATAGGAATTTTCTTGTGATTTTTAGAACTCCTTTGAGCCATCTAATCTAGGCCTGCAAAAGGGCCATTTTGCCCTGTGCCTGCAAACACCACAGCAGACCAAAATAAGCTTTGGCTTATTTTGAGCTTTCTAGCTTATAGGCCTAGCTTTTCCTTGTTCCTTTAGCTCATTTACAAGTGTCTCAGTCCATTTCATCTTTGTTCCATAAGTTCTTAGCTTATTTTCAAGCTTTTAGCTCATCAAGAAAAATCACAAGCTCAAAAGCTTGGCTGTTAAGCCATTAAGCTTCAAACTGCTTATTTTCTTAGTTCTAAATTTTTTGTCTTCATTAAAGTTGTTTATTTTCAGTAGTGTAATAAGTTTGTAGTAGAAAGTTTTAGATAAAAACCACTTTTAAGAAAGTGATAGCTTCTATTTAAGAAGCTTGAGCTTTTTAGCTTATTTTTCAGCTTTTTCATAAAGCACTTTTCAATTTTATATTTTTCTTATCTTCCTGTCACCTTAAAATAATTTAGGAAAAAGTTTCAGATTTTTATTAATAGTTTTAATATTTTTAATCTATTAATTAGTTTAAAATAGTAATTAAATCATAATAAATAAAATAATAATCAGAAAAATATAATTTTAATTTTCATAATTTTCTTTTGTCATTTATAATCTAGGAAAAATATAATTATATTTTTAGACCTTAATAAAAACAAAAATAGAAAAATAGTGATAGCTTCTATTTAATAGAATTTATCTTTTTAAATTTTAATTAAGCAAGTTTCATTTTTATAATTTTCTTAGCTTCTATTTACTTAATAATATTTATAGAAAAATTTTCAGATTTTTCTTTGATCATTTAGTATTTATTAGAATTTTAATTAGTTTAAATAATAATTAAATAGTAATTAATTAATAATAATTAGATAAAAAGTGTAATAAATATATTTTCAGTTTTAAAATAAGTTTTATAATATTTTAGATTTATCTAAGTCATAATTTCATTTTTCTAGGTTTATTTCTTATTTTCTCACTTTTAAGATAATTATTTAATGGTTAAAAATAGTTTTTGATGTGTGCGATGTGTCGTTGCGGTTTAGCAGTTTTAATGCCTACTCAAGTTTTAAATTTATATTTAGCCGACTTATCAATAACACACACACTTAACGAGCAGTGTACCCGGTCAGTATGAATATAATGGTAAGTAGGTGTCGATCAGTAAGAGTGGAACGTATTATCTAGTTATTCTAATCAGTATTTTAATAAATTAAGTTAGCTATACAACCTATTCTAACGCAAGGGGTTCAGCCTGAGAGACTGGCACGATTTGGTTGCAATTAAATAATAAACTAAACCAATAGGCACGAATCAGCAAGTAGCACACACGTACACAGATAAATACTTGAGACAATAAGAGGGCTGTCCTGATAGATAAGTAGTTTGTCACTTGTTTTATTGCTAGTTTTATATGAAGTGTATAGTTCGATGCAACGCACCGAGATTAAGTCCTTTCTCGTTGGTTCTAATCTTATCGGCGAGTAAACCCTTAATGATTACTTATGACTATCCTATTTATCTTTCTTCCTACTTTTCTACAGACCATATAATGCATAGGCGATCTAATAAATAGGCGAGGGCAGAGGCATGGCGACCCGATCAACGCTCAGCTAGACACAGAGGTTATCAATGCACTAATAAAAGTCACCAAAGACATTAACATATAAACTTTAATTGATGAGAAAGCAATTTTAAGGGAGTGCAATCTTTCCGTTGTCACATTACACAAGCCACCAATCTTGATGAATTAAAGTTTACTAATACAATAAAACAAAACTACTTAATGAATTAAACACATGCAACACCTTCTTACAACTCTTGTATCTTCGTTTGGGTGTGTCTTGTGCTGCTGCCTTGACTGAATTCGTCCTAGGGTTTCTGTACTTCGGTCTCGTATATAGTATATATCTCTCGAATTCGTCTGGTCTTGGGGTATTTATAGTTTCTGTCTGAGGGTAAGATGCGGCGCATCTAGTAAGTAGATGCGGCGCATTGACTTAACTTCGCGTGGGGTCCAAGATTATAATATTCAGGAATATTCGTACACCGCCAGAAGATGCGGCGTAACTCCATAAGTAGATGCGCCGCATGTCCTCTTGTATCTTGGATCGTATCTGGTGAAATATTGATAGTGATGCGCCGTATGTAATGAGTGAGATGCGGCGCATCTGGAGCAGAATGTCTTCATCTTGTCCATTTCAGTAGACTCTTAACTTCTTGCATGTTTTGCTCCATAATTAGTCCAAAATCGCCAAGTTTCACCAAATGCTTGTTTTTACCTGAGAATTACAAAAGTAAACGATTAAGTATCAATCCTCATACATAATATAATAAAACAAGTCAAATTAATAGGATAAATGATAGTAATAAAATGTACTTATTTGAGTTCATCAAATATCCCCCCACTTGAACTTTACTTGTCCCCAAGTAAACCTTAGAATTATTCTTATGAAAATGTATCCTAAAAGATATTAGGATTTATTTTTACATTTAAGCATGTATTCATTTTGTCATAATCACACAACTAAACACTTAACGAATTAGAAGTAAAATAAAATAATTTGATAAAAGCAAATCTAATCGTTTAACTGTCCAGTCGTGACGAATATTCTATCATAAGCTTGGCAAGTATACACATCTCCCCCACTAAAGCCAAGGAATAACAAGTCTAAAGCGGTAAAAAGGGTTTTTAGGCTTAAGGGTTAATTATTCTTAATCTCTATCGATCTCAAATTCCAGAAAAGGCGACAAAATCACAAATACATGATCGAATCCACGAACACGATACTTGCAATTGCTCAAATCCTTAACTCGAACAGGCTAAAGATAGGTCCAAACTTCACCAATAATAATATATCAAAAAGGGCGACAAAATCATAAATACATAGCCGAATCCACGACTACGATACTTAAGATTGCTCAAATCCCTAATCTCAATAAATCAAAGGTTTGGTTGGATAAAGAATAATACAGGGTATGGATAATATTTGGGATATAAATTGGTGTAAAATGAAAAATAAACAAAACAAATAAATTAAAATCCTAAGTGTGGTTAATCACTATCCCAACCATCCCATGAATAAGACTCATATCATAGAATAACTCACGCTTTAACACTTGAAACACACGCTTTAGGTAGACACGAATTATACTCAACAAGATCTCAATCAAAGAATATCCTTAGTTGGCGTTCCCATAACTGCCAACTCCCATTCAATCCATAGATATAATATACAACAAATAGTGGTGATATCGACCACTTAATACAAAATTTTACATCGTTGGTTAAAACAAACATCCAACTCTTCCTTTTTCTTTTTCTTTTCTTATTTTTTCGATTTTTTTTTATTTTATTTTTTTTTAACATAAACAAAGATGTGTAAAATTTCACCACATCACTATAATGATAATTCTGGATAATTTTTCCATACTTTTCATGACTT
>CP139507.1:143832061-143975833 GCA_021014915.2 Artemisia tridentata subsp. tridentata | reverse complement strand
GCTGCCTACATGCGTGTTGATGTTGGGTCCGTCAGTACCCAAGGATCCCTAAAACAGGATTTGAACACAAATTACACTAAGTGTCAGGGCCGGTTTTGGGCCTGTGCAGGCTGCCCAACTGCACAGGGCCCCCAAAACCATTGGGGCCACAATTTAAAGAAAAGCCCATTTTATAAATATATTTGTTTAAGTTCACATTTAGCTATCAAGGCCCGTGCATTACCTGCAGCCCAAATAATCTATTTGTTCAGTCTTCCTCTTTTTTATTTCGTACATTCTTTTTCTTTTTATTTTGTTATGTTGATAGTCTTGGTAGATTTTTCTTGCCTAATTATTTCTCCTCTTAATTTCTTTTCATATATCTGTTTAATTTTTAATTTACAATGTTATTGGTATGATTTGGAGACTGAATGAACAGATAGATACAATTTAATTGTGATGTAAAATCATTTTAATACTTAGGAATTAATATTGTACCAATATAAAATGTGACACGAAGCTTTTTTCTTGCCGTTGTTTACAATTTATATTTGTATTTATAACCGCAGTTTCACATTTAACCGATTGTGTGTTCAAGAAAACGACTTTTCTATTTTAGAATTGGGGCCTCATGTTTAGCACGGCACGGGGCCCCCGAAATTCACGGGACGACCCTGCTAAGTGTTATTAAACCGAGAACAATTCAAGTCACTGAGTGAACAGCCACTCAGTGAGTCATCTTCAGGATGCTTAAGGCGAATTCAAGAAGAAGGATTCACTACTCAGGAAGGCGGTACTCCCTGGATAGGACTTAAGCCAAAGAAGAAGATGATGGTTCAGTGAGTATTGGACAAGAACTCACTGAACCCCAGTCTCCTCAATAACAATAAGTGATTGAAGACTGAAGAACCCAACGCCTGAAAGAAAGGCGGGAATAGGCGGGAAGTATTTGAGAAGATAAGAGTGTCAGACCAACCAGTCTTATCTTGTCAGATACAAATCTTCCCTAAATGCGGCTAAAAGTCATGGAGTGTCAGACCACCTACTCCTAAAGTCTTCATAGCCCATTCCTATTGGTACTTGGAAATGACAATTACTGTTGTAATTGTTAGACACGCTTGCGTTGCCAAGTTGTATTATTTTAATCACTTTTACTCTTTATACTTGTGTATAAATAGGTTCAGAAGGAGAGAAGTTGTAAGTTTTTTGTACATTGAAAGCTTTAGACTTTTGCAAAACAACTTCTCTCCTACAAAGAGTAACTACATCCCTGAGATAGCTCAGTGGGTCGTGAATTGTTACCACTCAAGTTTACCTTCAGTTTAGATAGAAGACACCATACCTTGTCTATTCAATCCCAAGTGTTTATTCCGTAAAACACTTGGGTAATAGATTCTTTGATTCATTTCTAATAAGAATTTAAACGTTGAAAAACCTTCTTGTTTTAGATTTCGTTTTACTCATTAGTCATAATCAAACACATACACTGCATCAGTCATAAGCACTAATAGATTAACTTTTTAGTTAACTCTAAGCGTGTAAAGGGAACAACAAGTGGTATCAGAGCCTCTGGTTTATAAAATCTTTTCAAAAACTAAGAGTGCTCAAGGTTTTTAAAACCAAGATCCTACTATGACTGATATTGATGTACCCCAGCTTGTCGATATAAATGGAGGAAGCTATTCAGCTGTTGCTCCCAGACTTGAAGCTGGAAAATTTAGCAAATGGAAAAAACGAATGATTTGCTATTTAACTGGTATGGAATCATACTACATCTCCTGTATCAGGGATGGCCCGTTTGTCCCTAAGACTGCTGAAGGGTTAAATAAACCTAAAGCACAATGGACCATTGATGAGAGAAGGGTGGTCAATCAAGACCAACGCCTGAAAAGCATACTTATATCTTGTCTTCCTGACGATATAATGGAATCAGTCATCAACTGTTCAACAGCCAAGCAAACTTGGGATGACTTGGTTAATAGCTTTGAAGGACCCTCAGATACCAAGGAAAACAGGGTCATGGACTTGAAACTTGAGTATAATACTTCCAGGGCAAAGGACTCTGAAAGTCTCTCTCAGACATATACCAGATACAAAACTTTGATAAACGAGCTATCAAATGATGGTGTAGTATTGTCTAAACATGAGACAAATGTTGGCTTTGTCAACAGTCTCCCTGAGAAGTGGCTAAACTTCTCACAAGGTCTCAAGAATGCTAATCACATTCAGACCCTTGAGCTCCCTGAGATCTATGGGAAGTTTGTCTATGAAGACAACTTAATCTCAAGGAGATACCCAGACTCAAAAGCTCTTGAGACCAAAAAGGCTGTGACCTCCTCACCCATATCAACTGCCTTTTATTCTAATTGTGTTGTGCAGGATTTTCAAGAGGATTTTAAATATGAGATTGATGAAAGAACTGGTGATGAGTACCTCAGTGACTTAAACTTGGAATTCCAAAAAAGGGCACTCCTTGCCAATTCAAAATGTTTTATCAAAAGAAATCAGTCTAACTTTTCTAAAGCTAAAGCAAATGAAACCACTGAATGTTTCAAATGTGGCAAAAAGGGCCATTTTGCTAGAGACTGTTATTCAAAAACCATCTCTGAACCCTCTTACAAATTTTTTGGAAACAGTTCTTCTTTAGGAACTCGCAAGTTTCAACCAAAAATGCTTCAGTCGACCCAACATTTTCAAAACAATAATGTTCAAAATGGTCAAAAAGACTTTGAAGCCAAATATAGGAAAGCTAAGGCTAAACTTGCTCTTCTTGAAACTAATCCCTCAATGTCTCAGCCTGCTCAAAATTCCAAACCTGTTCAGACAAAGAACAAGGTTCTAGTGGCTGAAGCCTATGACTGAGATGAAGAAGAAATCTCCTCAGAAGATGAGGAAGTTAGGGTGAGTGCACTGATGGCACTCTCTGAAGGTGATCAGGTGGCTGTTGGAAAAAGCCATGCGAGGAATGGAGAATGGGTAAACATAACCATGAAGAAGAAACATGCCAGAGAGCCAATTTGGCATCTAAATAGTGGATGTTCAAGGAGCATGACTGGTGTGAAACAGTATCTGCACAAATATGTAGAAGAACCAGGACCCAAGGTGATATTTGCTGATAACTCATCATGTCTCACTGAAGGTTATGGTTCAGTAAACTGTAATGGAATAGTCTTTACTAGGATAGCTTATGTAAATGGTCTTAAGTACAATTTGATCAGTGTTAGTCAACTATGTGATGCAAAATACATAGTTCAGTTTGATGATAAGCAAGGGACCATTTTCAATGCAAATAAGGAAGTTGTTCTTATTGCACCAAGAAGACAAGATGTTTATGTATTAGACATGTCCAGTCTAACTCAGGATGGAACTTGTCTCTTTACCAAAGCCACTGAAACTCTCAACTGGCTTTGGCATAAGAGAATCTCCCACCTAAACTTCAAAAACATAAACACTCTTGTGAAACAAAACAAGGTCCTTGGCTTACCATCACTTGTGTTTTCAAAGGATAAACCATGCTTAGCCTGTGAAAAAGGTAAACACCATAGAGCATCCTTTAAGACCAAGACAAACTTTTCAATCAGGAACTGCCTTCACCTTCTCCATATGGATCTCTTTGGGCCTATCAGTCCTAGATCCATTAACCATGAGAAGTATACTCTGGTCATTGTGGATGAGTACTCAAGATACACTTGGGTATACTTCCTAATCAAAAAGAGTCAGGCAGCTGAAACAATCATGTCCTTTGTCAGGAACATTGAAAATCAAAATGACATTAAAGTCAAACAAATTAGGACTGACAATGGGACTGAGTTCAAAAACCATGAACTTGAATGTTTCTGTGATGAGAAAGGAATTTCCCAAAAATTTTCCTCACCTTACACACCTGAACAAAATGGTGTGGCTGAAAGGAAAAATAGAACACTCATTGAAGCAGCAAGGACAATGCTAAATGGATCAGTCCTCTCCAAACACTTTTGGACTGATGCAGTCAAAAATGCCTGTTATACACAAAACAGATCCATCATTGTCAAGAGACATAGCAAAACTCCTTATGAGTTATTCAAGGGAAGGATCCCTGACATCAGCTACTTTCATGTCTTTGGGTGTCCAGTGTTTATTCATAATCACAAGGATCACTTAGGCAAATTTGATGCCAAAGCTGATGATGGATACTTCCTAGGATACTCACTTGTCTCAAAGGCCTTCAGGGTGTTCAACACTAGGAGACAGCAGACTGAGGAAACATTCCATGTTACCTTTGATGAGAGCACTGAAGCAATCAGGTTCTCAAATGTCTCAGTGGAAGTGATAGGAATTGATGATTCATCTAGGTATCCTCCTGATGAATATCATCCTGAGAACAGTCCTTCCACTCAATATCAAGCAAATGCTGATATCTCCTACTATATAATCCCACACAACCTTCTTAACCAACCATCACTGAGTTCATTGAAACACAAACTAATACTGATGCAATCATTCAGTCTGAACAAAATACTCAGGGACCAATAAATCTCAGTGATCATCCAACCCAGTCTGACTCTCAAGATTCTGATAACCCTCAGGTATCTGATCCAGACCCCACACCTCCACCAAATCAGGCCTCCACAAGTTTTAATCAATATCCAAGACCTCAGGACAGTTGGACTAGGTCTCAAGAAATAAAACTTGTCAATATTATTGGAGAGCCTACTGAAGGCTTGCTCACAAGAAGCATGGCTGCACAACTAAGAGCAGCCTCAGCCAATGAATGCCTATTTGTGGACTTCATCTCCACAATTGAACCCAAAAGTGTTAAGGAGACACTTACTCATCCTAGTTGGGTTCAGGTCATGCATGATGAACTGGAACAATTTGATAGAAACAAGGTAATGACCTTGGTCAAATGCCCTGAAGATGTTTCAGTCATTGGCATGAAATGGGTGTTCAAAAACAAATCTGATGAAAATGACATAGTCATTAAAAACTAAGCCAGACTTGTTGCCAAAGGCTATAATCAACAAGAAGGCATTGACTATGAAGAAACATTTGCACCAGTGGCAAGGATGGAAGCCATCAGGATCTTCCTTGCTTTTGCTACCTACATGAACTTCAAGGTGTACCAAATGGATGTCAAAAGTGCATTCTTAAATGGGTCATTGAAAGAAGAAGTTTATGTTCAGCAACCTCCTGGATTTGAAAGCCATGAGTTTCCAGACTATGTCTGCAAACTTAACAAAGCCCTTTATGGACTAAAGCAAGCTCCCAAGGCATGGTATGAAACTCTCTCAGCCTTCTTGATCCAAAACAAATTTGTCAGAGGCAAGATAGACAACACATTGTTTATCTACAAGACAAATTCTGATGTCATACTTATACAAGTATATGTTGATGACATCATCTTTGGCTCAACAAATTATAAACTTTGCAAACAGTTTGAAAAACTAATGGCAAAGAAATTTGAAATGAGCATGATAGGAGAACTGACTTACTTCCTTGGATTGCAGATCAAGCAGACTGATAAAGGAACATCTATCAGTCAAGAGAAGTATGTCAGGAGCCTACTAAAGAAGTATGAGCTTAGTGACTGTGCCTCAGTCAAGACTCCCATGGTCCCACCAAACAACCTTGGCCCTGACCTTACTGGAAAGCCAGTGAATCAAACTCTTTTAGAGGAATGATAGGGTCACTGATGTATCTACTTGCATCAAGGCCTGACATCCAATTCTCAGTCTGTTTATGTGCCATATATCAATCTGACCCAAGAGAATCTCATCTTACAGCTGTGAAAAGGATACTCAGGTACCTGAAAGGTACTCCAAATCTTGGATTATACTATCCAAAATGTTCAGGCTTTGACCTCAAAGGATACTCAGACTCTGACTATGCTGGATGCAACATGGATAGAAAAAGCACCTCAGGCTCCTGTCAAATCCTTGGTGGAAAACTAGTCTGTTGGAGTGCCAAGAAGCAACAATCAGTTGCCATGTCCTCAGCTGAAGCTGAATATGTTGCAGCAGCAAGTTGTTGTGCAAATGTACTCTGGATGAAAAGTCAACTCAGTGACTATGGAATTCAGTACAAGATGGTTCCCATCTTTTGTGATAACACAAGTGCAATTGCCATCTCAAACAACCCTGTTCTTCACCAAAGAACAAAACACATTGATATTAGATATCATTTCATCAGGGACCATGTCATGAATGGTGACATTGAATTACACTTCATTCCTACTGAATATCAACTAGCCGATATTTTCACCAAACCATTGGATGAACCAACTTTCACAAGACTGAAAGTTGAATTAGGAATGTTGGATATAGAGAATCAGTCCACTGATTGAATATTTCCAACTAAGTGTCAATTCTGAATACCTCAGGTCCCTGACTCAATGTGTAACTCAGGAACTAAACCCAAGTTCCTGAACCCTTGTACCTCAGGAACTAAACCTAAGATCCTGAACAAGCAAGTTCCCAAGTACTGAATGTTAAATCATTCAGGGGCCCTCAAGAGGACATTGAATACTAACTTAAATGCTCTAAGTATGTAGTTAGTAAATGTCCGAGGTTTGAAACTGAATTCTTATTTAATATAAGAATATTTGTTCTTTTGCCTTTATGGCATCCACCTCTGGGCCCCCACTTTCCCACTTGGCACTTAATGCCTTCTCTCACACAAAACTGTGTGATGATCAAAACTCTGCAACTTCCACTTTTTGCAGAAACTGCGCAACTATTCAAAATGACAGGTGCGAAAATTGGGGAAGTGGAGTGGTGGCATTAAATGCGGATTTCAAAGGATTATTGCATTTTGGTTTTCAAAACACCAAAACCTTTGAGATCTCACAAACCCTAACCACCACTCTATAAATACCCCTTCATTGCATCAAAAAAACCACACACAAAAATCTTTAAGTAAACTCTGCTAAAATTTCTTCAAAAGTAAAGTTGTGTGTTTTTCTTCTCTCAAAAGGCTTTTTCAAACCCTTTTCTCGGTTAAGAAGATTGTAATTCTAGATATCCATCTTATTACAATCTTTCTTGATAACAATATCAATCATTTCATGACAGCAAACGAGTTGGATTCAACTTGTGGACCATCTGGTGATTGTTATTTTGCCATTCAAAACTTTCTAAGCTTTTCTGACCTAAAATGGCAACCGACCAAGGACTCAAAATTGCACCTCAATGGGCACCTTTGACTTCGGGTGATGTACAATTCAAAACCAATAATGTCGTGGACAATTTTAACTACCCAACCAATGTCCCTGCCTACAAAGACATTATAAAATTTTTGTATAATTGTCCCTTGCAAAATGCCTTTACAAGCACACCCTACTTTCAGTACCATAACTACCTCAGGGAGTTTTGGGCAACTGCTGTGGCCACTGACCCGTCACCTCCCACTGATAAGAATGAACTTAGACCCCTCAGGAAATATCTTATCAGCTTTTCGGTATTAAATGGGGAAAGAAAATACACTCTTGATTTTCAAACTTTTTGCTCTTCCACAGGGCTTGATTATAACAATGGAATTTATGTGGAAGCCCCAGACTCTGATGTTGTTAAAGCTGGGCTAAAACAAATTGCTTTGAAACCTGAGAACTTGGACAAAACTCCTATCACCAAGAATTCCTTTCCCGCGGCTTGGAAGATCTTATTCACTTTTGTGATTCAGGTCCTCGGCGGGAACCACTCATCCACTAAATAGATTAACTCTATTCAGTTGATGATGGCATACTGCTTGATGTCAGGGGTTAATGTCGACATTGCAGAGATCATTTACAGTGATCTCGTAACCAAGCTACTGAAAGACTCTAGGGTGGATTACGTTTCCTATCCTAGATTCATTTCATGTGCTCTACAAAGGTTACTGGGTTGTGACTACACTCAGGATTTTCATCTTGGCTCTTTACCTGCCATCCTGAGTTCACAAATTTTTTCAAAAGACCCATCCTCAGTCTCCAATATTGAATTGACGGCCCATATGGTTGCTGTAAACAACCAGAGGGATTCAGTGTCTCCACCTCCTCCTTCTAGGAGGAAAGGGAAGTCTCAGACTGTGTCTAAAACAAAAACTAAGACACAGGGCCCTGAGGCCTCAGGAGCACAGCCTATAAGGCAAAAACGACCCAAGACCAAGCAGACACCCAAGGGCCAGGCTCCACCACCCCCGGTGACAACGAAGGACACTGATACATCACAGTCAGTGCCCTTGGTCCCAACTACTACTCCCCAAGATCCAGAGGGAAATATACAACCCGCTTGTAGGGGAGCGCCTTCCACAATGCCTCATTATAGTACTGGAAAACACCTGTCAGTACTTGAAGGCGCAAAGGGGGACAAAGACTCAGAGGGTTATAAACCACCCGCTGATACGGAACCCATAACCCCCTCAGGAGGATCCATTCTCTCGGGAGCTGACTCCCAAAGCCAGGCTGAGAAATCAGTTATTATGGCTAGCCAGACTGAGAAAACCCACTCAGTTATTATGGCGGGGTCAGGACCTGGCCAAAACCAAGGCAAGTCTTCTTATGAAGAGGAGCCGGCTAACCCTTTTTTGCAGATTCATTCAATGGCAGACTTTCAGGCTGTTATGTTTTCTGATGATGAGCTCAGTCAGGAAAGTGAGAAGGAAGTGTTTGAGGCTGGGGATGACATGGACACTGATGCTCAAACCACTGAACAAATACATCAGTCTCCTCTACCACAACAGGCTAAAGAATCAAAACCTTAGGATGCTCACTCATCTGATTCTGAGTCCTCTTGCCCAGCCAGACTAAGGAAGTATGATGACACTCTTCCTCTCACTGAAAGAAAAATGGTCAGGTTCCTGCAGAGGGCCACTAATGCTCTATATCGTGGAATCACTGATGACTTCTTTGATCAGCACACTGAGCAAGCTGTTCACTATTTCAATCTCAAGGAATCAGTTGAAGCTTACCATGATGACGCCTTTGAGCAACAGGCTGCAATTTCCCACTCCCTGACGACTCTTGACACTCATCTTAATAAGTTCAATGCTCAGCTGGGCAACATTACTAAGAGCGTGGAAACTATTCAAGAATCAGTCAAGGATGACCCTGAGCTCAACCGTAAGATTCTTCAGGCTGCTCAAACCTATCAGCAGAACTCTGCCCAGTTCACTAAGCTGGTTGACATGCTTAAATCTGCAAACCTTCAGGGTCTCAGCTCATCAGTGACCTCCATCAGCTCTTCTTTGGTTCTCATGGAGAAGAATTTGGCAGCTTGGGCCAAGTCTTCCAGTTCTATGGCCTGGAATCTCGGGCCTAGAATGACAGCTATTGAGGCTTCTCAGGCTTCCCTTGAAGAAAAAGTGACTACTCTTCAGAAGGACACCTCAGACATCAAATCTATGGTGACTGAGATCTATCAGGCCTTCAAGGGTCCTGCTGCTCTCTCAGCTTCAGAGCATGTTCCAACTCTTGCTCTCACTATGGCTCCATCAATAGTTGAGGGGGAGAGAGTCACTGAAGCTGAACCTTCATCAAGTCAGCAACCTCCTTCTCACACTGAGGGGGAGATTCAACCCACTGAGGCTGTTCCAATATCTTCATATCAGGCTCCTGAGACAACCACATCTTCATCAACCCAGCAAAACAAAGGCAAAGGCATTCTCACATCTGAGCCTGAGCCATTCACTAAGCTGGTACCTGCTTCCTCAGTTATAAGGCCAGACCCTGATGCACATGTCAAGATTCCTTACGAAATAAATGGAGTCATGCTTGAGCTTACTGCAGTAGAAATCCAAGCTCATCTTGAAAAAGATGATTTATTAAAGAAGGCTGTTGAGGATGAAAGGTTAAATAAAACTGCTCTCATTGAGGTGGTAACTGAAGAGGCTGAGAAGCTTGGATTAAAGCCACAGGCACTTGCCAAAAGAAAAGGTGGGGAAGCCTTCTAAAAGGCTCAGGATGCTGAAATGGAGGCTCTCAAGAGGAAAAGGGATGAAAAGCTAAAGAAGGCTGCTGAGCTAAGGGAAAAGAAAACTGAGAGGTACCAATGGGTCATGACAAACAGGCTGAACCCTGCCCCAATCACTGATGTCAAGATCCATCAGAACACCAAGCCTGCAGTCCTTAGTGTCTACAGGGGTCCTGACAACAGGCATTTTGAAGTCCATGATCCCTTCACTTTCTCTGATTTTGGGATCACTGAACTGGATGAGCTGGGTCCTATCATTGCCAAGAAGCAAAATAAAGTTGTCCCGACCCTGCTGCAATCGCTGAAGCAAAGATATGATAAACTGATGAAGATGCATACTGAACTTGGTATTCCCTCTCTTCTTCCTGCTCCAGCACAATTGCCTGCTCCTTCCAAATCCTCCAAAAGGAAGAGGAAGAAAATTGAAGCTGAGCCTGAGGTTAAAGTCCCTGGTCTTGATTGTGACAGAACCCTCCCTGAAGGTGTTTAATTCAGGAACAACATGGTCATCGAACAACCTGAAAGAGGTCTGTTCTTCACTGATGTGTTTGGTGACCCAACATTTCAAAGATGGAGTGACATTGATAAAGCTGGAATTAAAACAATGCTGGGTTACTTCATGATGGCCTCCCCAATCCAGACTCCTGAAAATGTAAGGTTCTGTCATGATCTGATGATCAAGATCCAAGAGCATCCTGATAAACATGAGCTGGAATCAAAGAGAACAAAGCTTGAAGCCCTAGGTCTGAAGCTGACTAAATGAATGCCAACACCACCACTATCTTTGTACTTTATTTTAGTTATGACTATTGTAATGATATTAATAAAATTGATGGCCCATGTTTTGTTAATATTTCAGTATCCTTAATAACTGTCTAGTACATTCAGTATGAGAAGAAGTCATTAGCTCACTCATAACTGATCAAAACACTTAGGCATAATTTATATCCAAATAGGGGGAGATTGTTGGGTCCGTCAGTACCCAAGGATCCCTAAAACAGGATTTGAACACAAATTACGCTAAGTGTTATTAAACCGAGAACAATTCAAGTCACTGAGTGAACAGCCACTCAGTGAGTCATCTTCAGGATGCTTAAGGCGAATTCAAGAAGAAGGATTCACTACTCAGGAAGGCGGTACTCCCTGGATAGGACTTAAGCCAAAGAAGAAGATGATGGTTCAGTGAGTATTGGACAAGAACTCACTGAACCCCAGTCTCCTCAATAACAATAAGTGATTGAAGACTGAAGAACCCAACGCCTGAAAGAAAGGCGGGAATAGGCGGGAAGTATTTGAGAAGATAAGAGTGTCAGACCAACCAGTCTTATCTTGTCAGATACAAATCTTCCCTAAATGCGGCTAAAAGTCATGGAGTGTCAGACCACCTACTCCTAAAGTCTTCATAGCCCATTCCTATTGGTACTTGGAAATGACAATTACTGTTGTAATTGTTAGACACGCTTGCGTTGCCAAGTTGTATTATTTTAATCACTTTTACTCTTTATACTTGTGTATAAATAGGTTCAGAAGGAGAGAAGTTGTAAGTTTTTTGTACATTGAAAGCTTTAGACTTTTGCAAAACAACTTCTCTCCTACAAAGAGTAACTACATCCCTGAGATAGCTCAGTGGGTCGTGAATTGTTACCACTCAAGTTTATCTTGAGTTTAGATAGGGGACACCATACCTTGTCTATTCAATCCCAAGTGTTTATTCCGCAAAACACTTGGGTAATAGATTCTTTGATTCATTTCTAATAAGAATTTAAACGTTGAAAAACCTTCTTGTTTTAGATTTCGTTTTACTCATTAGTCATAATCAAACACATACACTGTATCAGTCATAAACACTAATAGATTAACTTTTTAGTTAACTCTAAGCATGTAAAGGGAACAACAGTTGACATGCTTGTTCTTTTTGAACGCAGGTCGAAGAGTTATTTCATGATCATCGCAAGGCAAAGTCTGCATTGTTATATTTAATAAATTCGATTCTTATCATTCGAATAACATTTATTTGCGGACTATAAATAATAATCAACGTAAATAGTTTATAGATAAATGACAGAAGTCATATAAAAGGAACAAGATACTCACCATCTTGAATTCTTGATTCGTTACGAAACGCAGCTGCACAAAACGAATGAACAAGTGAATAAACAGAAACGATATTACTAAGAGATAGGGTTATACTCTCGTATGTAGTATGTTGGCCCGACTCCAATCATCCATGCATAGTATGCATACCAACTTAGGCCCAGCTAGTTTTTTACATTTCCTTTCTAATTTGAACTAGTTTCTGAATATTTAGGAGAGTCGGCATCTCTTTTCACAATTCGAGATGCTCTGCACAAACAGCCTTAATCGGGGCGTTGGGTTTCAAATTCATCTGTACAAATGACGCACATTTAATTTGCTGTAACATATACAATACCTCAAAGAGTATTAAT
Organism: Artemisia tridentata subsp. tridentata; assembly: GCA_021014915.2. NCBI lineage: Eukaryota > Viridiplantae > Streptophyta > Magnoliopsida > Asterales > Asteraceae > Artemisia > Artemisia tridentata. The sequence goes on along the minus strand of CP139507.1, from coordinate 143,963,484 downwards.
AACATATTATCGTTATCTATTCTAAGATAGTAAGAAACCTTAAGATCTTGTAACAATTGTTCAACACGCTTAATAGTTCGCAATCCCGCTGATGAATTTGCAGCTAGCACCGTTTGATCCAAGGTGTAAGTTCTCAAGTATACCCAAAGCTGCAAACGAAGAAAATCAGTAAAAAGACAGAAGCAACTCTACATAGAAGAAGTATGGAAAGGCTTAAAAAAATATTACAAAAAATATCTCATGTCCATACGACAGCGTGAGTTCACCTAGCAAATTTTTCACCTTGACATCCTGAAACGAAAACAAATCAAAACCCAAGCATCTTTCAAGTTTGTTATACAAACCAAAGCAAAACCCCAAAAAGATTATAAAAGATACAATATTATCCCATCAATACCTTGAGAACATTATCCAATTTTGAGGAAGGAGCATGACATATTTTCCTAAGTTCCTTTTCCATGCTCTGTATGGCATTAGAACATTGAAAGTAAACCTCCCTGAACACATTCTTTTTATAATCCTGCAATATATTAATTGAGAGTAAAATTAAAAACGAATGAATAAACCAAAGGCAAAACATTTCTTAACTAAAATAGAATGAAGGTTTCCTATCTATATATTGGAAAACCTTTTATCGATAAGCAACCAACGTCTGGCATAGCATCAGCTTCATCATCAACCGCACCCATGTTCATACACTTCGAAAACCTACAAAATTAAACATAATTAAACCCAAGCTTGAACTATTTCATCAAACACTTAACACACATCACTAATCGCAAAAACCTATTAACAAAATAAAAAACCAACAAAAAAACCACAAAAAGCGCAAACCCAACGGCCAAGGAAACCGACCTTCGAGAAGTATTACCAGTGAGACAACACCCATCCACCAAAAATAACCCAACTTCAATCGAGTACGAAGCAACGGCTACAACAGATGTTACCTACAAAGTGTGAAAGGTAAAATTACTAAAAATGAATGCCATTAATCAATACAACAATAATTTACAATTAACCATAGAAAAAAAATCAATATAAACTAAATCTTACATATCTTTATGGAAACCATGTTATCCAAAACCCCTTTGGCCGTTTCACATGTAAATCTTGATGACTGATGTTCTAGAAAATGCTGCTGTTGTACTTATCGCCGGACTACAAACTCACCGCATCTTGGAATCGACTTTTGATAATAACGACCATCTCCTGGACCCCCACGGCCTCTATCCTACGACCATAACCTCTACCCATTACCGATGGTTACTGCTGCTGCCGAATTCTTGAGGAGTCGAATGTTATGGAAGACGCTAGAAAGTTATCCTATATAAAAAAAGTTAGTCATGGGCTAGAGACGGGATAACTTTTGGGCTAAGGCAAAATATTTGGGCTAATTAAATGGGCGGCATTAAACACACCATACACGACATCGTTTCAAACGGTATTTAATATATATAGTAATTGTTGTTGTTACAATTTTTCTTTTTCTTTTTATCTTAAAAGAAAGTTAATATTTTTTTTTTGTTTTTAAATAAGTTTTCAAACTTACTATTTTAGTTTGTCTTAAAGAAGAAGTGTATGCTTTCAAATTACTATCAACCAACAATATTTTCAATTTGTTTAAAAAAAAAACGATATTTTCAATTTATATTTGATTAATTAACAGTGAAATATTTGTAACTTTTAAAACTATGTTTCACTTCTACTATCAAAGCTGACTCTAATTTACAGACGGAGTGAGTGATATAATGTAAGTATGTAATATTGTGACAACAACAGCTCAATGTAGTTTATGTGTGATTTTCAATGTTGGTGCTTATGTAACATCATGTTTTTTCTATAGTCCATTTGACCACACCTGATGCTTTAAGGCTACCTCCAACAGTAACTTTTAGTGATCATCAATTTTCTTGCCATATCACCATTCTCTCTTTTGTGACCTACATGCAACCTTTTAAGCACAGTAAGACCACCTACACTACAAAAAACATACCTCACAAAAATACATTTTAATTAAATTAACACACACAAAAACAAACACAATAACTCGGTCTTTACCCCAACCTTGGTCTCCAAAAAACCACTCGCCGACCCACAACGACCTTTAGCTCGCAATGGTGACGACCATCAGTGACCACATGGTCGATCGACCCATTGGGGGTAGCCTACGTAACCTTCTTAACCACGTTAACATTGGTTTCGTGGTCTAGAAATTTATAGCCATGTGATTCATGCCCACTAAAATATATAAATATTTTGTGTAGTAGTGACAAGTTATGTCGACAACAAAGTTAGGGGGCGTTTGGTTCGCGAATTTAAAATACATGAATTAAAAACCCAGTGGTATTTCAACTTTCAAAAGCTGTATTTTACAATCCTCCTATGTGTTTGGTTTGCTGATATGTGAGTCAAGTCCCCCCAGTCTAGTGTATTCATTGCACGTATTCTTTTTGTAGCGTACGGTGAATGTTTCTAGACTACAATTATGTCCACTCCATTATGGGTTTGTGGCTTCTCCGTGACGCACCTCTGTGGCCAGCGGGTAAGATCGTGGGGGACGTGGACCGTTTTTAACCTTTTGTCTTTTGGTCTCTTTGACCCAGTGGGCCCTGTATTTTTTACTTCTTATCCCTGCCGTTAACTCAACCGTTTTTCCACGTGTCATCATCCCATTTTTTCTTGGGTCGAATGTACCAAGGGTATAAATGTGCGAGTTTGTTTTTACTATCTCCCTTTTTCCTTATTTTCTCTTCTTTGTTGTTCTTCCAACCTTCGTGTAACTTATTCCGTGTTTCTTGTATTACACAACGATGGATTTGTTTGAACTTCTCAAGATTCCAGATCTTTCCGAAGTCACTCTTGCCAGGAAGAGGCAATTGGAAGTTGAAACAAAGTCATTGGGGGATGTTACCGATCCTGTGGTTTCTCCTTCTTCTTCTGGTGGGTCGAAAATTGACATTGACGGGTCATCCTTCATTTCTAAGCAGCCTGGTTCTTCCTCCCTTGGAGATGGCAAGAAACCCAATGATTCTCATACTGTTCATAGTCCCCAAACTGTGGATCTGGGTGATGTTGTTATTAGGTCTGAACCTAGAGGGGAGAAACTCCTTGCTGATGGTGTTGTTCCTCCTCTTAAAAAATTGAAGAAGGTAACCGAGAGTGTTGGCGGGTCTCCTTTTGATGGTGGGCCTATGCCCACTGTTACACCATTATTGGATTATAGTGCTGGTAAGACCGGGGTTTTGACGACCCTACCCTTGGTTAGTACTCTGGTGATGACAACGACCACTACTGCTACCACTTTGGATGTGGTAGGTCCGAGTTCTAGTGGCTCGTTAGTTCTTCCTGGCAGTGCTTCTCTTTATGGCAGTATCTGTGCTGTGGTTGATATTGACCCTAGCCAGTCAGGAACTATCTATATTCCGGAGTGGAATGTGACCAAGGGTTCTAGTCTTATGGACCCGGCGGAGTGTCGTGGGATGATTGATGGGTTTGCTCCTCCGCGCCTTTTTTCTTCTGTTCGCAACTTGGATTGTGAACAATTGTTTTCCGTGTTTAATACTAGTGCGGCACATCAGACGGTGTTGAATGCTGAGATGAGGATGCGCGCGGAGACTCTCTTCAGAGAAAATAGGGGCGTATCCATTCATTGCGAGAACAGTCCCGTTTATTGAGGGCTAAAGATGAGGAGGTGGAAAAGCTGAAGGCAAGGCTTTCCCTAGCCGAGGCCGGGGCGTCGGAGGCCATTCATGTTCGTGTCCGGGTTTCCGCGCTTGAGTCTTCAGAGAAATCCTTGACGAAAAAGAATTTTGTGCTGCAAAGGCAACGGGACTCTCTTGATACGAAGGTGGCAGAGCTTCGATCCTTAGTTCCGCCTCCGGATTATGTGTTAATTTCTCAGAATAACGCCCTTGCCTGTCAGGTATTTATCTTTAAGTTTGACTCTGTTGCCTGTTTTCCTTGTTTCTTTTTAGCCACTCTTTGCTCCTTTGTTCGTAGGTGCGTGAGCTGGAATCTGCGTGTTCTAAACTACGCACTAAATTGTTGGCCTTCAAGAATTTGGAGGAAAGATTTGAGAAGATCCGGGATGCCCAAGTGGGTGTGCTTGCCCATAGGATTGATGTATTGGAGAATAACGTTGAGGGATTGACTTTGCATCTTCATGAGACGTTTTATCCTCGTTTACTTGCTGCTATAGCCGGTCGTCGGTGGTTGTTGACACATGGAATTAAACTTGCTGTTATCAAATGCCTAAATTCTCTGGATTATGTTGCGGCATCCGGGAAGGTCATAAGTTCTGCTATTATTAAGGGGATACAAGAGGGGTTAGAAGCTGGTCTTGCGCATAGCAAGTTGGGCACGGATCTTTCGAGTATCGCTGCTCATTATCCCTCAGCGGAAGCAGATTATCAGTCCGCTTTGCAAGCTCTTCGTGATTTTGAGTTTCCTTTGTGGTTGCTCTATTGGCTCACAAGGATGCCAGTATTGTGAACGTTATGGATCTTCTTCGCCTTGATAGTCCGCTCGCGGATATTCCTGGTATGACTGATTTGCAGCCAGATCCGGAACAACTTTTTGTTCCGATACATCAGCCTGAGGATAATGTGGTTATGGGCGCCGAGTCTTTATCCTATGCTTTGGAAAAATGCCATCAAAAGGTTATTAAGATTAGAGAAAGCATTGCTGCTACTGAGGCTATGCTTTCTTGCCTTTGCGATCCTTTAGTGGAACCTTTATCCGTTCAGGCTTTTTACAGGTGCGACGATCCTTTTGGGTGGTAGTTCTAATGTTCCTAAAACAACGACTACGTCGCCCTCTTCATCTGCTGCTCCTGTGTTAACAGAGACTCATGATACAATGGACACGGATGCCCAATGTAACACCCCAACCCGATAAGGGTAAAGATGTCATAATAATGGTTTCATATCAGATCGAATCAAAGCGTACATCAACAGTAATACAAGGGTTCTCAAAGGTTACAAATGAAATACTGACAAATACAAGACTACAAAGGAAACAAAAGCTAAATACTATGTCTGCAAATGCAAATCCTTCTAATGGTTTCTACTTCAGAATAACTATCAAGGTCTTCTAAGTCCAAAAGTCTCTTCGCTCATGCCCAGCTTCCAACCTAAAACCTGCCGCAGGAAAGGAAGTGCGGTTGAGCTTAAAAAGCCCAGTGAACAGATATATATCAAAGCAAACGGATAAACGAAACGTAGATAAGTATAAGAAAAGGAAATCATAAGTTTCTGTTGAAAGGAATGTCATCTGTCAAATGCATAAGAGATTAACGTACAACTGAACGAATATCATAAGTCAAAGGGAACGAAGTATCAAAGGTATATCACATAAGTATAATCATAAGGGAAAGGTAATGAGCATGTATCAACAAAGAAGCGTCTAAACAAGGTACTTGAATAGACAAACGAATCATAGGAAAGCCACGAGCCGACCTACCGAGGTACTCGATAGATCTCGAATCACATAATTACATAATCACATATCACATATCTGTCACATCAAAGGATACGGAGAGGGGAGACCTCTCGGTACCGCATGGAGTAGCTAGCTCCCAAAAGTGTATGGGGTACAGAGCACGTACAACCATTACACTACAAAATCTTCCGAAACGAAACAAAGCCTAGGATGCATCCATACGCCCCCTGCAAAACAAAATCATATATATGCATCCTGCTCGCATGACAGGGCTACACATACGTCAAAATGGCCAAGTGATCACATATCATATCATATCGAAATGGGGACGCCGTGGATCAATCACACCTCCACAGAAAGTGTCATGCCATCGGTGCCTCGATGACACGCCCATGGTACCTCCATGAGTAGTTAGTAAACTCGGGCATAGGAACGAAACGAAACAAATCACATCATCATAGCATATTAACGAATCATATCGAATCAAATAGGAAGCCATAGAATATCATGTCTAATCATAGAATCATGTCAACGAAGCATATCAAACGAATCATATCATATCAACGAATCATATCAACGAATGAATCAAAGTATAAGGGAACATAGCAATGGCTTAGGGAATCATAATAAGATAACGAATCAAAGATCAAGATCAAAGTCATGAGAGAACCCCTACTGAAAAGGGATAGAATATCTGTACCTTGACGAAAGCAAACAGATAACTGCTGGTGGTCACACAAGGAACAACTACGTCCTCGTTGCCGGATCTACACGAATATAATAGTCACGTGTTACTACATGTTCCCATTGAATTAGGTTTACCTATTTTAGTATACTTTCCATTTTAAGTGACTTTTCAAATTAAGTAACTTTCATAAGTTAGAATTTCAATTGATAATTAAATAAAGTTAAAGGCTTATATGACCAATATATAATAGTTTAGGGCCATAAGTGTAAATATCTCAAAGTTTACTTGAAATCTTCTTGAATACATATTTCAAATATACGCATGCATGTCAAAAATATTTCTCCACAATAGATATACTATTACGTTTAGTACGCAAGACCGAAGCTTCCCAGATTAACCATACGTAACATTATAATCCTTTTATTGTTTTAAACACCAAATCGGCCCAGTACTTGCATATCTTAAAATTGTACGCCACCATTTTATTACCCCCTTTTTTTTACCATTTTGTTATGCTACTAGGATGGATAAAACAACCCGAAACCAACTCGACATCACACGCGAACACGAGCACAAGATTCAACAAGATAACCAAGGTATCGCGAGACCCGATTTAAACCACAAACTCTATTCCTTTTTACCCTGTTTAGCAAGCATGCAAGTGCACAAGTTTTAGCTACTTTTCGACACAGAACACCCACGTACCATGAGACATGATCGACATGAAGAGAAACACACAAGACACAAACTCTTAACCATTTACGTAAGTCGTTATTTTTTTTCATGCCTATGATTTCATGTGGCGTATATCTATCATTTCATGTGGTGTCTTATAGGTTATTCCTTACACAGCTTAATGAAGCAATGATCAGATTCACATGTATACTCCAACAAATCCAAAACAAACGTGCCAACATATATTAACACAAAACAGATTTTTAGTTGATTCAGTGAGTGCTTCGACCTGTTATTTTATGTGAGGTTATTACGAAACAAACATTCAGAAATTTAACCGATTATATAGGTTGTTATGTAGTTTATAAATCGTTATTTTATGCAAGTTCTTCTTCGGTTATTACCATGAGACTAGCCGATTATATAGATGCCAAAACATGATAAATATAGAATAAGATAGAAGGAAAAAAATTTGAGCAAGGTTGGTGATAATACCTTCGAAGCGCGACAAGAGAAAGAAAAACAGAAACAATATCGAACACCAGCAAAACCCAACTTTCGAACCAGATAAAAAAAAACTCGCGACCACCCTCTCTAGTCGAACCAGAATTTTACTACAACCAACACCACCTTCGAGCCAACCGTTAACCACGACCAAGACATCACAATGTACCACGTCTAAGCCTCCAAGCAACACGATCGAACACCTCCTTTTGAACCTTCTTGAGCCGAACAGAAAAATGGAAAAGAACCAGCCGTCGTTTTGATGTTTTTAGGTTTTAGGGTTTGGTTAAAATGTGTTGCGTGTGTTTGTTGTGTTCGGTTTAATTAGAAACGAATGGGGAGATTATTTGGGGTAAATTGCCGAGAGTTTTGAGAGGTGATTTAATGGAAAAAATCAATTTCAATCATCCGTATATCACGACTTCTAAATTTGTAACTTCCCCTTTTTACGTAAAGTCAAGATTTTCAGCCCATGTAAATATTAAAATGTGTGATGGTCTTTTAGACATCAATTAGTGGATATTAATTGTTAATATATATTTATCAACGTATAAAGGTATATTATTCGAGTATTACGGTTTTCAATAACTTAGGTTATAATATATTGTAATGTCTTGAATTATTATGCGTCTTTTTAAAGTTCAAAATTAGGGGTATTTTGGGTATTTAACATGTTTAAAAATTTCGGGTCTTACAATTCTTCCCCTCTAAAAAGAAAATTTCTTCCGCAAAATTTGAAGTCGCAAGGTTAAATGAAGTCGTAGCAAAACGCAAGAGATCGTCACAACCAGTCTCACGCCCGAGGAGGTTCTTCCAAAAGATCTTCAGACCAAATAGTTTCTCATGACTCAATCAAAACAAGGTGGGTTTAAATTCCTCATAAGGAGACAAATCAGGTTGAATCGGGTCAAAAGTCAATGCAACATATAATGGGTGATAGATGACTCTACTCGAAATATCGTATAGGATACGAACACAATTTCAAATCGAATTAACTGTGTCAAACAATAGAGAGCTATACAAAAAGTTTCAAAATTTATAACTGAGGTCAACGAAATGCAAAACGAGAGTCCAAAGTCATCCCGATATCTAACGAACGAAAACAGAGTATACGCATAGGTAGAATGGACCTAAAGTCTCACTAATCATAGGTAATCCAACAGAGATCAAATTCTAAACTTCTTAGGTACTCCCCAAGATATCCTATGTCCACAATGAGTGCACGTTATATGGTGTAAGTATTATCACGTTGATCAGACGTCATAATACTAGCACCACATAATTATGCCTTCATGATGATCATACTTTATCTCGAGTCGTGAGCAAAACCACCTATCTTAATCCACCTAGTACTTCTACAGTCTCAGAGGTCAACAAAATCAAATGTCATAGCCAAGAGGGAAAACAAAACTATTCGCAAGAGTATAGGAATCTCAGATTGCTTAGCAGAATAAGGTACGCCGTCCACAAGCATCAGATCTTCCACAATTTGCTAAAATTCTCCAAAACAAAGTCATCATCGAACATATGAAAAATAAACACGGAACTGAAATGCTTCTAGGGAACTTAAATCATTAGAGGATCTTATTACTATATAACGAAGCTTAAGTGAGTCAATGGAAGTGAAAATTAGTCGTCAAAAATTTCGGCCTTCACAAAATCAATTCTTCCAAACATAAAAGGTCTGTTTCACAAATCTGTTCATTCAAAACATTCAATCTCTTCAAGTTCGGTTAATCTGTCTTCGTTTGTCCATCAATCTGGAAGTGAAACCAAATCGTGAACTTGTGTCTGGTTCATCAAGCCTCCTGCAGTTCTTCTTGGAATGTGATGAAGTAATGTGAATTTCTGGCACGATCTTTAAATCCTTCGTCATCTAGTCTGCTTCCACTCTCAATTCATCTTAGTACAACCAAGATGAATAGGGAAGTGAGACTGCACGTCTTTATCTGTTTCAGGTTCGCCATCTTGACTAGATCTTCTGCATCGCCAACACTTCTACCTTGTAAGGAATATCTTCACTCTTCAGGGTAGCCACCGTTGCTTTCAACTTCAGGTCAGTCAGTGAGGTAGTTCTTCTGATATGCTTCTAGTTGTCTTGGTGCCTACGCAAAAACCTTCTGTGCTGCAAGGGAGTATAACCGAGTCTCTTTCTGAAATGTCCCAAAATTTGTTCCGCCTGAATGTATGGAAGCTAATTTCCATTTCAGCTATTCCAAAACTCCATTCCCAATCAAACTAAACTGTTTCTCTCTGTTCACGAATTTCTCAATGGTATCGCAACTTGTAAAGATCATCCAGAATTCTTCTGCAAAGTCCAAAAAGGTTTCAGTTCTTCATTCTGTCATCGGTCTTGACCACTTAGTGATAGTTTTCAAAACTTGCGGAATTTAAAGAGATATCCTCAATTAAGAACATCGTTGTCTCTACTAGTATCAATCTCTCCGAATGTACAAATGATCGACGAATTCTCTAACAAGTGTAAAGATGATTTTCATGCTCTTCCTCGTCTCTGAACGTACTATTAAGTCATACAATGACCATTTGCCCAGGTACTCACGAGAAAACATTATTTATCAAATTCTCGAAACAGTCAGAGCTTTAGCTAATACTATTAGCGTCACTAACCGTCATAGCAGTCGTTACAATTACGGAAGGTGATTTCAAGAATAACTTCAATCTATACTTCCATCTGAAAGAAACTTCGCGCTCTAAAATTAAACAAACACATAGTCGTTTCAGGGTGGAGGAATAGTGGCTCCTAACAGCAGTACGGGTCAGCTTCCAGTAATCAATACATATCCTCAGTCACCATCCATCTTTATCGCGAACGAAACTGAAACACGCCCAGAAGATACACTTTAAGCAAACTCACCTCTTAGTCTTTGGTTACTGCTCTTCCCGGTTGCTCAATTCAACTGGTATGATCCCGGACACATCTGGAAAACATCTTCGCTTGGTGACTAGACAATCTCTCGGTATCATGTCAAATCCTACTTCACGTTCCGGTGGAAAATTTGGTGGTTCAACCAGGAATCATATTCAAAAAACTCAGGGTGCCAAATAACTCTCAAGATAAGGTTCATTCATTGGTGTACGAAATGGGTTCTAGGAAAACTTAGTAACCGCGAAAGTAACACACGAGTCTCCAGAGTAATGATGATAGCAAAGGGTTTAACAATCAGTAATCATGGTAGGAAGTTCAAAATTGTTTCAAACGCTAAAGGTGAGACATAGAAGGGTAGTTGTCAATATATGAATGATCGATCAACCAATTCCTTGTCAGAATAAAATCAAAGTTAACTATCCAAAGAAGGACGGATCACAAAATCAAATCTTTATCATTCTAAAGTGAGGGGAAAACATTCCTATACTCGTGGTTACCCACCACAAGATTTCTCATAGGGACAGAGATGGTTGAAACGAAATCAAATAATGTCGAAAAATTCATAGATACTTATCAAAAGCAAAAGATAAATAACAACATATACGTCATCGCCATGGAGGTTCTCAAGGTGCCCGAAGAGGCATCAAAATGATTAACGAAAAAATCAGAGGTCAGAGTCAAAATCTGAAGATAAGGATCAAATAGTGTCAGGCAATTATTATGACATTCTCAATGCCTTCAAGATTTAATCAGGTTCAAATCTTAGGTGGTGCAAAGCATAAGCTTTCACTTTCCAAAAGTGATATCAACAGGATCTAACCAAAAGCAAGGCACGAATCAGAGTGATGCAGAAACAATGATACTTAAACAAATGCCTTATAGTCTACCCATTCCTCACTGGTCAAAACTTACGTTCCTATAGGGAAATCTTAAAGCAATTTTCAAAGGTTGTCTTACGAGCGCCTACAGGGAAAACTTAGTGGTCCTAACTTACACAGGCCAAGGGTAAATGTATTACGAATCGCAGCCTGTCTCTCTGATACCATAATTGTAACACCCCAACCCGATAAGGGTAAAGATGTCATAATAATGGTTTCATATCAGATCGAATCAAAGCGTACATCAACAGTAATACAAGGGTTCTCAAAGGTTACAAATGAAATACTGACAAATACAAGGCTACAAAGGAAACAAAAGCTAAATACTATGTCTGCAAATGCAAATCCTTCTAATGGTTTCTACTTCAGAATAACTATCAAGGTCTTCTAAGTCCAAAAGTCTCTTCGCTCATGCCCAGCTTCCAACCTAAAACCTGCCGCAGGAAAGGAAGTGCGGCTGAGCTTAAAAAGCCCAGTGAACAGATATATATATCAAAGCAAACGGATAAACAAAACGTAGATAAGTATAAGAAAAGGAAATCATAAGTTTCTGTTGAAAGGAATGTCATCTGTCAAATGCATAAGAGATTAACGTACAACTGAACGAATATCATAAGTCAAAGGGAACGAAGTATCAAAGGTATATCACATAAGTATAATCATAAGGGAAAGGTAATGAGCATGTATCAACAAAGAAGCATCTAAACAAGGTACTTGAATAGACAAACGAATCATAGGAAAGCCACGAGCCGACCTACCGAGGTACTCGATAGATCTCGAATCACATAATCACATAATCACATATCACATATCTGTCACATCAAAGGATACGGAGAGGGGAGACCTCTCGGTACCGCATGGAGTAGCTAGCTCCCAAAAGTGTATGGGGTACAGAGCACGTACAACCATCACACTACAAAATCTTCCGAAACGAAACAAAGCCTAGGATGCATCCATACGCCCCCTGCAAAACAAAATCATATATATGCATCCTGCTCGCATGACAGGGCTACACATACGTCAAAATGGCCAAGTGATCACATATCATATCATATCGAAATGGGGACGCCGTGGATCAATCACACCTCCACAGAAAGTGTCATGCCATCGGTGCCTCGATGACACGCCCATGGTACCTCCATGAGTAGTTAGTAAACTCGGGCATAGGAACGAAACGAAACAAATCACATCATCATAGCATATTAACGAATCATATCGAATCAAATAGGAAGCCATAGAATATCATGTCTAATCATAGAATCATGTCAACGAAGCATATCAAACGAATCATATCATATCAACGAATCATATCAACGAATGAATCAAAGTATAAGGGAACATAGCAATGGCTTAGGGAATCATAATAAGATAACGAATCAAAGATCAAGATCAAAGTCATGAGAGAACCCCTACTGAAAAGGGATAGAATATTTGTACCTTGACGAAAGCAAACAGATAACTGCTGGTGGTCACACAAGGAACAACTACGTCCTCGTTGCCGGATCTACACGAATATAATAGTCACGTGTTACTACATGTTCCCATTGAATTAGGTTTACCTATTTTAGTATACTTTCCATTTTAAGTGACTTTTCAAATTAAGTAACTTTCATAAGTTAGAATTTCAATTGATAATTAAATAAAGTTAAAGGCTTATATGACCAATATATAATAGTTTAGGGCCATAAGTGTAAATATCTCAAAGTTTACTTGAAATCTTCTTGAATACATATTTCAAATATACGCATGCATGTCAAAAATATTTCTCCACAATAGATATACTATTACGTTTAGTACGCAAGACCGAAGCTTCCCAGATTAACCATACGTAACATTATAATCCTTTTATTGTTTTAAACACCAAATCGGCCCAGTACTTGCATATCTTAAAATTGTACGCCACCATTTTATTACCCCCTTTTTTTACCATTTTGTTATGCTACTAGGATGGATAAAACAACCCGAAACCAACTCGACATCACACGCGAACACGAGCACAAGATTCAACAAGATAACCAAGGTATCGCGAGACCCGATTTAAACCACAAACTCTATTCCTTTTTACCCTGTTTAGCAAGCATGCAAGTGCACAAGTTTTAGCTACTTTTCGACACAGAACACCCACGTACCATGAGACATGATCGACATGAAGAGAAACACACAAGACACAAACTCTTAACCATTTACGTAAGTCGTTATTTTTTTTCATGCCTATGATTTCATGTGGCGTATATCTATCATTTCATGTGGTGTCTTATAGGTTATTCCTTACACAGCTTAATGAAGCAATGATCAGATTCACATGTATACTTCAACAAATCCAAAACAAACGTGCCAACATATATTAACACAAAACAGATTTTTAGTTGATTCAGTGAGTGCTTCGACCTGTTATTTTATGTGAGGTTATTACGAAACAAACATTCAGAAATTTAACCGATTATATAGGTTGTTATGTAGTTTATAAATCGTTATTTTATGCAAGTTCTTCTTCGGTTATTACCATGAGACTAGCCGATTATATAGATGCCAAAACATGATAAATATAGAATAAGATAGAAGGAAAAAAATTTGAGCAAGGTTGGTGATAATACCTTCGAAGCGCGACAAGAGAAAGAAAAACAGAAACAATATCGAACACCAGCAAAACCCAACTTTCGAACCAGATAAAAAAAAACTCGCGACCACCCTCTCTAGTCGAACCAGAATTTTACTACAACCAACACCACCTTCGAGCCAACCGTTAACCACGACCAAGACATCACAACGTACCACGTCTAAGCCTCCAAGCAACACGATCGAACACCTCCTTTTGAACCTTCTTGAGCCGAACAGAAAAATGGAAAAGAACCAGCCGTCGTTTTGATGTTTTTAGGTTTTAAGGTTTGGTTAAAATGTGTTGCGTGTGTTTGTTGTGTTCGGTTTAATTAGAAACGAATGGGGAGATTATTTGGGGTAAATTGCCGAGAGTTTTGAGAGGTGATTTAATGGAAAAAATCAATTTCAATCATCCGTATATCACGACTTCTAAATTTGTAACTTCCCCTTTTTACATAAAGTCAAGATTTTCAGCCCATGTAAATATTAAAATGTGTGATGGTCTTTTAGACATCAATTAGTGGATATTAATTGTTAATATATATTTATCAACGTATAAAGGTATATTATTCGAGTATTACGGTTTTCAATAACTTAGGTTATAATATATTGTAATGTCTTGAATTATTATGCGTCTTTTCAAAGTTCAAAATTAGGGGTATTTTGGGTATTTAACATGTTTAAAAATTTCGGGTTTTACACCCAAGCTGTTCGTGGGGATGGCCCCTTTATTGAAGATAGTGTCTTTGCTCCTGCTTCTTCTTTTGTTGAAGAAGAGACTATGGCTGTTTCAGCACAGGAGTCTGTTTAGTTTATGCTATAACCGTGTGTGGTTGTTCTTTGTATTTTGCGCACTTGTTTGAACAATATTTATGTTTTATGTACGTCTTGTGTTTGTCGTAATTGGTTTACGATCTTTTTATTTTGTTTTTTTGCTATTTTCTTAAGATCGTACTGGTACGCTTATTTTAATAGTCTTTTTTGAATATTTTTGGGTTATTCTCCCGGTACTGGGTTTGCAATACCTCTTACGTACTTTGAGTGAATTGGTACGTTACTCATCCTTTGTTATGTGGAATAACGTTCATAGGTCATGCCCGAGTGTGTGCGCGTCTTACTCACGTGTGTTTATGACTTTGCAAAGTAAAAAAGATAAATACTCATTAAAATAAACTGGTGAAGGTAGCTAGTCTTCACCTTTTCATTAATTTCTTTAAAAAAGAACATAATACAAGTAGATAAGATAGTTTGTGAATAGCCACTGCGGAGTCCGCGTAAGTGGATTGTCTACATTTGGTTTATATAGTACCTTTTGAGGTTACAAATATTCCATGTTCGTGGCAGCGGAGTTCCATCTCTGTCTTTCAGCTTGTATGCTCCTTGTCCCAATGTTTCCGTGACCTCATACGGTCCTTCCCACTTGGGTCCTAGTTTTCCAGTATCCTTAGCATGGCTCGCGTCATTGCTTTGGTACACTAGGTCTCCTGGATTGAAGCTCGTGTTACGGACCCTGGAGTTGTAGTATTTCTCCATTTTTGCTTTGCTTTTTGCTTCACAGATTGCCGCCTGTTCTCTTCTTTCTTCAAGCATATCCAAGTTGATTTCCAGAGCTTCATCATTCTGTATTGTATCAATTTTCGTTGTTCTCCATGTAGGCATAGCTATCTCTGCTGGGATGACCGCCTCCGTTCCATATGTTAGCGAAAACGGGGTGTCTCCGTTGCTAGATTTGATCATTGTACGGTGGGCCCACAGGACATGTGATAGCTCTTCCATCTAATTTTTGCTCCTTTCGTCTAACATGGCTTTGATTCCTTCCCCTAGGCTTCGATTTGCTCTCTCAACCTGACCGTTGGCTTGCGGGTGTTTGACGGAAACGAAGCGTTGCTTGATGCATAGCTTTTCACACCAGTCTTTGAATGGGTTGTCGCGGAATTGCTTTCCGTTGTCAGATATGATTTCTCCTAGGAGTCCAAATCTGCATACTATGTTATCCCATACAAACTTCTTTATCTGGTGACCTGTGATAGTTGCGACAGGCTTTGCTTCTATCCACTTAGTGAAATAATCGATAGCTACGATTAGGAATTTGATTTTGCCTGGTCCCTCCGGAAAGGGTCCAGCTATGTCAATACCCCACTTGTAAAATGGCCATGGGGAGGTGATTGGGGTCAACTTTTGTTGTGGGTTTCTCGGAACAGGTTTGTGTACTTGGCAATCTTGACATGCCAATATTAGCTTTCTTGCGTCCCTGTGCATTGTAGGCCAATAGTACCCTGTTCTTAAAGCTTTTGCCACTACAGATCTTGTTCCAGCGTGCATGCTACAAGATCCTTCGTAAATTTCTCTTAGCACATAATCTGCCTGGAGCGGGCCAACACATCGCAACCATGGTACAAGGAAGGACTTTTTGTAGAGGATCCCGTTTATAACGGGAATCGTTGCGACTTCCTTTTGACCGCGCTTGCTTTCTTCTGCTCCACAGGTAGTGGGTCCTTTTTTAGGTATTCGTAAATTGGCGTCATCCAGGTATCCCCTTCCTCTTCTACTACGGCCAATACATGTGTCTCTTCAATTGACTTTTGCTTTAAATTTTCCACCAATACTTGTTTGTTTAGGTGTGCAAATGTCGTTGACGCCATTTTACTCAAAGCATCAGCTTTTTTGTTTTCATTTCTGGGTATCTGTCTAATTGAGAACGCTCTGAAGCTGCTCACAAGTTCTTTAACCTTTCCTAAGTATTGGACCATTTCCTCTTCTTTTGCCACATAGGATCCGTTGACTTGGTTCGCTACTAGTCGTGCATCCACATTTGCTTGGAGGTTCTTGACGCCCATTTGCTCCGCTATTCTTAGTCCTCCTAGCAAGGCTTCATACTCTGCTTCGTTGTTAGTTGCATTGAAGTTGAACCTTAGGGCGTAAGTGAACTCCATCCCACGGATGGCACTGATGCGAGGATTGCGGCCATGCAAAAGGTTTTACCTCTCAAGGGATCTTGAGAAGCTTTTCAATCCTCCAGGCAGTGTACCTGGTCGTTGTAGTGTAGTATAGGTATGTCCTGGGGATTGATCGTTCTCTAGGGGAATAGTGTCGTTAGGATTTGAAGTGTATGTCAACTAGGTCTAAGGGTGAGGGATGATTCTTTTTGTATT
Organism: Artemisia tridentata subsp. tridentata; assembly: GCA_021014915.2. Lineage (NCBI taxonomy): Eukaryota > Viridiplantae > Streptophyta > Magnoliopsida > Asterales > Asteraceae > Artemisia > Artemisia tridentata. The sequence continues at coordinate 143,946,663 of CP139507.1, read as the reverse complement.
TTTTATGTTTTATGAAAGCAAATAAAATCTTGGTTTTGGAAGGAGTGGGCGGAATTAGTTGCTAATCAACTAACCCAAGTCTAATAATTAAACTAATAAACAAAAATAAAATAACAAGAAAAATAAATGTGGTGGGCTTCTTATAATGAGACAAATGTGTTTACTTAGATATAATTACTCCCTAGTTATCTCTTGTTGATTTGTTGAATATCACAGTGCAATTGTTTTAGCCGAAGCGTTGTATTCCTTAATACCAGTCGTGGGGGCGTGCACGTCCTTCCCCAACTCTATGAATATCAATTTCTTCTTATGACGATACGTTTAGTATCCTATCATAGAATCATTAACATCTACTCATGCATTAAACACAATGAATAAAACCGTAGTGCACATCCGATTACGTTTCTTAAGACGTTCAAACTTGTTACACAAAGGAGGTTAGCCAGTTTTCTTAAGCCTAACGCGAGTCAATCAACTAAACAATAGACAACTTATCAACAATCAATAACTAGGTTTTATTATATCTAAGCAAGCACAAACAAACTTAAGGTAACATGTTAATAGAAAGACAAGATAAACAATTAATCAAACAACACATAGACATATTGAATGATTAAAGGAAAACTTATCTTCAATTGAACATGGAAGAAAAGAGGGTATGAAACCCCTACAAAAGCTGTAAAATTCGGACTAGGTTTGATCCGTGCAGATTAGTCAACTATAACGAAGCGCGAGTCCACGAGTCAACCCTTTTAGTGGAAAGGTCAACAATTAAGGCTCACACAATGATATAAGTGATTCCGGGCAAGTGATACCCGGGTCGTGTCCCAACGAGGTGTGAATCGAGGATGTCATTTGAGGTTCGTTATTAAAATGCTTGAACGTTGGATTTTTGGTTTGGGTTTTGTTTTCTAATTCTAATTGAGGCACGGGAAAGTAAATACATAAAGCAAATAAAGTAGGAATGAAATAAAATGAAAAACGTAAACGGAAATCTAAAAACGAGCCCTGAAAAAGGGAATTTTTGATTGTTACAACTACGGATAGCAAACATAAATTAAAAACAACATAACGAGCATAAGAATCAAGTATACAATGCACAAATAAGTAAAAACGTAAAGAAACGCAAAACCGAGCTAAAACCGGGAAAACCCGAGCCCTATAAAAGTGAAATCATGAAATATAAACTCTAAGGATGCAAATCTATTTTTCCTAGGTCCTAAAAGATAAAAGAAAATTTTGGAAAAAAGAATTATAATTTTCTGATTATTTTTCTATTTATTATGCATTAAATACTAAATAAACTAATTAAATGTTTCAAAATAGTAAACGATTTAGGAAAATTATGAAAAAAAATCAGGGAAAGTCTATTATACTACTGAGAATATAGGAAAAATAGGAGGGGGAAATAGTGCTACTAATTAAGCTGGAAATAAGCAATTAAGCTAATTAAGCTAAATGGACAAAGTGAGTATAAGAAATAAATTTTGCATCTAGTGTTTGAAAAAGACCCAAGGGCATGATGGCTTTGATGTTGTGTGTTAGTGTGGTGAGTGGTGAGACCAGGGTTCGACCCTGGTTTTGCCACTTTTATTTTTATTTTATTTTTGATATTTTGTTGCAAAAACTAATTTAACAGACAAAACTAAACAACTTTTATAAAAGCAACCTTTTTTTGAAACTCACTAATAAGCTCAGAAGAAGCAAATAAGATAAGCAGTTTTACCTTTAAGCTTTAGAAGTGAAATTTTAAGAACTTAAAAAGCTATTATTAAGGCAAATAAGCTAAGTATTAAAACTAAAAAGCTACAACCATTCTATACTAATCCTAAGTAAGCTAATGTAACTAAATAAGCAGCTAAAGATAAGCAGATAAGCACTTAATGGCACAATAAGAAAACAAGCAAAACTAAACACTGATGCATAAACAGCCTCTGGGGGCAACTTTGAGCTGTCTATAAGCTATTATAAAATATCAAAAAAATGTGAAACCACTATATTAGCAACCAAATAACGTGTATACCAAATTTCAGAATCTAATGGCTTATAATGAACAAATTAAAAATCAAAAGCATGGGCTGATTTAGACACATGAAACAGGCTAAGCTAGTACTTTTAAGCTAATGAAAAGCTGTCTATAAGCTATTATAAAAAATCAAAAAAAATGTGAAACAATTATATTATCAACCAAATAACTAGTATACCAAATTTCAGAATCTAATGGCTTATAATGAACAAATTAAAAATAAAAAACCATGAGCTGTTTTGGAAAAATGCATGCTGATGCAGTTTGGTATTGACTTCAAAATGGGTTAAAATGGAAATTTGACTAATGAGCTACTAATACCAGATAATGAGCATGTAATATAACCTATATTGAACTGATATGAAGCAAGAATGACAACAACTAAGGGTCTAATCTAGTTTTTACTAAAGCTAAATATTAAGACAGTTAAAACTTAAGATTTTTAAGAAACTTAAACAAAAGCTTTTAAACTACTTGGAAATGTTTATATCTACCTTAAAACTACAACTAACACTAAATCAAGGCTGATTGAAATTCAATTTTTGGTAAAAACAACTTTTTAGCTAAAAATTTACCTAATGCCAAACACTCCCTAAAACCTAAACTGTTTTCACTTTTCAAAGGAATAGACTAATTTAAGCTTAGATAATGACCACAGACTTATAACTAACCTAATGAGAGACTAATAACTGATTTTCAACAAATAAAAAGAACCAACAATAAGCTAAACAGTCTATGCTACATTTATTTGGAATTTTTTAGTTTTTAATACAAAAAGAGAACAAAAGAGATTAAAGCTAAACTTTAAGCAACAAACAGTAACAATAAGCTAGATAAGACAGAACAAAGCAAATAAGCACTTACCTCTTTGGCTTATCATCCAATTGCTCATTTTGACTAATTTTTGACTTTCTTTGACTTTTTTCAATTTTTGCAATTAAAACAGAATTTAAGCAAGACAAACTCACAAAAAGCTATGATAAGCTTAAATGAGCTTGTAGAAACAGTAAATGAAGCTTGAAAACAAATTTTGAACAATAAAAGTACTTAAAGAAGACAAGGTAATTAAATGAAAATGTAAATTGTATTAATAAAACTGAGATCATAAGACTGAAATTGAAATTACAACTTTGAATTTAAAGAGTTACACTACGAAAACATTTAAATGACAAGGAGATAAAAAAGTGGTCTAAAAGTAGTGACAGTTCTTGCAATTGAGGAGAGTCCTCTCTTTATAGCTTCTCAAATTTGTTCCTTCTTCATCCTTGTGGTATCCCAGTCAAATCCCACCAACATTAAACAATGCTTAATCACATATTCATGACCTGTAAAAATATCCACTATTCGGATAGTGGTAATGGTGGTGGGTTTGTTGGTGTAAGGTTTTCTGGAAGGGTATGGGAGAGTGGGAGAGTGAGCTGGAAAGGTGTGGAGTTGCAGGGTAAAGGAAGGTGAAGGTGAATAGTAACCTGGTAAAAACGGAGGGAAAGGATTTCTGGTTATTTTATTTTTTGACTTTTTTTGACTTTCGGGTTGGGTTTGGTTTTGTGGGCCGGATTTTGGGTTTTATTAGATAAAATGGATTTTAACTAAGTTTAGGATTTAACTGAAAATTCAGTTAAAGGACTAATTTTGCAAATTGATTTCAGGGACCATTCTTGAAATGTAATTCAATTCCAAGGTTGTTTTTGGCAACTTTGGAATAAATATGGATTATTCTTGTAAAATCCTTCCCCGGCTTCGGCTATTTGAACTCTTTTCCATTTTCGTGCCCGTTAGTGTCCGTTAAGTCCCATTTTCTGTCTATTTTTGATATCCTTTACCTGTAAATGCACAAACACAAAAACAAACATATATTTGGCATTTTTGATCATTTTTTGGTCATTTTAGTCCGTTTTATCAGGTAAAAGATATGTGTAATTACACACATATCAGGGTTTATGTCCCCAAAGTTGCACACAAGTTCCACACTAATGAATGAAAAATCTAAAACTATATATAGATTTACAAGGCTGACGGCGTCAGGTTATAGACCCTGACGCCGTCAGATCGCCGCTATTAGGGTTTCGTCTTGTGCAAGTCGACCTTCTGACGCCGTCGATCTTTGCCTTCTGACGCCGTCAGATCCTAGTCTGACGCCGTCACTCTTTAAAAGTTCTGAGTCGTCTCGTGTAAAGTTAATACTAGGCGACATTCTTCCAAATACACCTGACGCCGTCAGGTGTAAAACCTCCAAAAGTTCTCTGAAGCGTCACGTGTAAATTTTCCAGCTTCATCATCAACATGTGACGGCGTCACCAGTTAAGGCGTGACGCCGTCAGGTGCAATTCCTGACAGGTTTTCCATGACTTTGCTGTTTTCTTCACTTTTGAGCCCAAAAACGTCCAAGATGCTCCATTTTCCAGAAATCATGTCCCAAGATTACCATAGGCTTAGGAACGGATCAAAACCTCTTGTAGGTCCAAAGTTATGGATCTTAGCAGCCTTTGTAAGACTATAGCAACTTGGATAAATCCAAATTAACTATATGAGAAACTCTGCTAACAAACTCTTTGAGTGTTAATGCGGAATCTTAACACACAATAAGAAGAACACAATGAGATAACTAACTTCGTATTATTGATTACTAATAATGTTGTTTTGTTACAGACTCTTGCTATGAGACCTTTTGACTCATAACTCTATGCCGTAGGGTTCTTTTTATACACCAAGGAAACCCTAACACAAAAACATGTAAAGAGATACACACATATCTTTTCCTAAGATATCAAACCGTGTGCATATCCTTTCCTAACATATAGCTAACTATTCTATTTTATCTAATAAACAGACTTAACTAAAACACTAAACAAACTTAACTTAGTTCTACCAAACTTAGTTTTGTACTGGCAGACTTAACTATGACAGCATAACAAACAGACTTAACTATTAATACCACCAGACTTAAGTCTGTTTATAATAATTCCCAACAATCCTCCCCTAACTTGATCTTCATGCTTCATGATCTTCAAGTTTCTTTCTTTTCAATGTGTCTGAGGATGTTGTAAGCTTTCTTCTTGGAATTATTCATCAACTGCAACTCTTTAAATCTTCATTTTCTGATCTGTACAGCATCATATATCAGCAAATCTTTAAACCATCTGATCTTTGCAGCAACAATGACTTTTGTACATCAATTCTTAAAGTTTCATACTATTCTCATCACTTCCAGGTGTGTGAACTCCTGTGAGAGGTGAATCATTGAACATTAATGGATTTGATGTCTCTTTACCAGTAGCCATTACTTCTGGAGTAGCCAATGTTTTAGTGTAAGAACTATGGTACATTGATAACCATATGATTTTTAGCAAATCAACAGCTATCAACGGATTTGACTTGTCTTTACCAAAGTCGTTTGCTTTGGACTAGCTAATTCTTTGGTCATAAACATGGTGAATTAGTAACCATATATGGATTTCCACAGCCTTTACCACAAGCCATACTCTTGTGGGCTAGTCAACTCTTCACTACCACATATATGGTGAGTTGAGTACCATACAATTTTTGGTAAATTGTCAACCATAAACGGATTTGAAATATCTTTACCTAGAGCCGTTTGCTCTTGGATTAGCCAGTCCTTATGTGTGTTAGACATGGTGGACTGATAACGATTTGTTGTGTTGGTACAAAGCACCTTCACCAAATGTTATCTCCTCAAAACCATTTATACTGATCAGCACTTAGAAAATTCTTTCAATAACCTCAAACAGCTTCTTTCTGTGATTGGTTTTCAATTAATTTCAAAAGCTGATAACATACCTCATCCTGTATATCTCCCTGAAGCTTCTTTTCAAGCATTACTTTGCACACTCTGGGTGGAAGTGGATATTCTACCTCTGTTAGCATGTAGATGTGAGCCGTTTTCAGGGTTAAGCAATGGACTGCACTGCTATGAAAATACCTCCAATTCACCACTTTTTGTTGATAAGGTAGCTTCCAAACCTCATCAGTCTTGCTTGGTGGATCAAACATTGTTTTCAAGTCTCCCCATAGCACCCTTTCAAACTCATCTTCTGGTATGATAGTCCCATGTTTGAGTATCATCAGCCTGTACCACTCCTTAAGATCATACCTAGTAAGATCATTCAATATAGCTGGAAAGTTTAGATAAACAATATCTGTGTTATCCTCCCTTATTATCTGATATGCTGCTCTGTTATTTCCTTGTTGGATGATCTTCCAATTTACAACCTTGGCTGGAGCTTTCAAGCTTTGTGAGATTGATCCTATAGTTTGAGACTCAGGAGAAAGTTGTTCCACATTCTCTTCCATATACTCTTTCACATCTGACTTTGTAAGTGTAGATGTTTTCTTAGCATGAGTCTTTTTCCTAGTCCATCTCAGAATTGGTTTCTTAGCTTCAGGTTCTTCCTTCTTAAACTCACCCTTGGATATATCAGGAACCTCTTCAACATCCACAACTTTTGGCTTCTTAGTTTCCTCTTGTTGAAGTGTTACCCCATATCTTTTAAACCTTTCTGCTTCAGATCCTATTGAAACCCAACTTGTAATCCGTTTTACACATCTATCAAATTCCTCTTTCAATCTATCATGACTTAATCTTTTAAGTTGTACCATTGTCCAATTGTTTCCTTGGCTCTTAAGATATCTCATCATGAAATCCCTTTGTTCACCTTTAGTCAGAGGCCTATTTCTTCTTTCCTTTTCTCTTTGCTCTCTAAGCTGCTTTTTCTTCTCATTTACTATTTGAACCATTTTCTGAGCAAAATCTTCACCTTCAATATTAGGCAAGATGTCTTAATTCACTTCAAGTCTAGCTCTGATCAAATCCCAATCTTCATCTGTATAAAACATAGCAGCTCTTTGTACTTCATCTATTCTTTTCTTATCAGCATCAAATGATACATTCCCTTCTTGCAACTTTCTCGCAATCTCTGCATCCTTAACTTCTTGTGCAGCAATCCTGCTTCTTCTGCTTGAATCCTTGCAATCTAAGCCATCCTTGCTTCTTCTTCTCTGAGCTGCCTCTTTGTTTTCTTAGGCTGAGGAGTCTCTTCCATTATTTGCTTTCCTTTTCCTTTTATTGCAAACTCAGATTCATCACCCGACTTAAGTTGTTCATCAACAGACTTAACTTAAGTACTAGCAGACTTAATACCAGTAGCAGACTTAACTTCTTCATCAGCTTTCTTTCTAGATTTCCCATGACTGAGTGTTCTAACGAAGATTTCAGCTGCTTCTAATCCTTTTGGACTGATGTTAGTCTCCTCAGGTGCCTTTTTCTGCTTTAGTGTTTGCAACCCTCCCTCTTTCTCATGTAAATTCCCCCTTGATTGGAAGAATTTTCTTCACCCTCCGAGTCAGATAAAGTAATGCCCTTCTTCTTAATAATCTCCTCTAACTCCTTGACCCTCTTTACTAGTTTAAGATTCACTGTTCTGGAAGTCTGTTTGTATACTTTGAGATCCTTCTCCAAGACAGAAATCCTTTGAACAAGCTGAGGAACTAGCTAAAAAAGATCATTCATGGACATAGTTGTGGGTTCCTCCTCATGAGTCGGAGTTAGAACTTGGGTTTGCTGAGGTGAAGGTGGTTGTGCTGTAGGTGATGATTGATGTGGTTCAGGAGAGATGTGCGCATGAGCAGGCTCCTCTTCATGCATTGGTTGTGATGGAGCTGTACTTTGAGATGATGATGTACCTGCACTGTTAGTAGAAACAGACAACATAGCAGCTAATAGTGGTTTGTGTGTCCCCCGAAAGTTCCTTTTCATATTATTAAAAATCTTTTTATTAAAGGGGACAACCAAGTAAGGAATTTTGCTATGTGTTTCAATTTCTAAAATCATTTGTAGAAAACGTGGGTACATTAAAAACTTGGTTTTGGTCTGAGAGTTTACCACCATTGCATCAAAGATATATTTTGAAAAATTATAAACTCGTCCAGTGGATAAACAGACCAAAGCAGAAGCAATGGCACTTCCAAATTGGTCTCATCCACCACTTTTGGAGCTTAAGCAATGAAGCAAATGATGTAGTAAAAACCTCCATTGAGGGGTGAAATGACTTTTCCAAAAAGTGAATTTCCCATCAGTGGGGTACCCAATGTCATCCAACCCCTTAAAAATCTCTTTATTTGGCAACATAGTAGATCCTGAGGCATCATCCAATTGAAGTTTATTCCTAATAGATGCCTCAGTTATTGAATATTCTAAAGTATCAATTGTTGCCTTTAACTCTAGACTCCCATCAGCAAGAGTTGAGGCAGTAGCAGTCTGCCAAAACTGTTTTACTAAAGAGTCATGGATAGTAGGGTTGTGGATCAAAGCATACCTGATGTACGATCCTTTCAAGAAGTCTACTATCTGATGATACTCTGTGCTTCCTTCTGGTTTCTTCAAGAAACCTACCTGGTTGTGCTTATCACAGTACTTCATACTTCTTACACAATAAGGAATGATGAATTGAGAATAAGTTTGAAAAGACTGGTTGAGTTCCAAATTAGGGTTAAGTACTGGTATGTAAAACAGAGTAGTCTTGGCCGTAAATAAAGAAGAGTTAGTTTCACTATTTTGAGAAAGTAAATAAGGGATAGAGATGAAAAAGAAATTAAATCTTATCCTTATATACCTTATAGCGCCGTAAATGAGGTAATGGTACTATTGAAACAGTAAAAATCATTAGGCCCATGACCAGTACTAACGATCACTAAAATACACTACCGGACTTAATATTGGTCAGCCAGTATTAATGCTGAGTCACCAGAATTAACTATTGGTTAACGAAATACCAGATACTTACACACCAAAGTCATCAGTAAAGCTTCCAATCATCAATCCATGTAATTCCTGAAAGATTTGTTGAAAAACCAAGAGAAAATATACAACACACCAAAATAAGCTTTAAAACTACCAGAATTAAATCTACTTAGTACTTATACTGCATTATGAATTATACATTTAACCTCCCCTTAAATGTAGCTATGGGTTTAAAAGAAGATTTTCAATTCAAACAGTAACTTTGCTTCAGAAAAACCATTGCAGCAAACATTCTATAAGGAAATGTAAATCCATCACTTATTTAATCATAAAGCAAGGTTCGAAACATAAACCAGGTTTCTTTAATAACACAGTAACCTTGAGAATGAGAGAGTGCTACCCAAAAACCTAATATGTTTTCCTCCTTTTAACTTGTGTTTCACAGTCAAGCTCATCACATATTCTAGCCAGCAGTTGACCACTTATTTTTAGAATGAGATTTTGAACTTCTTTAGTTTGATCATCACACTAAATCTTGGAGTACATCATTCCAATAAGCATTTCAGTACTCAATGGATATTCTAAATCAGCAAACATGAATATATCAACTCCACCTTTTGTTGATAACTGATGAACACCACATGAGTCATAGAATGTCCATGAAATAGTATGATCCTGACTTGGAAAATTCCAATATACATCAGTAGAAACAGGTTCACACATTCTTTTAAGCTCCACAAATAACTCTTGTTCTTTCACATCTGCTTTCTTAGCACTCTTGAATTTCTTTTGGACCAAACTCCATAGAGTATTTAAATCTCCTCTAGTGCTTGCCTTGATCAATTGTTCAGCATTCTTATAGACTGCAAACTCTCCATCAATTCTGATTACTTTCCAAGATTTACCATATGTATCTTTGTATATTTCCCAGTCCACAATTTCATCTTTTGCTTGAATTGAATCAAAGTTCTTAACCTTCAGTTTCATATATCTTGTTTGCTCACAATCATTATTTTCCCTTTCTTGATCATTAGAAACTGCTTCTTTATCATATTCTTCAAACATAGCCAAGTGATCTTTGTAACCAAGCATGTGCTCTGAGCATCCACTATCAAATATTCCTCTATCTTCCATGGTCTTGAGTGGATGATCCTGCACATAAAGAAGAGAATATAGTTTCTCTTGAGGACCCATGCCTGTGCAGGCTTGGGTCTGCCTTGTGGATCAACATATTTGTATGTCTTATATGAACATGATCCACTGTTGCTTTGGGATTTATATGTAATTTCATTCTTAAATGGATCCCAAGCCCAACATGCTGAGGACTTTACAACATTTCCCCCATTTCCCTTTACAGCATGAGATATTGGCATTTTTGCTGCATTATTTACAATGGGTCTCCTCACAGGTGAATGTGATTTAGCAAAATTATTTCTATGATGAAACTTGTTCACCTGTGTTTTGAAAGTATATGATGTACTGGTATGAGTTGGTTGTTTAGGTCTAGCAGAATTAACCTGAGACCCAGCAGAATTAAAATTTTGTCTACCAGAATTAAATGGTCTACTAGTACTAATCTTTGGCCTACCAGAATTCATGAGTACTGGTCTAGGTACAAATTGATTTGCTTTATTAACCATGTTAGCATTAGTCCAAGCTGGTTTAACCATCTCATTACCAACATTAAAAACTCTTTGTTTCTTTGACTCAGCTTCTCTAGCCATTCTTTTCTCATGATAATCACAATTTTTGATTAAATGACTAGAACTATTACACACAAAACATCTTTTCTCACTCCAATTCTGTCTTTTTACCCTAGGTAACTCTGGTTTCTTAAACTGTTGCCTAGGAGTTTCAACTGTTTTTGGCATAGATGCTGACACACTTGGTTTGTTAACCAGAACAGGTTTAGGCTTAGACTCTTCTTTAGGTGTATGTTCAGGTTCTGTTTCAGAGAGATCAGAGATGTTTCCAATGGACCCTTCATTGTCATTAGATTGACAAGAAGAATACACACCAGACTTGTCCTCTGAGATATTTGTTTCTGGTTTTTGAGGTCTCCTTTTTCCATACACATATAAAGAGTCATCAAATTCTATTTCACTTTCTGGTTTAGGTGTATAATCTTCATTTAGAGGTGGTGCAACTCCTTTATAGTTATCAGTTTTCACAAATCTATTATACACAGGTTTTCCAACAAAATCATCTTCTTTACTAACAAACACAGTTCTTTTCATCTCTTCTTCATAACTTAGTACTTCACTATCTGATTTTACTTCAAAACCTAAGCCATGTTTGCAAGTAGAACTCATGCCAGACTCAACTAATCTCCAAAGATTCTTTTCAGAATTGTTCCATGAGTCTATTGTTTTCTGTAATGAATCTACTTTGCTTTTTAACTCATCCTTATCTTTTAGAGCTTTCTCACCTATCCTCCTATACTTTTTAAGCTTTTCATCTTTTTCATATATTGTATTAGCTTGAAATGTAAGTTTTTCATTTAAAGTTGCTTGCTGTTTTTGAGAAAAGGTAACTTGTGCTTCTAATGTTTTAACAGCATTTGTATAGGCAAGAATTGTAGCTTCATTATCACCTAATTGATTCGTTTGTTCAGCACATAGTTGTTTAAGAGTATTATATGAATCAATACAGGTTTTGGAACACAAGCATACCTCAATGTTGGAGCTGATAGCCATCAGTGCATGATTTGGTTCTTTATCTTCTTGAGTGTGATCTCCTCAATTCACAACACCATCTTCCCTGGTCAGCAATCCAATATGCTTCTCAATCTCCTGATCCTTGTCATTATTCTTCTTGACATCAGTACCAACCTTTGAAGGGCATTCCCTAGCAAAGTGCCCAGTTTTGTGGCAGTTGTAGCACTCAATCTTCTTTTTATCATAGCCAACTGGTGCCTTCCCATCAAACCTAACTCTTCTTCCTGTCTTCTAGTAGAACCTATTCATCCTTATAGTAATCATTGCTATTTGCCAATTTATATCCATTTCTTCAATATCTGCATCATCTATTTGATCCAGATCTTCATGAAGCAGGTTCAAGTCCTCTGATTGCTTTGCAAATAAAGAATAGATAACTTCATCAGCTAAACCAGCAGGAACGGTTATTTCTTGAACATTGGAAGAAGAAGTACTGGAGCTACCAGAATTAATTCTGTTAGTGCTGCTCTTGCTTTGAGAAACAAAGGCAACATTTTGTAAACTGGTAGATGCTTTTGAGGCACCTTTTGTAAAACCCACAATTTCAGAACATGAAAAAATTACTAAAATACCCTTGTAATTTAAAAATTTAATAAATAACTAAATAAAACCCAAAATAAATCATTTAAACCTTGGAATTTAACAACACATGAGATGTAATATTTTTAAAATGAACTTTACAACATTTAAAATGTTAGAAAGTTATAATTCTTGTCACTTTAAAGCCTATGTCGATTTATATGCATGTATATGTGTTTATATTACTTTTATATAATTATAAAACATAATATAAAGAGATAATCATGTGTAAATATGGAAAATATGTTATAAATCAGAGATTTATTCCATCTCAATCACAAGACCGAATTTCATGGCTATCCTATCATATCACACGTTTTCTACATTTATTCCCATTTTATTTCTATCGCCTAAACCCTAAAACTAAATCACGACACACACAAAATTCCCCATTCCTTGGTCCGAATTTTCTGGAGTCCATACATATTTTTCTGGTGTTCTATCAAGTCCTAAGAAGGTGTGAAAATTATCTACAAGCTTGCTAGGTCGTTGGTTTGATCATTGGTGATTATTTGTTCGATTCTATTTCTTGCCGAGAAAGAGAAATTCCCCACAATTCATTCGACCTTTCTAAAATATATCTGGTATTTTTCTCGACTTGTTTACATCACATATGATCTATATAAAATATTAAATTTGATCCATGCATGTTTATCTAATCGTGGGAATTAAAACCTAATCGAAACCCTAATAACACAAATAAATTCGTTATTATTCATGCGATTTTTCTGGGCTTTTAGCATAATTTTTCTGAGTTCTATATGTGTCAAATAACACCATAAAAATGATCTTGTTAATTTTCGAAGCCTAGAACACTCTTGATGAATTTTTATGTTTATCGGGTTTTATAAAAAGAAAAGAAAGAAAATAAAAATTGTGGGGCTAGGGTTTATACTTTTAGGGTTGGATCTGATCAATTAATGCTTTTTAAGGTTTAGTAATGATGGTGTAATGATTTCTTGAATTAGGGTTAGGGTTTATGTTATTTAAATGAATACCGATTGTAAAATAAAAAGAGAAGGGTGTGTTTTGTAATTCTTGAAACTTGTGGAACATTTTTATAACCTGTAAAATAAAGGATAGAATTCGAATAAAATATATTAAAGGGGTCTTATGTGTTAATTTTGTAATTAAAGGATTTAAATGGCATTTTTCTTAATATTGTGAATCGAATGGAAATAAATAAACTTGAAGGGTTAAATTGTAAATTCTGGAAAACTTGAGGTCGATTAGTGAATTAAAGATTGTGAAGGATGTTTTGTGTAAATTTGAATACATAAAGGCTTGATATGGAATTATAAATGAATTTGGATTCGATTTGTAATTAATTGAATTAAAGGACTTGTCTTGTAAATATTGGAAACTTAAAGGTAATTTGTATAATTAATCATGGAAATGGTTATTGTGTAATTTTGGATAATTGAAAGCTTAATGTGTAAATATGGATAATAAAAGGATTGTTTTGCAATTTATTTAATTTGTAAGGTTTGATTTGTAATTTAATCAACTAAAGGGTATAACTTGTAAAATGGTTAAAGTTGAAGGGTTTGAATCATATATGTGAGTAACTCATGGATTAAAATGGATAACTTGTGATATTTTTCCTTTTAGGCCTTAAACTTTGGTGTGTTTGCAATTAAAACCCTAAAATATGGAAACTTGTCATAATTAACCATAAACTATTATAACTGGTTAAAACGAACCATATTTCTATAATAATAATTAATTCAAGAATAAACCTAATTTATAAAGCTAAATCTTTCTATTTATGGAAACCTGCTATTTATGGAAACTTACTAAATAAGGAAACTTTCTAAAAATAGAAACTTACTAATTCTGGAAACCTGCTAAAAATAGAAAGTTACTTAAAATGGAAAGATAACTGAAATAGTAATCTGAGTGTAGAACCTTTAGTAATTCTGTCTTCTACTTCCTCTAGGTGTGAAGAAGGAGAAGAACTGACTCTGTTTCCGTACTTGGTTTTATTTGAATTGTTTTGCTAATAAGGTACAGATATTCTGCTCTTTTCAGTAAGGGCATTTCCTTTCTCTTAATCTTGATTTTGACTTCTGTTTCATATTAGGATTTCCCAAAACCATTGCTATGTTCCCTATTCTGTGAACCTTATTATGATCTCTTGTTCTGAAACTTGACATGAACCTATCTGATTCTGAACCTTTGATATTTACTTCTGAAACATTTGACATGGACCATTATGCTATGAACCTTCTGATATATTATTCTGATTCTGACCTGATATTTGACCATGACCTACAGTTTGAGACCCGAGCCAATCACTAGGCATGAGGGTTTCATGTCCATGTCATTGATGCACCGATGGCATGACTCTAGGGCAGGAGAGTGATGACCTGTTCCGTCCCTGATTTTATCTGGTGTGTATTAGTAGACTCTGGCCACCTGGGGCGTATGGATGCATCCTAGATCTGTTATCTGTTTCTGTTATCTGTTTATGTTACTGTTATATATATATCTGGTGACTGATGGTGTGTGCGATACACGTCTTTCACATTATCTGGGAGCTGATCACTCCATTTGATACATGAGGACACCCCTCATATTATCTGGTTACTTGAAGAGGTATCCCCTCTAGATTACTTATCTGGTTACATGGTTATTATATTATCTGTTCTGGGCTCGTGGTGGATTTCTGTTTCCTATAACCTTTACCTACATTTTCCTTATACTTTCTCCTTCAATCTTATTCATCTACTTATCTCTGTACTCTGATTTTATCTGTATGACTATTATTTCTGTATTGCTTGTTACCGTTATATCTGTTCACTGAGCTCTCGTAGCTCAGCCGCATTTTCTTTTCCTGCGGCAGGTACTTAAGCTAGGAGCTGGGTTTAGCTTCGGGATGAGAGCAATTTGTGTGAAGCTTAGACTCTAGATATTCTAGTCTTTCCTTTTGGATTTTGATTTCTGTTATGCCATTGTTTGGGCATTTGGATTTATGTACTTCATTTATGTCCGTTTTCACTTCTGGCATAAGTCATGTTGACTTATTTTTCCCTTGATCATTAATGTTAGACTTATGATGTTTTGGTTTTGAATGCTTGTGATCTGATATGAAACCATTGTTGTGATATCCTTACCCTTGTCGGGTTGGGGTGTTACAATTTATGGTATCAGAGAATAGGTATCCGAAACCCTTAGAGCTTAGGCTCGTAACCTGTGAGGATTGGGTAGACATTAGGTTTCCTTTCGCGCACTCTTTTCTTGTTCCTATTCTATCATATTTTGTCTAATCTTGCTAATCGTTTTGATAATCGTCCAGATGGTTGTCACTCGCCGAAATACTGGAGGGGACGAAGAGATTCCCAATTTGGAGGCTTTGGTTGCTACTGCTATAGCCAACATGTTACCGGGTCTTAACGCCAATGAGGTGATCACTCGGATCATCAATGATGTCCGTAATGGAGCAGGTTCTTCTGGAGGTTCTGGTGGTGGGGGTCGACCCACTACTATTCATGGTTGGCTTGAAAGCTTCAACAAGCTCAAGCCCTTGTCATTCAGTTCGGCTGACACTCCTCAAGCGGCCGAGGATTGGATTACGCATCTAGAGAAAAACTTCGAAGTATTGGGTTGTGAGGACGAGTTTAAGACTCGTTTGGCTACTTTTAAGTTAGAGGGGGACGCGCTGAACTGGTGGAAAGCGCACAAGCAGGCTAAAGGGGGTGAACCATATATGCTTACTTGTACTTGGGCCGAGTTTCGCACTACTTTCTATAAGAGGTATTTTCCTGATTCCGAACAACAAAGGTTTGAACGGGAATGCAATTCGATTTCCCAGCTAGAGAGTGAGAATGCAGGGGAATATATGCAGAGATTCCTAAGGTTGGCCAGTTTTGTTGGGCCAATTGCTGGAGATGCTAACCGCCAGGCTAAGCATTTCAAATGGGGTCTTAAAAAGTGGGTACTTGATCGTTTGCTAAATAATGAGTTTTCGGATGTGTCGGCAGTTTGCGACGCAGCTCGCAACATTGAGATTTTCCATGAGGGTGTTGGGTTTAAGCGGAACCGTGATGGGGACAGGGTTCAGCCACGGAGTCAGACTGGAGACAACAAGGGGCAGACTGGTAGGAGTTTTGAGCCACGAGTGCAGGCAGATCGTGGGCATGATCATCGGGGTCAGTCGGGTAGGAATTTTGATCAGAGGAGACCGGATTCGAGGGGTCAGGGTTCTAGGTCGGCTGCTAGGCAGGGTAATGATCATCAGAGGCAGTGGAAGGATCAGTCTTCCAGGGGTTATCAGCAGAATTGAGCTACTGGATCGAGCACTCAGAGGGGACCGTCTGAGAACTTACCTCCCCCGCCTATTTGTGTTTCTTGTGGAAAGAGTCATCCTGGGGCTTGTCGTAAGGCTTCTGGTGCCTGTTATCGATGTGGTTCTCTTGAGCATAAATTGAAGGATTGTACTAAGCGAAATCCGGCGACAGCTGGAAACTACCTTCTTCCTCCTCCTCCTCCTAATACCGGACGTGTGTTTTCGACTACCCGTGATCAGGCAGCTAAGGCGTCAGGTACCATTACTGGCATTCTGTATATTGGTGATTGTACTGTTTTCGCATTATTTGATACTGGCGCAACACATTCTATTATATCTGTGAAACTTGCAAAGAAGCTTAACATATCTCCAACACCATTAATAAACCAAATCGCTATCTCTACCCCAATGAAAAATCGTCTTCTCATCGATCATGAATATGTAAACTGTCCGTTACGCTTTGATGACCGGATTCGTCCGGCGAATTTACTTCCTCTGGATATGATTGATTTTGATGTAATCCTGGGTATGGATTGGTTGGCTTTTCACAGAGCTACCATAGACTGCCATGCTAGAAATGTAATCTTTGGTGATCTGAATCGTCCTGAATTCGTTTATCAGGAATCTCGCCCTCTGAAATCTGTTAAAATCATCTCTGCTATGAAAGCACGAACCTTGATGTCTCATGGTTGCCAAGGGTTTTTGGCTTCTGTTAAAGATTCATCTGTGGAGAGTCCTAACGTTTCTAGTGTTCCCATTGTCCGGGATTTTGCTGATGTTTTCCCTGAAAAACTTCCTGGTCTTCCTCCGACTAGAGAAGTTGAATTTACTATTGATCTGATTCCCGATGCTGAACCTATCTCTAAGGCTCCGTACCGGATGGCACCTGTTGAACTAAAAGAGTTAAAGGAACAACTGGAAGAGTTGTTGGACTGTGGTTTCATTCGCCCTAGTGTTTCGCCATGGGGTGCTCCTTTACTTTTCGTAAAGAAGAAGGATGGGTCTATGCGGTTGTGCATTGATTACCGTGAGCTTAATCGCATTACCATTCGAAACCGTTATCCACTTCCGCGCATTGATGACTTGTTTGATCAGCTGCAAGGAGCTAAAGTGTTCTCTAAAATCGACTTGCGATCTGGTTATCACCAATTGCGAGTTAAAGAGCAGGATGTTTCTAGGACTGCTTTCCGCACTCGATATGGACATTATGAGTTTCTGGTTATGCCTTTTGGTTTAACAAATGCTCCTGCGGTGTTTATGGATTTGATGAACCGGGTCTTCCATGAATTTCTTGATAAATTCATCATCGTTTTCATTGACGATATTCTGGTGTATTCTAAATCGGCGGAAGAGCACGAGCAGCATTTGCGTATTGTTTTGGGCATTCTGAGACAGCAGAAATTGTACGCCAAATTTTCGAAGTGTGAGTTCTGGCTGAACCAAGTCGCATTCCATGGTCACATTGTGTCTGCAGATGGTATCACCATGGATCTGTCTAAGGTTGAGGCTATCACCAAGTGGCCGAGACCTACCACAGTGACTGAAGTTAGGAGTTTTCTGGGATTAGCTGGTTACTACAGGCGTTTTGTTGAGGGATTTTCGAAGTTGGCTTTACCGTTGACACAGTTGATGCGGAAAGGTGAAAAGTTTGTGTGGACTGACGAGCGTGAGCAGAGTTTTGAAGAGTTGAAACGACGATTAGTGTCTGCTCCTATTTTGACCTTACCGTCTGGTTCTGGAGGATTTCAGATTTATAGTGATGCTTCGAAGAAGGGTTTGGGTTGTGTGCTTATGCAAAACGGTAAGGTGATTGCCTATGCTTCCAGGCAATTGAAACCCTACGAAGAAAATTATCCGACTCACGATCTTGAATTGGCGGCTGTTATTTCTGCTTTGAAAATCTGGAGACATTACTTGTACGGTGAATCATGTGATATCTTCACAGATCACAAGAGTCTCAAATACATCTTTACCCAAAAGGAGCTTAACATGAGGCAGCGTAGATGGTTAGAGCTTCTTAAGGATTATGACACGAACATCCAGTACCATCCAGGCAAGGCTAATGTGGTTGCAGATGCACTTAGTCGTAAATCGGGGATGATTGCTAGCTTAGAGATTGATCCTCGTGTTCTCAGGGACTTAGAGAAATTGGATGTGGAATTGTGTATTCGTCGGGATGTTGGATACTGGGCGAGTTTGAAGGTGGAATCAAACCTGATGTTGCGTATTAAAGAGGCTCAGAAGGATGATGGTGAGCTTTGGGCTATCGTGCAGAATATTGAAGAGGGCAAACAAACTGAGTTCAGAGTGGATGATAACGGAGTGGTATGGTTTGAGGATCGCTTATGTGTGCCTAATGATCCTGATTTGCGTGAGGCCGTGTTGACTGAAGCTCATAGTTCTCCTTTCACAATTCATCCTGGTTCTACCAAGATGTATCGAGACCTCAAGCAGCATTTATGGTGGAATGGCATGAAGCAGGAGGTGGCTTCATTCGTGGCTAAATGTATGACCTGTCAGCAGGTTAAGATTGAGCACCAGCGGGCTAGTGGTTTGTTACAGCCTTTGGAGATTCCTGCTTGGAAGTGGGATGAGATCTCCATGGATTTCGTTTGTGGTTTACCTTTGACTCGTAAAAGACATGATGCAATTTGGGTGGTCATTGATCGGCTAACTAAATCTGCTCATTTCTTGCCTATTCGTATGAATTATAGTGTCAGCAGGTTGGCGGCGATTTTTCAGCAGGAGATTGTTAGATTGCATGGTACTCCTTCGTCTATTGTTTCTGATAGAGATCCTCGTTTCACTTCGCGTTTCTGGAAAGGACTCCATAAAGCTTGGGGCGCTCGCCTTAAGTTCAGTATTGCATTTCATCCCCAAACTGATGGTCAGTCGGAGAGGACCATTCAGACTGTGGAAGATATGTTACGGGCTTGTGCTTTGGAATGGACCGGCAGTTGGGATGAGTACTTGTGTTTAGTCGAGTTTGCATATAATAACAGTTAGCATGCGAGTATCCGAATGGCTCCTTTCGAGATGTTGTATGGTAGGAAGTGTAGGGCTCCGATTTGTTGGAATGAAGTAGGGGAACGTCTGATTGAGGGTCCTGAGTTAGTTGAGATCACGAATGAAAAGGTGGCAGTTGCTAGGGAGAAATTAAAGGAGGCACGTGCTCGTCAGAAGAGCTATGCTGACAAGCACCATCGAGATCTGGAGTTTAATGTTGGTGACCGAGTATTTCTGAAAGTATCTCCTTCCCGTGGGATTAAGCGTTTTGGAATCAAGGGCAAGTTGAGTCCTCGATTCATTGGTCCTTTTGAGATCCTGGAGCGTATCGGAGAGGTTTCTTATCGTTTAGTTTTGCCTCCTCAGCTATCTCATGTGCATAACGTCTTTCATGTATCTCTTTTGAGGGGATACAACTATCATCCGTTGCATGTAGTATCTTATCCGCTTGATCAGATCCGACCTGATATGTCCTTGTCTGAAGAGCCGAAAGCGGTTCTGGATCGTCAGGAGCGAGTCATGAGAAATAAAGTTATTCCGTTCGTAAAGATTCTTTGGAAGAACCACCCAGAGCGTGAGGCTACCTGGGAAACCGAGGAATCGATACGAGCTAGTTATCCGCAATTCTCGTTTTAGTCTGGTATGTCTTTGTTTTGTTTTCTGCTCTTTTCTTTCTGCTCTCTGAAAAATTCGCGGACGAAATTTTCTTTTTAGAAGGGAAGAGTTGTAAAACCCACAATTTCAGAACATGAAAAAATTACTAAAATACCCTTGTAATTTAAAATTTTAATAAATAACTAAATAAAACCCAAAATAAATCATTTAAACCTTGGAATTTAACAACACATGAGATGTAATATTTTTAAAATGAACTTTACAACATTTAAAATGTTACAAAGTTATAATTCTTGTCACTTTAAAGCCTATGTCGATTTATATGCATGTATATGTGTTTATATTACTTTTATATAATTATAAAACATAATATAAAGAGATAATCATGTGTAAATATGGAAAATATGTTATAAATCAGAGATTTATTCCATCTCAATCACAAGACCG
The DNA here is from genome assembly GCA_021014915.2 of Artemisia tridentata subsp. tridentata. NCBI lineage: Eukaryota > Viridiplantae > Streptophyta > Magnoliopsida > Asterales > Asteraceae > Artemisia > Artemisia tridentata. Next base: position 143,926,228 of record CP139507.1, on the reverse strand, counting down.
AATTTCATGGCTATCCTATCATATCACACGTTTTCTACATTTATTCCCATTTTATTTCTATCGCCTAAACCCTAAAACTAAATCACGACACACACAAAATTCCCCATTCCTTGGTCCGAATTTTCTGGAGTCCATACATATTTTTCTGCTGTTCTATCAAGTCCTAAGAAGGTGTGAAAATTATCTACAAGCTTGCTAGGTCGTTGGTTTGATCATTGGTGATTATTTGTTCGATTCTATTTCTTGCCGAGAAAGAGAAATTCCCCACAATTCATTTGACCTTTCTAAAATATATCTGGTATTTTTCTCGACTTGTTTACATCACATATGATCTATATAAAATATTAAATTCGATCCATGCATGTTTATCTAATCGTGGGAATTAAAACCTAATCGAAACCCTAATAACACAAATAAATTCGTTATTATTCATGCAATTTTTCTGGGCTTTTAGCATAATTTTTCTGAGTTCTATATGTGTCAAATAACACCATAAAAATGATCTTGTTAATTTTCGAAGCCTAGAACACTCTTGATGAATTTTTATGTTTATCGGGTTTTATAAAAAGAAAAGAAAGAAAATAAAAATCGTGGGGCTAGGGTTTATACTTTTAGGGTTGGATCTGATCAATTAATGCTTTTTAAGGTTTAGTAATGATGGTGTAATGATTTCTTGAATTAGGGTTAGGGTTTATGTTATTTAAATGAATACCGATTGTAAAATAAAAAGAGAAGGGTGTGTTTTGTAATTCTTGAAACTTGTGGAACATTTTTATAACCTGTAAAATAAAGGGTAGAATTCGAATAAAATATATTAAAGGGGTCTTATGTGTTAATTTTGTAATTAAAGGATTTAAATGGCATTTTTCTTAATATTGTGAATCGAATGGAAATAAATAAACTTGAAGGGTTAAATTGTAAATTCTGGAAAACTTGAGGTCGATTAGTGAATTAAAGATTGTGAAGGATGTTTTGTGTAAATTTGAATACATAAAGGCTTGATATGGAATTATAAATGAATTTGGATTCGATTTGTAATTAATTGAATTAAAGGACTTGTCTTGTAAATATTGGAAACTTAAAGGTAATTTGTATAATTAATCATGGAAATGGTTATTGTGTCATTTTGGATAATTGAAAGCTTAATGTGTAAATATGGATAATAAAAGGATTGTTTTGCAATTTATTTAATTTGTAAGGTTTGATTTGTAATTTAATCAACTAAAGGGTATAACTTGTAAAATGGTTAAAGTTGAAGGGTTTGAATCATATATGTGAGTAACTCATGGATTAAAATGGATAACTTGTGATATTTTTCCTTTTAGGCCTTAAACTTTGGTGTGTTTGCAATTAAAACCCTAAAATATGGAAACTTGTCATAATTAACCATAAACTATTATAACTGGTTAAAACGAACCATATTTCTATAATAATAATTAATTCAAGAATAAACCTAATTTATAAAGCTAAATCTTTCTATTTATGGAAACCTGCTATTTATGGAAACTTACTAAATAAGGAAACTTTCTAAAAATAGAAACTTACTAATTCTGGAAACCTGCTAAAAATAGAAAGTTACTTAAAATGGAAAGATAACTGAAATAGTAATCTGAGTGTAGAACCTTTAGTAATTCTGTCTTCTACTTCCTCTAGGTGTGAAGAAGGAGAAGAACTGACTCTGTTTCCGTACTTGGTTTTATTTGAATTGTTTTGCTAATAAGGTACAGATATTCTGCTCTTTTCAGTAAGGGCATTTCCTTTCTCTTAATCTTGATTTTGACTTCTGTTTCATATTAGGATTTCCCAAAACCATTGCTATGTTCCCTATTCTGTGAACCTTATTATGATCTCTTGTTCTGAAACTTGACATGAACCTATCTGATTCTGAACCTTTGATATTTACTTCTGAAACATTTGACATGGACCATTATGCTATGAACCTTCTGATATATTATTCTGATTCTGACCTGATATTTGACCATGACCTACAGTTTGAGACCCGAGCCAATCACTAGGCATGAGGGTTTCATGTCCATGTCATTGATGCACCGATGGCATGACTCTAGGGCAGGAGAGTGATGACCTGTTCCGTCCCTGATTTTATCTGGTGTGTATTAGTAGACTCTGGCCACCTGGGGCATATGGATGCATCCTAGATCTGTTATCTGTTTCTGTTATCTGTTTATGTTACTGTTATATATATATCTGGTGACTGATGGTGTGTGCGATACACGTCTTTCACATTATCTGGGAGCTGATCACTCCATTTGATACATGAGGACACCCCTCGTATTATCTGGTTACTTGAAGAGGCATCCCCTCTAGATTACTTATCTGGTTACATGGTTATTATATTATCTGTTCTGGGCTCGTGGTGGATTTCTGTTTCCTATAACCTTTACCTACATTTTCCTTATACTTTCTCCTTCAATCTTATTCATCTACTTATCTCTGTACTCTGATTTTATCTGTATGACTATTATTTCTGTATTGCTTGTTACCGTTATATCTGTTCACTGAGCTCTCGTAGCTCAGCCGCATTTTCTTTTCCTGCGGCAGGTACTTAAGCTAGGAGCTGGGTTTAGCTTCGGGATGAGAGCAATTTGTGTGAAGCTTAGACTCTAGATATTCTAGTCTTTCCTTTTGGATTTTGAGTTCTGTTATGCCATTGTTTGGGCATTTGGATTTATGTACTTCATTTATGTCCGTTTTCACTTCTGGCATAAGTCATGTTGACTTATTTTTCCCTTGATCATTAATGTTAGACTTATGATGTTTTGGTTTTGAATGCTTGTGATCTGATATGAAACCATTGTTGTAATATCTTTACCCTTGTCGGGTTGGGGTGTTACACCTTTGATGTCATGTTCAAAAACCCCAAGATTGTTGTACAAGTCATCAATGGATAAGGTATCAACTGCAGGGTTGGTTCGCATAGTCATTTCCAAATTTGACCATTTTTAGGCAATGATCTGAGAAACTTGTGATTTGCATCTTCTGTAGGTACCTCAGAACCATGAGCTTCTAATTGTGAGAGAAGTTGTTGAAACCTGTAATAGCCCTTTTCTAACCCTTCAGAACTTGAGATAGTAAATGCTTCAAACTGTTGTTTATAAACAGCTTTCTGCATCTTCTTTGAATTAATATTGCCACCAAACCTAGTTCTGATGGCTTCCCATGTAACACCCCAACCCGACAAGGGTAGAAGCATCACATTATGGTGACAAATCAAAGCATACAAACTGAAACATAAGTACATATCACACAGCGGAAGCCTTAAACATAAATATCAAAAGGAAACAAGTCAACAAGACTTGTTCATTACATAAGTTCCAAGAAAATCAAATGAAAGGAAACATCATCAGAAATTAAGTACAAAGGTGCAATCTAAAAGGGTAGGTCCACTCTAGCCTTAACTCTCATCCCAAAGATAGCCCCAACTTCGCTTGAATAACCTGCCGCGGAGAAAAGAAATGCGGCTGAGCTAAAAAGCCCAGTGAACGGATATAACAAATACAAACAGAAATAGTAATGTGGAGTATGATATATGTATATATATATATATATATATATATATATATATATATATATATATATATATATATATATATATATATAATGTGGAGTATATATATGTATATATATATATATATGTGGGGAGCATAAATAGGCATAATGTAGGAAATGGAAAACAGATGTGTAGACTAAACAGAATCAGATGAACAGAATCTATACAGTCGCCTGCATAAACAGAATCAAAGTGAACCCTGGCTCATGTCATAACAATCTTCAGTCCTCATAACCATACAGAGGGGAGACCTCTCAAATAGCCCAAGTAATGTGAGGGGAGTCCTAAGAAATTGGAGTAGCTAGCTCCCAGATATGTGAAAGGCCTGTATTGCACACAGTACCAGTCACCAGATAGCGATACAGATCACGAACCTAGGATATATCCATACGCCCCTGCAGAAAATCATAATCATAGTGGCCAAACATAACAGATAATGGGACGGTGTGAGAAATCACTCACCCACACGTGAGTCATGCCATCGCTGCATCAATGACATGGTCATGGAACCTCCATGACTAGTGATACAGATACGAACATACCAAATCAGAGCCATCATAATCATCAGGGTTCATAGCAAAGGTTCATGTCAAGGTTCATAATGGAAGTTTATATCAAAGGTCATAACAAAGGTTCAAATAAGAAGGTTCAAATGAGGTTCATAATATCAAAGGTTCAGATAAAGCAAAGGTTCAAATATAACAAAGGTTCAGAATGGCAACGGTTCAATTATGGCAAAGGTTCAATCAACATCAAGAGAAACCTTAAAAGTAAGGTCAGAATATCCGTACCTTAGCAAAACAATGAGATCACAAGGGAAAGAATCAAAATGGGAGAGTTCACTTCCTCTTCAAGTATCTACATAAATTAGGGATCATCTTAATGTTAATAACTTATCAGATTACTCCTTTTAGTCGACTTTCCATTTTTGGTAACTTTCCATATTTAGTAACTTTCCTTTTATAGTAACTTTCCAAAAATAGTAAGTTTCCCTTTTTAGGTAAGTTAATCATTTCAAGTAGCTTTCTATTTTAGGTAGGTTTCCCGAATTAGTAAGTTTCCATATTAAGAAATATTAGTCATTCATGATTATAATTAACATTTGGAATATTTAAGTGTTCAAAATGATAATTATGCAAGATTAGGGTTTACTAAGTAATAATGCTAAAGTTCAAGGTCTAAAGTGTAAATATCATAATTTCATATTTTATCCAAATTAATCCTTACATTTCCGATATTAACAAATTTATGCTTCCATTTTACAAAGTTACAAAATTAACCCTTTAGTTTAAAAAAATTAAATCCGTACCTTTAAATATACATATTATCAAGTTTAACCCTCATAGTTTCAAATAACACAACCAACCCTTCTATTTAATTTATACGAATAACCCTTACCTTTTTATATAATTTCCAAAACAAACCCTCAAGTTTAATTAGATACAAATCGATCCTTATACTTTTAAATTACCAATTAAACCTTTTAATTACCAAATTCATACAATACACCCTTATACTTATTTTATACGATTCACCCCTGGTCTTACACACTCTACAAAAATAACCCTTAAATTTATATAATTACAAAATGCACCCTTTTATTTTATAAATCTCCATTCGGTTCTAAAATAATTCAAACAAACCCTAACCCTAATCTTCCCAATCATTACACCATCATTACACCATCCTTAAACATCAATTAATGCAGTAAAATTACCAAGAACCCTAACCCTAATCCATTCGTTCCTTTATTCCTTTTATTTCTTTTTCTTTATTCTAACCGATTACAAAATAAATCCAAAACAGATTTCTAGGCTTCGAACATCATAAAACTGATTTTATTAGAGTCATATAACATGTATGGAACCTGTATAAAATAAATTCGAAGTGTGCAAAATTCATTCTAGCCGATTTGGGTTTTATTTCGTTTTTAGGGTTTTAATTTTCTTTTTAATCCAAACGAGTTATTTATCATGCATGGTCAATTTTTACACGTTTATTATGGATTATAGAGATAATAGGGATGATACAAAATTACCCTTTTGAAGATTGAACGTGGAATTGAGCAGAAACAAAAATAACACCTCGGTTTGGTTTTTCGAACAAAAATAAATCTAGAAGATCAAACCACGCCTCACCAGCCTCAACCACTATTTTTCCCACCTTCTATAACTCAGAACACAACCAGGAAAAATGATCAAAAGCCTCCAGAAATTTTAAAGCCGCCGGTGTGAATTTTTAGGTGTTTAGGGTTTTACCGAAATTATTTGAGAGGATATAATGGAATGAAAAGATATGATTCGGTTTATACTGATTCTAGGCCGAGTAATGTGGGTAGGATATGTATAAAATTTATTTTAATTGATATTTTCCATAAATAAACTTTGTATAATCATTTTTAAATAGTTATGTACAAATTAAATAACTTTTGGACCCTTTATGCGCATGTTAGGCTTGACATATATTTTTAGGCAAAGTAATATTGTTAAAATTTCCACACAAAAATATTATAGATCATATGTTGCTAATTTCAAAGTGTATGCGATTTATTTGGTATTATTTAAGTGCTATTTTTGATTTTTTTTAAAGTTTAGGGGCATTTTAGTAATTTTGCATGTTTCAGATTTTAGGCCTTTAAAAAAAATTTCGTCTGCGAAAATGAGGCAGACAGATCAGATGGAAACGGATCAAATCACAGAAAACATGAAGGTGACAGATACGCTTAACTATTCAGATTCTCAGATAGTCTCGTCATTCAAATACTTTTCAAAGGTATTCTCATAAACAGACAGATCTTGTTTCTCAGAATTCAGAAATCTCATACCTTACTCATAGCAGATCATAGTGGAACAGATTCAACAGATGCGAAACGTACAGATAGTAGAAAAATACATGGAATACATACGGACAGGAAACAGATTGGTCGGTAGAATCAAACGGTAGAAATCTCTACAATAGAACCTAAGATTCTTATCAGAAGCACAGAGATTAACATACTCAGGTCGAAAATCCAAACGTATCAAGTCGTACAATGAAGAAGGCAGATTTAAACGCATAGGCAGACTGAACCTAAGGTTCTTACTAAACATAGATCACCTTAATCAGATGCCAGAATTCTAAAGCTTCTGAGGCACTTCCCGAGATATCCTATGATCACACTGAGGGTACGTTATATGATGTGGGTATTATCACGTTAATAATACCAGCATCATATAAGTATACTTTCATGTTGATGATACTTTATCTCAAGTCGTGAACAAAAGCACCCTATCTTAATCCACCTAACAGTCTTTCTATAAACTAGAGTTGGCCCGAATTAATCATCACTAACAGAACGAAATCAGATAAACAAAACTTATAACAAACGTAACGGAATCTCATAAGTACTATCAAAATGAAGCACGTCGTTAGCAGCATCAGGTCTTCCATAATACGTCAAAATCCTCATAGCAAAACAAATAATCATACGACATACGCAGAATCAATACTGAACGGAATTATTAATAGAAAACATAAATCATCCAAAGATCTTATTCACACAGAACACCACACCAGTGTATCGTAGCAATGGAAAGAAAGTAAACGTCAAACATCCAAATCAAACATCTGAATTAAAGAAAGGAAATAAAAGGAAACTAGTGACGTGTCTGGTCCCCTGTCTGAGCTGGTTTGTCTTCACCTCCATTGCACATCCTCCCTGGGCAGTCCCGAACCTTATGTTCTGAGGATCCGCATCTGAAACATGCTCCAGAAGTCTTATAACACGGTCTCCCTATGTGAAGTTTCCCACATGTAACACAAGCTGGATCTCTAGTCTGGTCCCGTCTCTGCTCTTGGTCTGAAGGTCTGGATCTACGACTGGGTCGTTGAGTCCAATCTTCATCCCTCAATGACTTCTGATCCCTGTTGTTGTAGTTATGCTGTCGATCATACCCAGATCTAGTAGTGTGCCTTTGGTCATGTCCCTTCGAGTCCTGTCCCCTCTGATCATGGCTCCTACCTGACCGACTCCACTGCTCATAATCCCTGTCCGTCTGACTCTTGTGCTCATCACCCCGGTCCTGACGACCCTGACCCCTGTTGCTAATACGGTTACCATCTCGACCCCTCTTGTTCGAACCCCTATCAGCATGCAACAACTCTATGTTACGGGCCGCGTCCGCAACCTGTGCAACATCGGTGTAATCGGTATTCACTATCCGGTCCAAAACCCAATGCTTCAGCCCCCACTTAAAGTGTCTAGCCTGCCTATGAGCATCAACCGCAATAGGTCCAACAAAACTGGCTAACCTCAGAAACCTCTGCATGTACTCCCCAGATGATTCCCGATCTAACTGATAAATAAACCCATACTCGCGCTCATACCTCTGCTGCTCAGAGAACGGAAAGTACTGCTTATAGAAGATGTCACGGAAAGTGTCCCATGCACAAGTATCAGGAAAATTCTCTCCCTTAGCCGCAACATACGCCTTCCACCAATTCAACGCATCACCTTCAAATTTGAAGGTATCCAGACGCACCTTAAATTCGTCACCACAACCCAAAACTTTGAACGTCTTCTCCATATAAGAAATCCAATCTTCTGCCTCCGTGGGAGTGGCAGCAAACCGGAAAGAAAGTGGTTTAAGCTTGGTGAACCTCTCAATCCAACCATGCATCCCAATAGGTGGAGCACCGCCACCACCACCTGACGAACCAGCACCATTCCTGATGTCGATGATATTGGTCCTCAATTCAGTGGAGAGATTCGGAAGAGCATTAGCAAAAGCAGCGGCTATCATAGCCTCAAAGTCAAGGACATCCTCACCATCACCGTGTCTACGAGTACTCACCATCTAAACGATCATCAAAACGTTTAGAGACAGATAGGATACACAGAGACAAATCAGATAAGCACGAAAGGAAAGGACGAAACAGAAACCTAATGTCTACCTAGATCCTCACCAGTCAAAACCTAAGGGTCAAATCCTAGGGTCCACATGTTCACAGGCCATGATTAAGTACTACAGGTCGTAGCCTGGGCTCTGATACCATAATTGATGCGTGGTTTTGCAACCTTACAACAGGTTTTACCTCTCAAGGGATCTTGAGAAGTTTGCAATCCCCACCAGGCAGTGTACCTGACCGTTGTAGTATAGTGAAGTGGCAAGTACCGGGGATTGATCGTTCAACTCAAAGAATAGTGTTCGTTAGGATTGAAATTAATCTAACTAGGTCTAAAGGTGAGGGATGATTCTTTTTGTATTTTTATATTTTATGGAAAGCAAGTAAAAATCTCTGGTTTTGGAAGAAGGGGCGGAATTAGTTGCTAATCAACTAACCCAAAAGCTACTAATTAAACTAATATGCAAGAAAAGTAAACTAGGGTTCTACAAGGGAAATGAAGCATGTCTACCTATGATATGTTACTCCTTGCTAGCTATCCAATTCTACCTATTGAATTGTCACACCTTGTTTTAATTGATGGGTTGTATTCCTTAATACCAATCGTGGGGTGGCGTACGTACTTCCCCAACTCTATAAGCTCCTACTTCACTCCTATGTCGAGCCGGCTAAGAAGCTCCTAACATGGGATCACTAGAATTCGCTCATGCATTAAATACAACCAAATAAACCTAGTACGCATTGGTTCATGTTTCTTAAGATGTTCAAGCAAGTTACCGTATCGGAGGTTAGCCAGTTTTCTTAAGCCTAACATCGATATCACCCAATCAAACAAGAGACAATAGGAAACAAGAATTATAAACTAAACCAACTAGATCTATTGAAGTTGTCACGCCCTAATTGATGGAGATGGACACACACATCAACAAGAAATCAATAAGATCTAATTAGTTATACACAAGTTTCACACAATCATAAGTAGACACAAGGTGATTTAGCCAAGCATAATTAATGAAGAGCAATCAACAATAATCATAATTGAAGACATAACATAAGATTGAATCGATAAACAAACCATTACAAGATGTTTATGGCATGATTAGGACCCTCTAAGTTGCTGGAAAAACACCTACCTAAACCCTAGAATCGGACTTAGGGTTTAGGGCTTACAAATAATGAAGTTGTGAAGTTATATTTATAGGCATTTTTCTGTCGGCCCGATCTGACGGCGTCAGACTTACACGTGACGCCGTCACATCCAATTTTTCACCAAATTGTAGATCTTTTCGTCCCGATCGCGTGGCCTTTTGAATCACCAAAATCCGAGTTCGTATGAGGATTTTATGGCCAAAACAGTAACAGCTACCGCGCGCGCAAGTTGTGACTAGTTAACACATGATGGCCTTCTTGACGCCGTCTCCCTTTAAACCTCCAAAATCCGTTCTGGCCTATCAGAAGCTGACGCCGTCAAGGATTAGGCGTGACGCCGTCCCGCTTTAACTTATACCGTGACGACCTTGATCACTCCAAAGGGTGACGCCGTCAGAATTCCCATGCAAATTTCTCTGGCTTATCATGAGTAATTTTCATATCCACCACTTTTGCCAAGCCGTGACGCCGTCAAGAGCAAGTCTTGACGCCGTCACATGTACTTTCCAGCATATTTTTGAGACTTTGTCGTTTTCTTCACTTTTATGCTCCAAAAACGTCCAAAATGCTTTCTTTTCCAGATTTCTCCTCAAAAGTACCTAAAATGACAAAAGGAACGATTTAGGGCAATATTTGATCAAATAAATACGATTTCGGGCTTAAATGACCCCTTAAAAGCGGTACACTTTTCGCCTCATCAAATACCCTTACACTTGAGATTTGCTTGTCCTCAAGCAAATGCGCTTTTATTCCAATCAAAATACAAGTTAGGGGTCAATTAATGCAAACATAAAAGTAATTACAACAAATAATCGTTCCACTTCAATCATAATAAGCACGGAGATTACATACTAGCACCTCACAAGTAGTGTTTAGATACTCACATCTCTCAAGTGTCATCAAAATAAATCTCATAAATGAAAACGGAAAATATCTCTCACTACCTGTCATAGCAAATAGATTACCATAGGCTTGGGAAAGGATCGAAAACCTCCTCCACTAGGCGTAAGCACCTAAGATAAACTATCAAAGAGGGCTTTTAAATGGGTTATAACGTTAGGTGTAGGGAAAAGGAAAACACGGTTTTGTTGGATAAAGGATATTTTACTGGTGGCGAGTTAAAGATCTTGATCAATTACATGTACTATACAATGTTGCTAAGCCAAGACTAGACTCGATTTAAGCTAATGAAAGAAAATAACAAAAACATAAAATAAACATAAAATGAAACGGGATGGTAGTCCGTATGTTTTTTCTACTTTTCTTTTTCTCATTTTTTTGTATTTTTCTTGATTTTTCAATTTTTTTTTTTTTTTTTTTTTTTTTTTTTTTTTGCATACACTCTTGCCCTACCATCCAAAATAATACATCATAGGGGCATTGCATCCCCTTACACTTGAACTTTTACATAACTTTACAAATACTATTCTAATGACTCGAATTAAGATAATTAAAACACTTGGAGTACTTTTAAAATATTTAGCACACATGGGGGTAATAAATGATGCTCTTCCCCATTACTCCATTACACTAGTACTTTACCCATGAGTCCCAATCGTCCCAAAACAATATGTACAAGGATATGACTCGACTTAGCAACCATGTAATCAACTAGATAATTAACTTGGGTTTAAACAAATGTTGTCACAATAATGCACTAAAAATGAGTGCATACAAGGTAGGCTAAGGCGATTTGGGTGTACATTTTAGTGGGGTGTAACAAATTCTTCCTTTAAGTAAAATGCTTAAAGGTTGAAACGAAAAGATAGGCTCTGAGGGGTGTACTAGGGGTATCGTGTACTAAAAATGAGTACAACGCAAAGGGTGTGGGAGAATTACTTGACCAATGTAGCCAATGTAATTATAACAAAAACACAGGTGTAAAACAATGGGTTAATCCTAATGCCTCTTATCATGTAGTAAATCTAACTACACGAATGTAGTCTCACTTGTGGCCTTGGAATGGTCCTAACGCAAGTTCTAGAATCTAAGTGCTACCGGTACACACATCATAGCATAAATGCTTTTCCTACCAATTCTAGGGGCGAACCTCACATATTTGGGGGTGGAAAATTTTTTAGTGGTACGGTTTTTTGTGCTAGTCATATAACTCCTATCCGTGAGACGCTCATTAAGATCAAAGTTTCACTCCTATATGTTGTAAAAAAATTTAAATTTGGCACTAAAATTACCCTAATCAAGTATTTCTCTCAGTTTTATTACACATCTATTATCAAACAAACAAAAATCAAGCGCAATTGTATTCTCTAAAATCGTACTTTTACCCTCCCCCTTACACTTAAGATGAACATTGTCCCCAATGTTCAAATAACAAGATGTAAAAGCATAAAGTAAAAGAATGAAATCAAATACTCCCCTGATTCGCTCGTTGGATAGTGAAATCACACGGTTAAATCTTCCTCCAAAGAGAATGTTGAAGCTCCATGACTAATGCATCGCCATAAGCTTGATTCCATAAACATTTCCTTGTCCAAAATAACCTGTTAACCTGAGAAAACAAACACGAAAACCTGCATAACATCGGCGGGAAAAATCTATATATAAGGATATAATGCTTGTGGAATGATAATTTTGCAGATTCCTGGAGATTATAAGTTGGAGATTTAATAAAAACTTTTTATGAAAACAAAACTTTCAAAAATTTCTGGAAATTAAATCTGACGCCGTCAGAAATGACCTGACAAAAATTTTCATTTTAAGTTTCCGGAAAATTTCTGGAAAAACCTTTACCTTACTTCCTGGAAATCCTGCAAAACATCATTATGACTCGATACAAGCATTTGACTCAAACAAATACTAATATGTATGCTAATTTATTATTATTACGATTCATGTTCATTTGTGTTCTAATAAACCGATTTAGATTTCCCTTACACTTATCTTTTGCAAAATACCTTTATATGTAGTTAAGACGAAGTTAAAAACAAAATAAAGCATTTTCACAAATTAGTTTTGAACATGAATCAATAAGAATAAAAATTAAACACACATACGGAAACAAATAAAAACAAACAAACAAGCAAATAAACACACAAAGCAAATAAATAAAATAAAGATTGGGTTGCCTCCCAAGAAGCGCTTTTCTTTATTAACGAGTCTTGTAGCTAGACTCAAAGTCACGCTACCCTATGTAAGTAAGCTCGTCATCGAGGACGTCTTTAGGGTTAAGCTTGGATTGAAGTTTCCTATTGGTCCGCTTAGTACGATATGTCTTTTCAAACTTCTCTCCATCCGGGTCATACAATGTCATCTTGATATGCCATGACCCATCTCCATCATTGGGTGGTTTATCCCAATTCCACTTATGATCATCTTCCTCACAAATCCACTTATTCATTCCTAGGTTAATTGGCAAAACTCCTAGGAAATCAATCATCCTTCTAAAAACTAGAGGGTCTTCAAATGGATCCAATTCGGTGTCCCTAGCCAAGAGTTGCTCTACCGAATGCGTTCGGTTAACAAAGTCCTCTTCTAGGTAAAATGGGCGTTGGGGTCCTATGAAGTCTCTATCGATCCAAGGTCCATATCTAGATGGTCTCCTATTTAATTCTAACCAATGGGGTGTCGGTTCCTCACTAGTATCATAGGCATGTTTCTTAACATCATAGACTGACCAAGTATCCCCTTCTCCTACCGCTATCTTGGATTCCTTACAATCAATCATAGCACTAGCGGTCGCTAAAAATCCTCTACCTATCAACAAGGGGCATGTAGGGTCGCTAACCATATCAAGGACGTGGAAATCGGCTAAAATGGTTAGCTTTCCAATGTGTACTAACACGTCCTTAACTACTCCAACCGGGTAAGCAACACTTCCATCCGCTAAGCCTATTATCACCTCGGTTTCTTCAAGTTTTCCAAGTTTTAGAGAGGTGTAGAGAGGTAACGGAAGTAGGTTAAGGCTTGAACCAAGATCGGCTAATGTATCATAAGCCTCCGAATTACCGATCTTGCAAGGTAGAACAAATAAGCCCGGATCATCTAACTTCTTAGGTAGCTTGTTTTGAACAAAGGCGGTCCCTTTTTCGCCTAACTTGAGCTTCTTCTCATCAACAACCGGACTTTCAAGGTGGAGCTCCTTGAATTCATCGTCAAGGTTTTGAGTGGGAGGTGTTTCAACTATGTTGTTGACCAATTTGGATGTCATAACTTCTTGGTCACTTGGAATGATTTGGGTTTGTTTGAAACACGTGCTCATGGAATTGACCGAATAATATTGTGGACAAGAACTAGGGGACGAAACCGATGAAATAGCGTTGACGTTTAGTTTCGGGTTCTTGACCGTGTTGCTAGGGAGTGCTCCCATTTCTCGGTCATTGAGGGCTTTCAACAAGGTGTCAATCTTGTCGGTCATCTCGCTTTGTTTTTGTTTGAAATCGGCTTCAGACTTGGCTAAACGAGCTTCTTGAGATGCCATAAATTGAGACATCAATCCTTCAAAGTTATTGGTACTACCATTGCCGGAAGGATTGTTGTTGAAAGTACGGTTCGAGTTGGAACCGCTTGATTGGAAACGATTAGGTGGGTTGGAAGAATTGGGTTGTTGTGTGTTTTGGTTTTGTTTCCACCTAAGGTTCGGGTGATTTTTCCATGAGGGGTTATATGAATCACCATAAGGGTTTGGCTCGGGCTTGAAAGTGTACCACTTATCTCCCGCTCCGTCGGTACGCGATGATGCGTAGTCCACAAAAGCTTGTTCGGGGAGTTCCATGCAATCACGAGTGTCGTGGGGACCACTACATAACTCACATGAAGAAGTGATTTTGTTCACTTGGCTTGAAGGTTTAGGAGCCTCGTAGGATTTCATGAGAAACTTGACTTGGTCTTCAAGTTCTATGATCCTACGGTCGGAAGTGCTTGAATTGTTCAAGGGCAAAGATATTGCCTTGACCGTTTTATTCAAATCACGAGGATCACTCCAACTTTCGTTGTCATAAAGAGCAAGATCCTCTAGGAGAGCCCATGATTGTTCCGCACTTAGATCACGTAGCTTGCCACCGGCCGATTGGTCAATGGTTTGCCTCGTGGAGAGATTGATATGGTCATAGAAGATTTGGACTTGGAGCCAAAGTTCTATGCCATGGTGAGGGACTTTTTGGAGTAAGTCCTTGAATCGAGTCCATGCCTCATAGAGAGTTTCGCCTTGACGTTGTTGGAACATCAAGATATCATTCCTTAGCTTGGTAGTTCTTCCCGGTGGGAAAAACTGAGCAAGGAAACGAGTGGTGAGATCATCCCAAGAGGTGATGGATCCTGCGGGTTGACGTTCTAGCCACTGACTAGCTTGGTCCCGCAGAGAGAATTGGAAGAGACGCAATCGGGTCGTCTCTCGAGTGGCAACATCAAGGTCTATAGAATCAACGATTTTAAGAAAGTCCTTGAGATGTTGATTAGGATCTTCAGAACGAAGTCCATGGAATGCGCATCCGCTTTGCACCAACCGGATGGTGTCGGATCGCAAGGGTGTGATATTGGCTCCTTGTGTGAGCTCAATGGTGTTTCGATAGCCGTGGTGGCTAGGACGGGAATACTCTCCTAAAGTACGGGCTCTAGGAGGTGGTGGTGGTTGTTGTGGTGGTGGGTTGTGTGGGTTAAGGATATTACCATCTTCCATGATGTCGGACGGTAATGGTTACGAACAAAGACACGAAGAAAATAGATAGACTAAAGAAAACCTAGAAAAATAAAATAAAAATCTCACTAGAAAGGAATCTAGTGAGTAGACCTAATAGAAATAAAAATTCAACCTAAACAATAACTATTCCCCGGCAGCGGCGCCAAAAACTTGATGCGTGGTTTTGCAACCTTACAACAGGTTTTACCTCTCAAGGGATCTTGAGAAGTTTGCAATCCCCACCAGGCAGTGTACCTGACCGTTGTAGTATAGTGAAGTGGCAAGTACCGGGGATTGATCGTTCAACTCAAAGAATAGTGTTCGTTAGGATTGAAATTAATCTAACTAGGTCTAAAGGTGAGGGATGATTCTTTTTGTATTTTTATATTTTATGGAAAGCAAGTAAAAATCTCTGGTTTTGGAAGAAGGGGCGGAATTAGTTGCTAATCAACTAACCCAAAAGCTACTAATTAAACTAATATGCAAGAAAAGTAAACTAGGGTTCTACAAGGGAAATGAAGCATGTCTACCTATGATATGTTACTCCTTGCTAGCTATCCAATTCTACCTATTGAATTGTCACACCTTGTTTTAATTGATGGGTTGTATTCCTTAATACCAATCGTGGGGTGGCGTACGTACTTCCCCAACTCTATAAGCTCCTACTTCACTCCTATGTCGAGCCGGCTAAGAAGCTCCTAACATGGGATCACTAGAATTCGCTCATGCATTAAATACAACCAAATAAACCTAGTACGCATTGGTTCATGTTTCTTAAGATGTTCAAGCAAGTTACCGTATCGGAGGTTAGCCAGTTTTCTTAAGCCTAACATCGATATCACCCAATCAAACAAGAGACAATAGGAAACAAGAATTATAAACTAAACCAACTAGATCTATTGAAGTTGTCACGCCCTAATTGATGGAGATGGACACACACATCAACAAGAAATCAATAAGATCTAATTAGTTATACACAAGTTTCACACAATCATAAGTAGACACAAGGTGATTTAGCCAAGCATAATTAATGAAGAGCAATCAACAATAATCATAATTGAAGACATAACATAAGATTGAATCGATAAACAAACCATTACAAGATGTTTATGGCATGATTAGGACCCTCTAAGTTGCTGGAAAAACACCTACCTAAACCCTAGAATCGGACTTAGGGTTTAGGGCTTACAAATAATGAAGTTGTGAAGTTATATTTATAGGCATTTTTCTGTCGGCCCGATCTGACGGCGTCAGACTTACACGTGACGCCGTCACATCCAATTTTTCACCAAATTGTAGATCTTTTCGTCCCGATCGCGTGGCCTTTTGAATCACCAAAATCCGAGTTCGTATGAGGATTTTATGGCCAAAACAGTAACAGCTACCGCGCGCGCAAGTTGTGACTAGTTAACACATGATGGCCTTCTTGACGCCGTCTCCCTTTAAACCTCCAAAATCCGTTCTGGCCTATCAGAAGCTGACGCCGTCAAGGATTAGGCGTGACGCCGTCCCGCTTTAACTTATACCGTGACGACCTTGATCACTCCAAAGGGTGACGCCGTCAGAATTCCCATGCAAATTTCTCTGGCTTATCATGAGTAATTTTCATATCCACCACTTTTGCCAAGCCGTGACGCCGTCAAGAGCAAGTCTTGACGCCGTCACATGTACTTTCCAGCATATTTTTGAGACTTTGTCGTTTTCTTCACTTTTATGCTCCAAAAACGTCCAAAATGCTTTCTTTTCCAGATTTCTCCTCAAAAGTACCTAAAATGACAAAAGGAACGATTTAGGGCAATATTTGATCAAATAAATACGATTTCGGGCTTAAATGACCCCTTAAAAGCGGTACACTTTTCGCCTCATCTGATACCATAATTGTAACACCCCAACCCGACAAGGGTAGAAGCATCACATTATGGTGACAAATCAAAGCATACAAACTGAAACATAAGTACATATCACACAGCGGAAGCCTTAAACATAAATATAAAAAAGAAACAAGTCAACAAGACTTGTTCATTACATAAGTTACAAGAAAATTAAATGAAAGGAAACATCATCAGAAATTAAGTACAAAGGTGCAATCTAAAAGGGTAGGTCCACTCTAGCCTTAACTCTCATCCCAAAGATAGCCCCAGCTTCGCTTGAATAACCTGCCGCGGAGAAATGAAATGCGGCTGAGCTAAAAAGCCCAGTGAACGGATATAACAAGTACAAACAGAAATAGTAATGTGGAGTATGATAGATGTATATATATATATGTATATATATATATATATATATATATATATATATATATATATATATATATATATGGGGGGCATAAATAGGCATAATGTAGGAAATGGAAAACAGATGTGTAGACTAAACAGAATCAGATGAACATAATCTATACGGTCGCCTGCATAAATAGAATCAAAGTGAACCCTGGCTCATGTCATAACAATCTTCAGTCCTCATAACCATACAGAGGGGAGACCTCTCAAATAGCCCAAGTAATGTGAGGGGAGTCCTAAGAAATTGGAGTAGCTAGCTCCCAGATATGTGAAAGGCCTGTATTGCACACAGTACCAGTAACCAGATATAGATACAGATACAGATCACGAACCTAGGATATATCCATACGCCCCTGTAGTAAATCATAATCATAGTGGCCAAATGTTAAGAATTCTTGAGGAATTTTGGTTCCTGCGGATAGAGTGGTTCCTGCTGATAGCGTATTTTTACTGATAGATTAGTTACTGCTGATAATGTATTTCTGCGGATATAGTAAATCCGTATTATTAGAAGTTTGTTTAGCAAGGGATATGCATGAGTTATATTAGGAAGAGATCATGCATATCTTCTTTACACGTTTTCTTGTATTGGGCCGTATTAGGGTTTGTATTAGGGTTTCTTATAGTATAAAAGAAACACACGGCCTTGATGAATGTAACGAATTAGAAACAATCTTTAGTGATTAATATAGATCCATAGAGGATCAAAGTCTTTTAGTTATTTGTCTTCTTTAATCTTGTGTTTATATTCCGCGTGAACATAAAGTTGTCAGAGATTCTCTATATAGTTTGCTTTTGATTACATTTGCATTCTATCGATCCTATAGGCTCAAAGATCTATCTAGGAGCTGATCCAACTAGTGGTATCAGAGCCTGGAGAGAGTCTTTGTTAAAGAAGAATAACTTATCTCTTAAAAACTCTTAAACCCTAGAACTATGTCAGGTACAGATGATTCAGATGTTACTCAACCAAAGACTCAGACACAACCACTTCAACAGGTGGTTACAACCACTTTGACAACCGGCAATGCCAAATTCCCTTACCTTAAAAAGGATGAGTACGAGATCTGGGCTATGAAGATGGAAAATTGGATCACCAATAGTGATTTCAATCTCTGGAATGTGATTCAGAATGGCAACAGCAAGAAGAAAACTGGAAGAGACAATCAAGGCAACATCATCATTCTTGCTCCTGCTACTGCTGATGAACTAATTGTTGTCCAAAGAGAAAACAAGGCTAGAACTATCTTGCTTCAGTCTCTCCCAGATGACCATATGGGAGACTTCATTACCTTGATGATGCTAAGGAGATCTGGCAGGCAATTAAAGCAAGATTTGGAGGCAATGATGAGTCCAAAAAGATGAGGAAGTCCATGCTCAAGCAGGAGTTCCAAGAGTTCAAGATCTCAGAAGAGGAAGGCTTACACAAAGGTTATGACAGGTTTCAGAAGATCTTAAGTCAGCTAAATCAGTTGAAAGCAAAGCCTGATAATGAGGACTGCAATACCAAGTTCTTAAGAGCCTTGCCTCATTCCTGGTCACAAGTCTGCATCACTCTTAAGACAAAAGGTGGTCTTGAGTACTTGACCTTTGATGATCTATACAACAAGCTCAGAACTCTTGAAATTGATATCAAGGGACACTCAACCTATTCACCAACTCCAACAAATTCAGCATTTGTTAGCACTAATTCTGGCAATAACAAGGTGTCCTATGCTGACAGTCCAAGTTCCTCATCAACATCATCTTCCTACACCTCTACTGGACCAAAGATTCACTCAAAATCTAGTAATGTGCTTGAAGATGTGCTCCATTCCTTTGTTGCTGATTATGAACCACAACAGCAATTGGCTTTTGAAGATCTGGAGCAAGTTGATAAATTGGACTTAGAGGAGATGGATCTTAAGTGGCAGATGGCTATGCTTTCAGTCAAAATTAAAAGATTTGAAAAGAAGGCTGGAAGAAAGCTTAATTTCAAAGGCAGGGATGCAGCCAGGTTTGATAAGAAGAAGGTTAGGTGTTACTCATGTGGCCAAATGGGTCACTTTTCTAGAGAATGCACTGAAAAGAAGGCTGATGACAAAGCTAGATACTCTGCATACAAGCAGAAGGAATTGGAATCTGGGCAATCAAAAGCCTTGGTATCTGTGGATTCTACGATTGATTGGAATGAGCATGAGTCTTCAGAGGTGGAAAGTGGTGCTTCTCAGGTCTATGGATTGCTGGCTGGTTGTGAAACAGAAGATGAGACTGAAGAATTTGCCTTGATGGGCATCTCATCTCAGGTACAAAATTGTATATTTGGTTGTGATAGTAAATATGCTGAACTTAAGAAAGAGTTTGATGATATAGAAACTCAATATAAAGACTATTATATTCAGGTTCAAACCTATAAAGGTGCAATTAAAACATTAGAACAACAAAAGGTTTGGTACCAAAAGAGTCAGTTGGCATATGAAGAGAAAATTAGGGTTTTAGAAAGAGATTTAGAAAACACTGCTAATCTATTAAAATATTCTGAAAGTGAACATGCAAAAGTAAATTTAGAAAAACAATAATTGCAGGCTAAGTTAGACAAAGAAGTGGCTGGGCGCAATAAGTGGCAAGAGGGATCTAAACACCTTGCCAAGTTAATTAATAGTTCTCATTCCACAAGGTCTAGGAGAGCATTAGGGTATGGAGACTTTATAGGGCCAGATGAAGTATATGACCCTAATGAACCAAGTGTATTTGACCCTGAACCCCTTCTACAATTTCAAACTCCTTGTTGATTTAAATAATGCTTAAAAACGTTATTAATATTTCTCGATATCCCTACGTTTTGACGATCACAAAATATAAAAACATTAAACGTAAAATCATTACGTAAGCAAGTATTTAGTTACAAATATCATTTCATTCAACTAAATCACTTAAGGTATGAATAAACAAATTTCTAATACATTTTATGATCAAAGGGATTTTTATTTAAACACTACAAAGTTTATAAAAATGTTATAAACATTTTATATATTTTTGAAAAACACTTTTGGGTAATTAAAGGAAATGTTTAATTCATAATAAATATATGAATTCAAATTTTTAACCAAAATAAGTTAGTTTTTCTCCAAATAAACTTTCACCAAAAAAAGACAAGTTTTCTGGCCGTTACAGGAGGGCAGCCCCCTTAATTTTAAGGGGGCCGACCACCATTTAAAGGGGCCGGTAGGCTGCTGTTGTCAGAAATATTTGCCTATAAATACTGGTTCATTTCTGCTATTTTTCCTCACCTTTTGCACGAAAATTTTCAGTCCCAATTCTTTCCAAACATCCTTCTAAATCCCTTGATCATAAGATTATAAGTCTTTGTTTCTAGTGATTCAATCCCTCATCATTCAAAGTGCAAGAGAAGAATACTCCTTCAACATCAAGTTAAGAAGTATTGTAAATTTGTGAATATAGTTTTGTAGTTGTGTAAATTATTTCTAAAGGTGTAGAGTGTTTGTAATAAGTAGATTTAGGTGTGTTAGTAGTGAAGAGAAGTAGTGAAGAAGAAGTAGTGTTGTGAAGAAGAAGTAGTGAAGTTGTGAGAAGTTGTGTAGTAGTTGTGGTGTGTGCAAGTTGTGTAGAAGTCGTGACAAGTTGTGAAGAGTTGTGAGATTGGTTCTAGCTACTATTAGAACTCGACATTTTGCTTAGTGTCGTTAAACGGTGTAAGCAAAGGTGTGTAAGGTTTCTCCGCCATAAGGGAGCTTGTTGACATAGTGAAGAAAACTCTCGAGTTAGGTGCTCGGGGAGTGGAGTAGGGCGAAGAGGAGCTTCGTAGCCGAACCACTATAAATCCTTTGTCTCGCGGTGCGATCTTTCCATCTCTATCTCTTTACTTACTTGTTAATTTTGTCATCATTTACTTTCGTAGATATAAGTGTTCATAAGTGTGCAAGTATTGATCTCACATAAAAATAGAATCGAAGTTTTAAAAACTAAGTTTTCATAAAAATAAAAAGACGTAAAACTATTTAACCCCCCCCCCTTCTAGTTTTCCACAATTGGTATCAAGAGCCACGTCAAACAAGAATTTTAAAATATATTGTATTTTAAAACTTGAAATCGATCTATGGAATCGGAAAAACATTTAGAAGGGAACATGATATTTAAACCACCATATCTTGAAAATATAAGTTTTCTTGAATGGAAAAATCGATTCGAAAGTTATGTGAAGTCAATAGATTATGATCTTTGACATGTCATTTCAATTGGTGATTTTCAACCAATAAAAACTATTTTTGAAGAACAAGATAATTGTTTCGAAAGAATGCTAGATAACAATAATAAGGCTAAAATAATTATATACAAAGCTTTACCAAGAATTGAATACGAAAGAATATTTTTTTGTAAAATGGCAAATGATATGTGGAAAAGCCTTTTAAACTTTCATCAAGAGAAGTGTCAAGTCAAAGAAAACCATGCATACAAAATAGCAACAAATGAAAGTATAGTAGATAAATATTTAGTTGAAATGAGTACAAGTGCTACTAGTTTAAATCTTTTGTGTGAAGGTAATGATGCTGAAAATTTCATGAGTCACGTCAAGAGTAAACAAGAAGGTTGTATGGAGATAATGATTGAGAAGGAACTTAGTGACGATGACGATTCTAGTTCCGAAAGTGAAGATGAAGAATATGCAAAGGTTGTTAAAGAATTCAAGAGTCTTCTTAAAAAGAGACAAAGAACACAAGATAAAAGAAAAACAACCCGAAGGAGAAGATTTAGTGATGAAGACAAAAAGGATAAGCACAAATGTTTCGCTGCTCAAGCATCTAATGAGATATGTCTAGGAATAGATTTGGAGCCCGATGAGTGGGTAAAGGATAGTGGATGCTCAAGACACATGACGGGGAATCGCAAGCTATTTTCTACATACAAAGCATATAATGGAGGTAACGTTATTTTTGGTAGCGATCGTCGTGGAAAAATCATAGGCAAAGGTACGATTTCTCAAGACTCTCTAACTATTGAAAATGTTGAACATGTAGATAATCTAACATATAACTTGCTTAGTATAGGTCAAATATGTGACAATAAGTGTAGGGTTACCTTTACCGATAAAAATAGTGAAATAATTAAGGATGAAAAAGTCATAGGTAGAGAAATTAGGAAAGGAGGTGTATACGTTATGAAACTAGGAGACAAACCGAGAGATAGGATATGCTTAGAAACTCTAGATGAAAATTCCACCTTGTGGCATAGGCGATTAGGTCACGCAAACATGCAGCAAATACAATCTTTAGCCTCTAAGGAACTAGTTAGAAACTTGCCTAGTCTAAGATATGATCAACATTTTTGTGACGCTTGTAAAATTGGAAAGCAAGCACATGCTAGTCACAAAGCTAAAAATATGGTATCCACTACTAGATGCTTAAAATTACTTCACATGGATCTTTTCGGTCCATCCACTGTGCGGAGCTACGGAGGCAACCGTTACACCTTAGTTATAGTAGACGATTATTCACGATACACGTGGACTAGGTTCTTAAGTAATAAAACCGAAGCCTTTGAGAAATTTGAGACATTTAGTAAAATGATACAAAATAAGTTAGGATGCTCTATAGTATCAATTAGGACGGACCATGGTAGGGAATTTGATAACGAAGTGCAATTCGGAAAATATTGTGATGAAAATGGAATATCTCACAACTTTTTCGCTCCTCGCACTCCTCAATTAAATGGGGTAGTAGAAAGGAAAAATAGGTCTCTACAAGAAATGAGTAGAACAATGCTAAATGAACAATCTATCCCACAAAAATTTTGGTGTCACGCCGTAGATACATCAACATACA
The DNA here is from genome assembly GCA_021014915.2 of Artemisia tridentata subsp. tridentata. Lineage (NCBI taxonomy): Eukaryota > Viridiplantae > Streptophyta > Magnoliopsida > Asterales > Asteraceae > Artemisia > Artemisia tridentata. Next base: position 143,902,894 of record CP139507.1, on the reverse strand, counting down.
TACTTAATAGGGTTTCTATTAGACGAATTTTAGGAAAAACTCCATATGAGTTATTAAGAGGTAGAAAACCTAATATAGGCTATTTTAGAGTATTCGGAAGTAAATGCTTCATTCTTAATACAAAAGATTATCTCACTAAGTTCGACCCTAAGGCTTATGAAGGAGTTTTTCTAGGATATTCACAAAATAGTAAAGCATATATAATTTTAAATAAACATACCATGAAAGTAGAAGAATCCTTAAATGTAACATTTGATGAAACTCCTCCACTACCTAAAACATTACCCTTAGAAGATGATGATGTAATAGAGGAAGAAGCTATTGAGGTTAGTAAAACTAAACCCTTAGGTAACGATATTGAAGTAGAAACTTTAGAAGAAAATGAAATTGTAAATATTAAGGAATCTAAGTCACTTCCATTAGACAACATCATAGGCAACTTAAATCAAAGAACACTTAGATCACAAGCTCAAGATAAAAATAACTTCTTTTGCTTTGTGTCAACAATAGAACCTAAGAATATAAATGAAGCCTTAAAGGATGAAAGTTGGATTATGGCTATGCAAGAAGAATTAAATCAATTCAAAATAAATGATGTTTGGGAACTAGTCTCAAATCCTAGGAATGTGACCAAAATAGGAACTAAGTGGGTATTTAGGAATAAATTAGATGAGAATGGAATATTAACTAGGAATAAAGTTAGGTTAGTCGCCCAAGGTTATAATCAACAAGAAGGAATTGATTATGACGAAACCTATGCCCCTGCAGCTAGATTAGAATCCATTAGAATACTCTTAGCTTACGCTTGCGCCCTAGACTTTAAGTTATACCAAATGGATGTAAAGAGTGCATTCCTCAACGGTTTTATCAATGAGGAGGTATATGTGGCACAACCTCTAGGATTCATTGACTTCGCAAAACCTGATTATGTTTACAAACTAAAGAAAGCTTTATATGGTCTAAAATAAGCTCCTAAGGCTTGGTATGATAGACTAAAAGCCTTCCTAGTTAAACATAATTATTCCATGGGAATGGTAGATAACACTCTCTTCACTAAAAGAAGTGACCCAAATATCATCATTGTTCAAATATACGTCGACGACATTATATTTGGATCAACTTGTCAAGAAATGTGTGATGAATTTTCCAAAATCATGCATGATGAGTTTGAGATGAGTATGATGGGAGAGCTAAACTTCTTCTTAGGATTACAAATAAAACAATTAGAAGATGGAATATTCTTTAATCAATCTAAGTATATAAAAGAAATGCTTAAGAAATTTGGACTAGAAGACTCTAAGCCACTTAAGACACCCATGTCTACGGAAATCAAACTCACAAGAGATGAAGAAGGTGAGTCCGTAGATAACACTAAGTATAGAGGAATGATAGGTAGTTTACTATACTTAACGGCAAGTAGACCTGATATCATGTTTAGTGTTTGCCTTTGTGCCCGCTTTCAAGAGGATCCCAAAACCTCTCACCTAGAAGCGGTTAAGCGTATCTTCCGATACATTAAAGGCACTATACACTTAGGATTATGGTATCCTAAGGGATCCGGCATAGAAACCATTGTCTATGCGGATTTGGATCATGCGGGAGAGTACGTGGATCGAAAAAGCACTAGCGGTATTTGCACGTTTATGGGATGTTGTCTAACATCTTGGTTTTCGAAGAAGCAAACCGCTCTTGCTATTTCTACCACCGAAGCCGAATACGTAAGCGCCGGAAAGGCATGTCAACAAGCTCTATGGATGAAACAAGCTCTCGTAGACTATGGCGTTAGGTTAGAAAATGTTCCTATAATGTGCGATAATAAAGGAGCCATAGATTTAAGTAAGAATCCCGTTCAACACTCTAGGACTAAACATATAGAAATACGTCATCACTTCCTTAGGGATAATGTACAAAAAGGAAATATAACAATAGAAAATGTAGCTTCGGAAGATAACATTGCCGATATATTTACTAAGCCCCTTAAGCGTGAATTATTTAACCACTTGCGTTTAGGATTAGGAATGATGGAACAAATTGATTGAATGTTCTTAAATGTTTGAAACTTTCTGAAATTTCAAGGTTGTAAAATTTTTTTTTCCTGTCAGATAGGCGGGCCCCTTAAATTTGTAAGGGCGCCCCCCTTAAAATTAAGGGGACCGGCCTAACTTTAAGGGGGTCGGCCATCTGAGCATCATATTTTTAATTTTCTTTTCTTTCTCCACAAGTCTGAGTCTAGGATTCTGTTTTGCACAAAATCAGGAATTGAGATATTTTGTCTTGCATAAATATATTCTCAAAGGAAACCTCAATTCATTTTAAAATCATTCTCACGTTTAGGAAAACTCATTGTTGAATAATGATAAAAACGTTTTTCTCAAATCATGCATAATAGTCTCACTCTCGTTATCTATATATATATATATATATATATATATATATAGATAACGAGAGTGAGACTATTATGCATGATTTGAGAAAAACGTTTTTATCATTATTCAACAATGAGTTTTCCTAAACGTGAGAATGATTTTAAAATGAATTGAGGTTTCCTTTGAGAATATATATATATATATATATATATATATATATATATATATATATATATATATATATATATATATATATATAGTCCAATATATACATATATATGACATTTAGAAGTGAGCAAAGCTAAATCAAGGAGGTCAAAGATTGTTTCTTAGGAAAATTTGTTTTTCTAGGAGTCGAAACAATCTTAACTCCACATTTGTTTCATATAAACACACACTAGAATAAGGTCAAAAATTTCATTATCACATTTGTTCCATCACTAGTTTCTCACTCACTAGTTGCCTTTGCCCTTACACTAAGATAGTTGTTTTAGGAAGAATAACTTGCTTAATTGCTCTATTACTTTATTGAGTTTGCATGCATGCTTAGTTATAATTATATCACATATTTATTTGCCTATATACTTTTCATGCATATTTCATTAAGATAATACATGCATAGTTGCCTAAAGAGTTGGACTTGCCCAAACCAAACCTCAAAACAAACATCTTGTGAGGATCTCTATTACACTGAAAGGTGGTTAAACCTTTATAACGTGTGTATATGATATCTTGAGTGAATATGATTAAGTATGCGGAATCTACTTAACCACACTTAGAAGGTTGTGAGTTATTAGAAATGGAATAGTTAAATTTGTTGTCTAACAATGAAAGTTTAACACCAAACGATTCAATATTAATCAAGAAATAATACGAGTGATCTTTCCTATCACTAGGGTTTATAAACCTTGAATCTTATAAGTTATTATCACTAATAGTCATACAACTTTCTAACTCAGTCACACTTGACTATTAAACTAAGTTCTTCCTTTTATAGTCCAAGGAAGATCTTTTACAATATTATGAAGTCTTGTCGATCAATAAATGTCTTTCACTTGAGTATGTTAAAGTCGTGTGTAAGTAACTAAAGATACAACATGTATCTTACACATACAACTTGTTTAGAGTGTTCAATTTGATAACTCAAGTAAGATATTTATCTGCGACACAACACTTATCCATTTGTGAGATCTGTCATCGATCAGCAGCAACATCAAACGGTAGTAACCATCAGCAGCAATGACCATCAGCAGAATCGACATGCACTATCAGCAGAAACAAAATGTACCAGCTGCAGAATCCATCAGCAGCAGCACAATACATTATCAGCAGAAACAGCTGATTCACACTTAGTGTAATATTCAGAATATTTAATTCCTAACAATCCTCCCCTAAACATGTGATTCCCTAATCAAACATGTTTTCTGAATTAAATTTCTTTGAATGAGGAATTGTGAAGATCTTTCAAACACTTCATAGTCAGACCCTTGATCTGAACTTTCTTCTCTTTTGTGTGATTTGAATCTCTTTCTTAGTGACTTATCTGCTTTTTGTTCTTTGACTTCAACAATATTAATCGTTGCTATTGCTCCGATCTTGGACTAAAAGATGGTGCAATTTCCTTGAATGAAGGAAATTATAAGAGTCAATTGCGCTGTGTATGAAGTGTCCTGTAGTGAACTTATCAGCTTTAAATGAAGATTGAAACTCTTTTTCCTAATAGAACTTTTCTTTTGAATCTTCATCTCTTCTGAATATGTATAATACTGTGACAACTCGTAAGATTCAGTCATTTCCTGAACTTTCAAATTTACTATTCATCGGTACTATTCACAGAACACTATTCATCATTTTACTATTCATCTTTTGAAGTCGTTTGAGACTTTGAGACATCTGCAAAATTTACTATTCATAACTATTCATCTCCGAGAAAAATTGTCATTAAGCATTTCAGTAACTAGTTTACATGTCGAATTCGCGTACCTAAGTTTCAGCGTATTGAGAAACATTTCAGAACATCATAGCAGAATTAGTCTATATCATCATAACACATCATCATCATGTTGAGTTGCATTATTTCATATACTTACGTATGATATAATAAACGTTTCATGAACATTATTTGTAATTGATCCGACACCGACTATAGTCAGAATATTTTTATACTCATTTCAGTAATATAAAAGTTATATTATTAATTTACCCGACGTTTTGAATTTATTTCATATACGTACGTTAAACGTTTATAACTAACGTTTTCTATTTCAACGAAAATATTTATTCACCCGATACTTGTGAGAAATGTAATTTTATAATTTTTAAAAACTTTAATATATTTCGTTTTGTTCCGTTAAAATTGATTTCTAGCAAACACAGTACCCAAAACTTACAACGTAACACGTTTTATACACTAAATGACTAACAATACACTCAATACACATCAAAACTATAAAAATCTTCTAAGTATATGCCTTGGTCGACATATACATACACATATACATGCAAGACTTTCATTCCATAGGTGAAATTACCATTATACCCTTATATATTAGATATTTCAAGTAAATAACACATAAACATATACTTAGTTACATTTTATGAAATCAATAGCTAGGTTTTTCTTTTCTTTTTCTCTCCAAACCCACGACAAGAGGAAGAACACCAAGCAAATCCATCAAGTTTTCAAGAATCAAGTGATAATCTAGTCTATTTTCATTCCTTGTTAAGGTTTTGAAATAAAAACCTCAAGGTTATTAACCTAATCATCTCCAAACCCTTCAATAATTATCAAGTAAGTTTCAAGTAATGTTTTTCATAATCTTATACTTTCATTTTCATGATAACATGATATGTTTTCAAGTTAATATTAGCACACATGCAAGTATATTATGTTAAAGATACCACTTTCAAGTATATATGGTTTTTATTAATTTATAACAAGCCTATGATCATCCCATGATTATCCCACTAATTTTGTGAAGACTAGGACTCCATGACACCCTAAGAAGGTGTATGGTAAGATTAGACTAGCTTGTGGTGTATTGAAGTGGTTTAAACATAAACTAGAAACTAGAAAAGTGAGTTTTGACACTAGTTAAAAAGGTTCTGTCCATTTTTGCCAACTCCAGAAAATCCAGGGACTGTGACGAATTTTTGGTTTTCATATTTAGATAATACTTTCAAAAACGAAACCGTAGCCGCTGGAATCACTAAAAGATCATTTACGATGTGAAAGATATGCTAAAAACGAGTTAACGACGAAAACTATATTTTTCAGAAAATAGCTTGCTGTTGAACAGTTTTCACGGACTGTTTTGAGGCATAAAACTTGATCTAGCCGTCCCGACTTATCAAAAATATGTTAATATGTTATCCCACGATTCCGGGGATATAAAGAACGTAGAAAACAAGCTTATAACGAAAAAGATATACGCGTTTGAAATCCGACGAAACTTGTTTTGTTTTGACAGCTTTTAGTAAAATATTTGTTAAGTGTTAAACACTATATTTTTCAAGTAACGACATTGGAAGCTATATTTCTTACCCGTCGAGGCACGTATGATAAAAAGTTAAACAAGACGACATCTAGATATTGTTGCAAGGTTTTCAAAAACGCCGAGCTTGAACACTAACGCTTAACGTACAATAATTCACGACTAGTTTTATAAAGTCTTTTGGATATATTCTCTAAAGTTTGGAAAAGGATAAACTACGCCGAAAACATAATATTTACCAATAGAACACTAAAAGAGAATCATGGAACTCCGATTCAATATATTTACATGAAAAGTAACTTATAACTTAACGAGACGACAAAAGTGTACTTTTCAACGATAAACGTTATTTTCAAAAACTATAAGTGGTATTGATAACGTACGTATATGCATGTGTAGCATTGTTTCATTTCTTACATTAGAATTATATCATTCATATTAGGTTGCGGATAGAGATCGAGCCTATTTCTGTTCAGTCACTAGCATATTATAGCTGTTGCATCAGGTGAGTTTTCATACCCCGCTTTAATTCAATATTTTGGTTTCAAACCTACGGGGGAGAATACATTGCATTCATTTTCATACGAGCCAAAGTATGTTTAAATTTAGTTTACATTGCTTAAGTTGCTTCATACCATTCATAAGTCCCTTATTAATCATGAACCGTTAATTCCCTGTAAGCGAGAGTGAGTGGATAGATCTATTGAGGGTGACTCCTCCGTCCGAGTTGGTAGCACCAACGAGTCACACGGACGCATATCATTTGAAACATTTGAGTGTCTGGTAAACACTCTGAAAGGGCTTCTACATATTGTCTAGCATCGGGGTCATGAGCTTAAAATATATTGTAAACATTTTTATGTGACATTCTTGTCATAGCACTTTATACTTGTGGCTACGTAATCATAAATAGCAACTTATGAATATCTCACCAACCTTTGTGTTGACGTTTTAAGCAATGTATTTTCAGGTAATTAAGGCATTCACTTCATGGCATGCATATGGGCAACCTATAGAGTCGCGGCGACGACGCGTCTAACTTGGATAATTTGTGCACTTATAAACATCGTTTGGATTTGTAATAAACTTGTTTTTCCTAAACTTGTACAACACTTTGGGACCTAACGCATGAAACTCTGAATGTTTTAATATATCAAACGATGTTCTTTTCAAATGACACTTTAGGTCATTCAATGTAATCGTAACTGTGATGCTATGGCAGTCACGCCCCAGGTATTCCATTCCGCTGCCAAACAGGTATTTTGGGGGTGTAACAGATTGGCATCAGAGCTAAGGTTATAGCGAACTAGGTTGTATCATTGACCCTAGACTATAACCACATCATCATAGCATCATCATTTCATTATAAGTGCATGTTTACTATGCATGCAGTTCATACATACATATTTTGGGTATGGATTACCTATGTTACTTAGGGTGAGTGATCACCTACATTACATTGCATTTCAGGGGTTAGTTACCTTCATATAGTTTAGGCAAGGGGTTGTGAAAACATGGGTTACAAGTCTTGTATGGGCGGGACTTGTAACTGAATGGTTTGACATCGCCTTTGCATTGTGAACATGTTCTTGAAATGTTTTGGACATATTACGAGTATAACTGACCTGAGTATTCCAAAATTCATTGAACCTCTGTGGAATATAGATTGATCACCTATATTCAACCAGGGACAGTGGGACATAACCTGATCACTTATGTCTTGCTCAGAGGTGAATTTTGTGATACTGAGATTAGTTATGTTAGCATTATGTTCAGGGTTGATTTCTACTAAATTCATGGTAAATGTTGGATTTTGTGTGAGTACATAAGCATTGCATTTCATGAATATTCACACCTGTGCACAATACACATACATCACAATACTCTCTTTCATCACAGTCATTATGTCACGATTGTCACAGAGATGTCTTCAAATACCCATCCCATCATCCTATCTCAAACCTTGACATAGGGGATACCTCGTTACTCTCTACTATAGTCTTAACATCTGTTGACTCTACACTAGACTCATCACTCATAACATCCGACGTTGAGACCAAATCTTTTGAAGAGGACGAAGTTGTACCTACACCATCACCAGTTGCACTTACACCACCGCTGTTACTATTGTTGCACCGTAGGAGCAAGGTTGTTCCCATCCTTCAGCCGAGGTAGATTATGTCATTTGGTAGAGCTTACAGACTTAATCCTAACAGACCTCTTAGGATGCTCACTACTAGGAAGAGTATGTTCTCTTACCCTCACACCTAGACCACTTGTTGCGATTTATTCACTACAACCATTATCAGTTACTCCTATTCTTGAACGTTCCATTGTCCATACTCCATCTTATCCGCTGAGACGTCGCGAGACAACACGAAAGAGAGTAGTATTTCGTTCATCATCATCACTATCATCTCCTAACCCACCGCTAAGATTTTCATCATTATTATTATCTTCATCATCATCTAGAGCATCACCAACATCATCACAGGTTCGAAAGATTCAGAGTTGATAAAGCGGAGCACTATGAGATGCCTAGAGTAGACTTATGTTATGATAGCTTTTACTACTATTATTAATCTGATCACGAGGTGTGACATAGTTTAAAGAACTTGAAATCTTTTGGTTGTTGTACAAACAAATGAATCAAGTGTTGAATCTACTATAGGGATATGTGTAACACCCCCAAAATATCGCAGTGGAACGATAGTGTCATTGGGATGCTACTTCAAGGCACAAAGTACAAGTTATAGAAAACGACCTCTAAATGAGACGTTTTGAAAAGTTACCATTCGAATAGATAAAAGTCATAGTTTACTAAACAAAAGATCCCAAAGTAGAATAACACATAAGTTTTTAAAGTGTATCGAATGGTAAACGATAAAAGTGAAAGTCTCCAAAAGCATGCCCTATGACTCTCTGCTCCATACACCTGCTATCGCCTTACTAACCTGAGATAAACATGCTTAAAAGTGTCAACACAAAGGTTGGTGAGTTCATAGAGTTTAGTGTAAAATGAATTTGCATTTAAATGAAGAATTTTCCAGCAAAGGCATTGTAAATCCACTCAGTTCCAAGCCCCGCCCATACAAGACTTGCAACCTGTGTGTTCACAACCCACTGCTAATATATAGTATGATTAAGTCATATGTGTATACGATACATGCACGCTTAATGTAAAGTATAATAGCCTACTGAACCTCACGACAAGAATAAGCAAGCATGCTTCATAGCTGGATTATATTCACCCAAGGCCATGAATCTTAGGCAAAGGGTGGGGGTGTCAACCCGATAGTACTATCAATACCTCTCCGTCGGCTCCATCCAGGAGTTAAACAATGGTAAAAGAATATAGCGTATAGAATAGTTTCCACACATTAAGGCACATATCGTAATAAGACTACACATCTTGTTTAATAGTATGAAAGTATAGCAAAGCATATGAGTAAAATTTGTCTTGAGTAATAGCAAACAGTTTAAGCATGTATCTCCCCCAGAGAGTTTAAAACAAGTATTTAAGAGTAAGAGTGGGGCTATGACTCACCTGATATGATGATACAACAATGCGATGAATATGTGATGAACGGGACAACAAGGCGCGAACACTAGCCGCAACCTATCATGCATGAATATGATCTACTTAGATGGTGTAGTGAATGTACATGCATATGTAACCTATACCACTCGTACTTTGAAAATAATAGTTATCGTTGATATGTAATGTTTTCCATAACTTGGTAAAAATTTGTTCAACTTGCTTCGTAAAACCAGTCGTGTAATAATGTGTATAAAATGTTTGTGTTGGACTTGGCGTTTTGAAAACCTTGATATGTCATATAATACGCGTTAATAACTTGATCGACGGTTCAACGGTAAGGATACGTCTCAGTTTTACTTTAAATATGTTCTACTCCCTCCGTCCACATAGTTCCATAATGGATATCAAGCTTGTTTCAATTGCGTAATATTTTTGTGGTTTATAATACTTGAAGTACCCAATGAACATCTAAAACAGATCATCATATAATTTCTCAAGTATATATAACACAAACAAATATTACGTCAAGTTGAAAACAAGACTTTGAATATCATGTGACACTTTAGTGGGACGGAGGAGTAGTACGTAAAATATATTCCATTAAAAAGCTGTCAAAATATAATAGGAGTTATCGATGTTTAAACGCGTGTATATTGTTCGTTATTGGCTCGTTTTCGACGTTCTTTATATCCGTGGTTTCGTATTAACATGTACTAACACATTTTCAGTAGCTCGGTTCATCTAGGTCATGCTAAACGTCTCAGTTTGTCCGTCGAAAGTCGTCCAACAGCACGTTAATTTTCAGAAAATTAGTTTTCGTCGTTAAACTTTGAAAAATCATATCTCCTTCGTTATAAGCTCGTTTTTGTCCATTCTTTCAGCCATAGTTTCGTCTCGGAATGTATTTTCTAAATCTTTGGTCCAAAATTACTCCCAAGTCCCTGAGTTTCCCACGTTTTCAAAATAAGGACAGTAGGTTATTGTATGTTTCAAAAATGTGTTTTCTTAGTTTGTATCTAGTCCAAAACCATCCAAACTACAACCAAACAACTCTCAATCCTACCATACACCTTCTTAGGGTGTCATGGGTTCCTAAACATCATCATCCAAGTTAATCTATCAAGGATCTACATACTTTCCATTTCTAGGGCTCAAAAGTTGTAAAAAGTGTACAAAGAGTAGTATAAACTAACATATACATGTAACCTTGTACAAAAATGATATAAACATTATAAGAACTTGAGAAAATTATGAAAATGAGTTTGACAACTTACTTGAAAGATTAGTGAGCTTATGAGGATGAAAACCTAATAAAACCTTGAGTTTGTATTTCAAAACCCTAAAAGGTATACTAGAATGACTTGATTATGTATAGATCTTCAAAAATTGATGAACTTTGTTTGTGTTTTGATTTATGGCCGAGCACATCAAGGAAGAGAGGAAGAGAGAAAAATTTTCTTGTAAACTTGAACTTATGTGATAAAAAAATGAGATAAAACTATATGTATTAGGCATTAGTTAGGTATGCATTAATGTGAGATAGTAAGTTGGGATTTTGGGGGCTAGGGGGGGCTTTGGCCGGCGCTCATAGAGAAAAGGGGGGGGGGCCTCCTTGTTGAAGATCTTGAAATGATTATGTATAAGTATGTAGTTTATAAGTAGTTTTAAATGTATTCGGGTACCGGGTTTGCTAGAAATAAATTTTAATGGAGTTAACCGGGGCTTAATAAAGTCATAAAAATTATAAAAATATGTTGGGTACAAGTTTTGGGTGTTTGGACGATTATTGTTTAGTTTATACGAAAACCGTCGTAATTATATAAAACGTACGAGATAAATTAAATAAATTCTCAAAATACCGGGTAATTGAATTTTATAATCTTTGTGATGTTAAAATGAGTGTAAAAATATATCGGGACCATTGTGGGGATTGTCGGACGTGTTAGTCACATTTACTGATCGCGCGTTAACGTTTTAATTAAATTTAATTATACGTAAAAAGTCAAATGTAATAAAAATGTTAATTTAATAAACCTACGAGTGGAATAGTATGAAAATGTCATTATGATGATATGTAGATTATTCCTAGTCTGTATGCAGTGTCCCTACTAATGATGCATGAATTTCGCAGCTAAACCCAACCGGTTACGCGAATATGAATACCCGTAAACTACGTTTACGATAAAATGAATGATGAACATGAATAGTGATTTCCTCCCAGGAATGAATAGTGTCACATGAATAGTAAAAATTTCTGTACGCTTTTCGAAGTCTCAAACTGACTCCGAAAATGATGAATAGTGAAATGATGAATAGTGATCGGTAAATAGTAAATGATGAATAGTAAATCGTCGAGGTTTGGAAAGTGACCTGAAATGGTGAGTTGTGACAATATGGTTGTGCTATCTGTGATATCGGTCTTAGTAGGCCAAAAATTTTCAGAATTATGTCACTAAAGAAAGCCGCTCCAGTCATGATACCAGCTGCTATCCAAAGGTGTGTGAAGGAAAGTATAGCTCGAACGCTAGTGATAAGACGAACAACTGTAATTGTTGCTGCTGCGGAAACTGACAGATCTACTGTTGATGCTGCTACTGCAAGAGAGTCTGGAGCTTACACATGTATATACAAGGACTTTAAGAATGACGATCCCACGAAGTTCAAAGGCACGGAGGGAGCCACTGCTATGATTCATTGGTTTGAGAAGACGGAGTCTGTATCTCTTCTATGCTATTGCCCAGAGGACTGTAAGGTGAAGTTTACCACCAGTACACTCTTTGATGGCAATAATCCTGAGCATATCAAACAACCAATGACTCCACATCTATACATAGAAACCAGAATAGACTTCCTTCGACATTGTATCAATTGAGATTCACATTTTGGTCAGTAGGATAACAACCTAAGACATGATTCATTTCAGAAATACCTAATCTAAAGTAGTCAATTCACGTCAGACTGCTGACAATCATTTTAAGTTTCCTTTGGAACTTGATTATACATGAGCACCGCTTATCATCATCAGCCGAATGGTCAGAGAGAGAGAACGATTCAAACACTAGGAGACATGCTCAAGGCATATGTGGTTGACTTTGGAAGCGGTTGGGATAACCACTTGCCATTGATTGAATTCTCTTACCACAACAGATATCGCCTACAGTATTGACTATCGCACGAGTATAAGAATAGAATCAATTAAGGCACTCTATGGTCGAAAGTGCCGATCACCTATTTGTTGGACCCAAGTTAGTGAAACACAACTCACTGGTACAGACATGGTTAATGAAACTACGAAGAAGAAAGTTCAGATTCGAGATAGACTTTGAATTAGCAAGAGCCGACAGAAAAGTATTCAAGAAACAATCAAGAAAATCCAACAAGTCAAGAATCAGTTACAAGTGACATCAGATGGATAGAAAAGTTACACAAAGTTACGACGCAAACCATCAGAATTTCAAGTTGACAACAGAGTTATGTTGAAGGATCTCACCTTGGAAAGGTGTGGTAAGATTTGGAAAGCGCGGAAAGTTGCACCCGAGGTACATTGGGCCATTTAAGATTCTGGAGAGAGTCGGTCCAGTAGCTTACAAGCTTGAACTTCCGTCAGAACTCAGCAACGTTCATAACACATTCCACGTTTCAAACCTCAAGAAGTGTCTTTCAGACGAATCGCACGTAATTCCTTTGGAAGAAATTCAACTCGACGATAAGCTCAACTTCGTATAGGAACCAGCAGAGATTATGGACCGAGAAGTCAAGCAGTTGATGCAGATTCAAATTCCTATCGTGAAAGTTCGCTGGAATTCTCAAAGAGATCCCAGGTTTATTTGGGAGCGAGAACTTCATATGCGACTTGTATATCCTCACCTCTTCACCAATAACATTCTGGAGACCAACATAAGCTGAACTTCGGGACGAAGTTCCTTTTAGGATGGGAGACTGTGACAACTCATAAATTCAGGTCATTTCCTGAACTTTTCAAATTTACTATTCATCGGTTACTATTCACGGAACACTATTCATCATTTTACTATTCATCGTTTTTGAAGTCAATTTGAGACTTTGAGACATCCTGCAAAAAATTTACTATTCATCAAACACTATTCACTCTCGAGAAAAAGTTTGTCATTAAGCATTTCAGTAAACCTAGTTTACGATGGTCGAATTCGCGTAACCCTAAGGGTTTAGTAGCGTATTCAGAGAACACATTTCAGAAACATCATGTAGGCTAGAATTAGTCTGCATATCATCAGTAACATCATCTGTATGCATACATGTGTGAGTTTGCATTATTTCAGTATACGTACGGTTATTGTAAAACCCTGAATTTTGAAACATAGAAAAAGACCAAATTGCCCCTACAACTTTGAATTTTAATTTATAAGTATTTAAATATCCAAATTATGCCTAAACTATCTAAAATAAATAGATAATGACATGTAATATTTTGTTGGGACATTTCATTTATTTAATGACTTAAAATATTTAAAAACTTTACTATATTCATTTAAGTTGGCCGAATAGAATTTTATTGTATGAATATGTAATATTTCGACATAACATAAGTAATAAAATGAAAATAATTGAAGATAATGTCAAATATATTTGTGATCTCTATCTTAATATCAAATTTGCTGTAATTGACACCTTCTAAAAATATTACACACGTTTTTCCCTTTTGTATATACACGGTTCTATTATTTCTTTCCCCAAACCCTAAAATCGACACACAATAATTCCCATAGCCTCCATTTCGACACAAACAAATCTGAAGATAATTTTCGTGGGTCTTATATCATCCAAGGAAGTGTAGAAAAATCGTGCAAAGGTGGTAGAGGTTGTAGTTCGATCGTGGTGGGTTTTTGATCGTTTTTATTCTAGCCGAGAAGATAGTTTTTGTTTCTTGTCCAATATTTGTTCGAATCATCAATAAGGTATTTCTATCATCTAAATATGTCATAAACATCATCTCATTCGAATTAGAACTCACCATGCACGCTAGAACAATTTATATAATTCATTATCCTAAAAACAAGATAATTTCGTATAAATAGCTAAACGAATTTGTGAGGCTTGGTTTATATTTTATTTTGGTTCCTTACATGTCTAATAACACCAGAAAAATAATAAAAATATTTGTCGAGGCCTAGATTAATTATGGTCGATTTTTGTTCTTGTCGAGTTTAATATTAATCGAATTGGGGAAAATAATTAAAATAAATCGTGGTAACTAGGGTTTTGGTTTGGATTATTTTATGTGATGAATTTAATATATTTTTAATGAGTATTTACTGTTTTAATGATTAAAGAGCAATTTAGGGTTAGGGTTTACATTTTTGATCTAATCGATTGGATAAATAAAATCGTGGGGTGTGTTTTGAAGGTTTATTAAATAGAGGGTTATTTTTTTAAGATAATATGGACCAGGGACATCTCGTAAAAATTATAAAATGAGGGGTCTATGTGTAAATTTTGTAACTTGAGGATTTAAAATGTATTTTTAGTAATTATAAAGAATCCGATTGGTTATTAATTAAATTAGAGGGGTTATTTTGTAAATTCTGATAAATTGAGGTTATTTCGTATAAATATGTATGTTAAGGGTGTAATATGTAATTTTGGATAATTATTGGATTAATTTGTAAATATAAATACCTTATGGACTAGTTTTGTAATTTAGATAATTAAAAAGGGTTAAATGGTAAATTAATTAAGTAAAGGGACTAAATTGTAAAGTGTGAGTAATAAGAGGATTGAAATAGTAATTATGGCTAACTTTTAGATTAAATGAATAATTATGATATTTACACTTTGAACCCTTATCTTTGGCATAATTACAATTTGAACCCTAAATTATGAGAAGTTGTCATATTTGACTCTAAACTACTAATACTTGCTAAAATGAACTTTAATTCCATATGAATGATCCTTGTGATAACTTAACCTAATTTTGATATTTGAACCTTTCTAATTTTGGAAACTTTCTAATTATGGAAACTTACTAAATAAGGAAACTTTCTAAAAATGGAAACTTACTAATTTTGGAAACCTGCTAAAAATAGAAAGTCACCTAAAAGGAGTAATCTGATTTAAAACGAGCCTATAAGTAATACTTGATTATTAATTCGTGTAGATCCGTCGAAGAGGGATTAGTCCGCTGTTCGTTGCTTTTCATTGCTTTGCTTTGCTTTTAAGGTACAGATATTCTGTCTCTATTAAGTAGAGATTCCCTTCAATCTATGTTACTATGATCCTTTGCCATTGCTATGTTCCCTTTTGTGTAATCCTTTGATATGAGCTTTTGGTTGATTCTTCGATATGATTCGATTGCTATCCATTTTGTTTGGTTACCTGATTACCATCTCATGGTTGATATTTTGTTTGATTATGATATGATTCGTATGATATGGATATGCTTTGTTGATATGATTCTGTTCTTATGCCCGAGCTTGCTAACTATCCATGGAGGTACCATGGGCGTGTCAGTGATGGCACCACTGGCATGGCACTTTCTGGGGAGGTGTGATTGATCCCTGGCATTCCCTTTTGTTTGATATATATGTGTACACTGGCCAATTAGTTATATATGTGACCAGTCATGAGCTGGCATATGTATTTTGTTTGATTCAGGGAGTGTATGGATGCATCCTAGGCTTTGTTTGTTATGATTAGGTAGTGACTGGCTGTACGTGCCTTGTACCCCTTTCACTTTTGGTACATGTGGGGTCGCTCCTCCTTGTGCAATTATGATTTGACGGATTATGCAGGTGCTTTAGACCTATTCAAGTGTCTCTGGTAGGTCGGCTCGTGGTTCCTTGGCTTCTTATATCTATTCGAGTGCCTCTGGTAGATATATCTGATTCTTTACATCCGTTTGATTCTGATTACTTTGATCATGCTTTATATTCAGTTACTTATGATATTATGTTCGTTGACTTATGATTGTTCAGATTATCCGTTTGATCCGTTCGGTTGCTTTGCTTATTACCTTTTGTTTGTTATATCTGTTCACTGAGCTTTTTAAGCTCAGCCGCGTTTTCTTTTCCATGCGGCAGGTATTAAGCGGGATGCTGGGTTTTGAGTGCTGAGAGTAGAACTTAGAGACCTATCTTTACCTTTATTTTCATTTTCAGTTTTTCCTTTTCGTTGGAGGATTTTATATTTATGTTGGAAGTTGATTCAGTTTATTTCTTTTATATTCTGATGGAGAATTGTAACGTTTTAAGTCTTGATGTTCATGACATATTTATTTATGACATCTTCCGCTTGCGTTTATTTTTGTTTGTATCTGATAGACACCATAATGTGACGCTTTTACCCTTGTATCGGGTAGGGGTGTTACAATTATGGTATCAGAGAACAGGCTTCCGAACCTTAGGACTTTAACTTTGACCTGTGAGGATTGGGTAGACATTAGGTTTCCTTCTGCGTATTCTTTTCCTCCGTACTTTGTTTTTCTTTTGTTTGTTAATCGTCTGGGCGATAATTTAGATGGAGCTGGATGGGGAGATGGCTAGGGCTACTCAAGGACAAGCGAGGAGGCGATGGGTTACCGTTGTTGTTAGGGGTGCAAGGTGGATTGGTGGAGCAAGGCGGACCAACAAAAGAATCCAAGTCCCTGCGAGTATGTTTCCATGTACGATTGTGGAGAAGCTGACTTTGGAGAATATAGCTGGAAGTGAAGTAGAGATGTACGAGACGAGGGTGACAGACAAGGAAGGCTTCACTACTAAGTATCCTGGAAGGTGTCCCGAATTTTTAGAAAAGGGAGGCGTGGTACGGGCAAGACCCCGAAATCTGTACGCGTTTGTAGACCATGTAGAGGAGGAAAGGAGAAATCTGAGAAGTGATGGTTTTGCTAGTGGCTTACTACCACAGTACGAGGGAAATAGGAATGGATGGTTAAGTGCAGAGGAGGAACATGAGGAGGAGGATGAAGAAGATTCAGATCTGGAGTCTACGGCGACTAGCAGGTTTAATCCGCATTGAAGAAGAATTGTTCGTATTCGTGACTTGATTTCTATTTCTTCTGTTTGATTCTGATGTTAGACTTCAATTTCAGTTTCGTTTTCATGATTCCATTGATGTGAATTGAATCCTATGATTGTTACATCCTTCTTTGAAAGTTTCATTTATGACAATTCCGCGTTTGTTTGTTAAGATCATAGTTATGAAAATCTTGGTGAATTCTGAAAATATTGGTGCGATTGTCTATGTACACTATTCTGGTAGATATGTTGGATTTCTGTTGCTTTTGATAAATTTCGTTTTCTGTTCGACTTCATTGGTGATGATGGTTTTGCTGAGTTCTGGAAGAGAAGAAGTTATTGATGACGTATTTGTTTCTGTTTAACTTACTTACGTTTCTGTACCTGATGATAAGATTCTCTGAATGACTTATGTTCTTTATTAGTATTCCGTTCGGTATTAATTCTGCGTATGTTGGATGATCGTTTGGTTATGAGAATTTTAACGAATTGTGGAAGAGTTGATGCAGTTGACGACGTACTTTATTTCTGACAGCCATATTAGACTTCCGTTGCTTTTATGATGAGCTTCGTTTTCTTTTCATATTTTGTTCCGTTGATGAAGATGATCTGTGTTTAGTGAGACTTTAGGTTCTTTCTATCTATGCGCTTAATCTACCTTTATCGTTATACGACTTGATGCGTTTGAATACTCGACATGCGTTTGTGGATCTTTGTATGTCTGATATGAATCTTAGGTTTCGTTGTAGAGCTCTCCATCGTTTGATCTGTTTCTTTCGTGATTAGGTATGTTTTGTTTGGTCTCTCCTACTTCAATTTCGCGGACGAAATTTTCTTTTTAGAGGGGAAGAATTATAAAACCCTGAATTTTGAAACATAGAAAAAGACCAAATTGCCCCTACAACTTTGAATTTTAATTTATAAGTATTTAAATATCCAAATTATGCCTAAACTATCTAAAATAAATAGATAATGACATGTAATATTTTGTTGGGACATTTCATTTATTTAATGACTTAAAATATTTAAAAACTTTACTATATTCATTTAAGTTGGCCGAATAGAATTTTATTGTATGAATATGTAATATTTCGACATAACATAAGTAATAAAATGAAAATAATTGAAGATAATGTCAAATATATTTGTGATCTCTATCTTAATATCAAATTTGCTGTAATTGACACCTTCTAAAAATATTACACACGTTTTTCCCTTTTGTATATACACGGTTCTATTATTTCTTTCCCCAAACCCTAAAATCGACACACAATAATTCCCATAGCCTCCATTTCGACACAAACAAATCTGAAGATAATTTTCGTGGGTCTTATATCATCCAAGGAAGTGTAGAAAAATCGTGCAAAGGTGGTAGAGGTCGTGGTTCGATCGTGGTGGGTTTTTGATCGTTTTTATTCTAGCCGAGAAGATAGTTTTTGTTTCTTGTCCAATATTTGTTCGAATCATCAATAAGGTATTTCTATCATCTAAATATGTCATAAACATCATCTCATTCGAATTAGAACTCACCATGCACGCTAGAACAATTTATATAATTCATTATCCTAAAAACAAGATAATTTCGTATAAATAGCTAAACGAATTTGTGAGGCTTGGTTTATATTTTATTTTGGTTCCTTACATGTCTAATAACACCAGAAAAATAATAAAAATATTTGTCGAGGCCTAGATTAATTATGGTCGATTTTTGTTCTTGTCGAGTTTAATATTAATCGAATTGGGGAAAATAATTAAAATAAATCGTGGTAACTAGGGTTTTGGTTTGGATTATTTTATGTGATGAATTTAATATATTTTTAATGAGTATTTACTGTTTTAATGATTAAAGAGCAATTTAGGGTTAGGGTTTACATTTTTGATCTAATCGATTGGATAAATAAAATCGTGGGGTGTGTTTTGAAGGTTTATTAAATAGAGGGTTATTTTTGTAAGATAATATGGACCAGGGACATCTCGTAAAAATTATAAAATGAGGGGTCTATGTGTAAATTTTGTAACTTGAGGATTTAAAATGTATTTTTAGTAATTATAAAGAATCCGATTGGTTATTAATTAAATTAGAGGGGTTATTTTGTAAATTCTGATAAATTGAGGTTATTTCGTATAAATATGTATGTTAAGGGTGTAATGTGTAATTTTGGATAATTATTGGATTAATTTGTAAATATAAATACCTTATGGACTAGTTTTGTAATTTAGATAATTAAAAAGGGTTAAATGGTAAATTAATTAAGTAAAGGGACTAAATTGTAAAGTGTGAGTAATAAGAGGATTGAAATAGTAATTATGGCTAACTTTTAGATTAAATGAATAATTATGATATTTACACTTTGAACCCTTATCTTTGGCATAATTACAATTTGAACCCTAAATTATGAGAAGTTGTCATATTTGACTCTAAACTACTAATACTTGCTAAAATGAACTTTAATTCCATATGAATGATCCTTGTGATAACTTAACCTAATTTTGATATTTGAACCTTTCTAATTTTGGAAACTTTCTAATTATGGAAACTTACTAAATAAGGAAACTTTCTAAAAATGGAAACTTACTAATTTTGGAAACCTGCTAAAAATAGAAAGTCACCTAAAAGGAGTAATCTGATTTAAAACGAGCCTATAAGTAATACTTGATTATTAATTCGTGTAGATCCGTCGAAGAGGGATTAGTCCGCTGTTCGTTGCTTTTCATTGCTTTGCTTTGCTTTTAAGGTACAGATATTCTGTCTCTATTAAGTAGAGATTCCCTTCAATCTATGTTACTATGATCCTTTGCCATTGCTATGTTCCCTTTTGTGTAATCCTTTGATATGAGCTTTTGGTTGATTCTTCGATATGATTCGATTGCTATCCATTTTGTTTGGTTACCTGATTACCATCTCATGGTTGATATTTTGTTTGATTATGATATGATTCGTATGATATGGATATGCTTTGTTGATATGATTCTGTTCTTATGCCCGAGCTTGCTAACTATCCATGGAGGTACCATGGGCGTGTCAGTGATGGCACCACTGGCATGGCACTTTCTGGGGAGGTGTGATTGATCCCTGGCATTCCCTTTTGTTTGATATATATGTGTACACTGGCCAATTAGTTATATATGTGACCAGTCATGAGCTGGCATATGTATTTTGTTTGATTCAGGGAGTGTATGGATGCATCCTAGGCTTTGTTTGTTATGATTAGGTAGTGACTGGCTGTACGTGCCTTGTACCCCTTTCACTTTTGGTACATGTGGGGTCGCTCCTCCTTGTGCAATTATGATTTGACGGATTATGCAGGTGCTTTAGACCTATTCGAGTGTCTCTGGTAGGTCGGCTCGTGGTTCCTTGGCTTCTTATATCTATTCGAGTGCCTCTGGTAGATATATCTGATTCTTTACATCCGTTTGATTCTGATTACTTTGATCATGCTTTATATTCAGTTACTTATGATATTATGTTCGTTGACTTATGATTGTTCAGATTATCCGTTTGATCCGTTCGGTTGCTTTGCTTATTACCTTTTGTTTGTTATATCTGTTCACTGAGCTTTTTAAGCTCAGCCGCGTTTTCTTTTCCATGAGGCAGGTATTAAGCGGGATGCTGGGTTTTGAGTGCTGAGAGTAGAACTTAGAGACCTATCTTTACCTTTATCTTTCATTTTCAGTTTTTCCTTTTCGTTGGAGGATTTTATATTTATGTTGGAAGTTGATTCAGTTTATTTCTTTTATATTCTGATGGAGAATTGTAACGTTTTAAGTCTTGATGTTCATGACTTATTTATTTATGATATCTTCCGCTTGCGTTTATTTTTGTTTGTATCTGATAGACACCATAATGTAACGCTTTTACCCTTGTATCGGGTAGGGGTGTTACAGTTATTGATATAATAAACGTTATCATAAGAACAATTATTTTGTATAATTGATCCGACAATCCCGACTATAGTCCAGATATATTTTTATACTCATTTCAGTAATATAAAAGTTATATTATTAATTTACCCGACGTTTTGAATTTATTTCATATACGTATCGTTAAACGTTTATAACTACGACGGTTTTCTGTAATTTCACTACGACAAATATTTATTCACCCGATACTTGTGAGAAATGTAATTTTATAATTTTTACAACTTTAATATATTTCGTTTTGTTCCGTTAAAATTGATTTCTAGCAAACACAGTACCCAAAACTTACAACGTAACACGTTTTAAACACTAAATGACTAACAATACACTCAATACACATCAAAACTATAAAAATCTTCTAAGTATATGCCTTGGTCGACATATACATACACATATACATGCAAGACTTTCATTCCATAGGTGAAATTACCATTATACCCTTATATATTAGATATTTCAAGTAAATAACACATAAACATATACTTAGTTACATTTTATGAAATCAATAGCTAGGTTTTTCTTTTCTTTTTCTCTCCAAACCCACGACAAGAGGAAGAACACCAAGCAAATCCATCAAGTTTTCAAGAATCAAGTGATAATCTAGTCTATTTTCATTCCTTGTTAAGGTTTTGAAATAAAAACCTCAAGGTTATTAACCTAATCATCTCCAAACCCTTCAATAATTATCAAGTAAGTTTCAAGTAATGTTTTTCATAATCTTATACTTTCATTTTCATGATAACATGATATGTTTTCAAGTTATATTAGCACACATGCAAGTATATTATGTTAAAGATACCACTTTCAAGTATATATGGTTTTTATTAATTTATAACAAGCCTATGATCATCCCATGATTATCCCACTAATTTTGTGAAGACTAGGACTCCATGACACCCTAAGAAGGTGTATGGTAAGATTAGACTAGCTTGTGGTGTATTGAAGTGGTTTAAACATAAACTAGAAACTAGAAAAGTGAGTTTTGACACTAGTTAAAAAGGTTCTGTCCATTTTTGCCAACTCCAGAAAATCCAGGGACTGTGACGAATTTTTGGTTTTCATATTTAGATAATACTTTCAAAAACGAAACCGTAGCCGCTGGAATCACTAAAAGATCATTTACGATGTGAAAGATATGCTAAAAACGAGTTAACGACGAAAACTATATTTTTCAGAAAATAGCTTGCTGTTGAACAGTTTTCACGGACTGTTTTGAGGCATAAAACTTGATCTAGCCGTCCCGACTTATCAAAAATATGTTAATATGTTATCCCACGATTCCGGGGATATAAAGAACGTAGAAAACAAGCTTATAACGAAAAAGATATACGCGTTTGAAATCCGACGAAACTTGTTTTGTTTTGACAGCTTTTAGTAAAATATTTGTTAAGTGTTAAACACTATATTTTTCAAGTAACGACATTGGAAGCTATATTTCTTACCCGTCGAGGCACGTATGATAAAAAGTTAAACAAGACGACATCTAGATATTGTTGCAAGGTTTTCAAAAACGCCGAGCTTGAACACTAACGCTTAACGTACAATAATTCACGACTAGTTTTATAAAGTCTTTTGGATATATTCTCTAAAGTTTGGAAAAGGATAAACTACGCCGAAAACATAATATTTACCAATAGAACACTAAAAGAGAATCATGGAACTCCGATTCAATATATTTACATGAAAAGTAACTTATAACTTAACGAGACGACAAAAGTGTACTTTTCAACGATAAACGTTATTTTCAAAAACTATAAGTGGTATTGATAACGTACGTATATGCATGTGTAACATTGTTTCATTTCTTACATTAGAATTATATCATTCATATTAGGTTGCGGATAGAGATCGAGCCTATTTCTGTTCAGTCACTAGCATATTATAGCTGTTGCATCAGGTGAGTTTTCATACCCCGCTTTAATTCAATATTTTGGTTTCAAACCTACGGGGGAGAATACATTGCATTCATTTTCATACGAGCCAAAGTATGTTTAAATTCAGTTTACATTGCTTAAGTTGCTTCATACCATTCATAAGTCCCTTATTAATCATGAACCGTTAATTCCCTGTAAGCGAGAGTGAGTGGATAGATCTATTGAGGGTGACTCCTCCGTCCGAGTTGGTAGCACCAACGAGTCACACGGACGCATATCATTTGAAACATTTGAGTGTCTGGTAAACACTCTGAAAGGGCTTCTACATATTGTCTAGCATCGGGATCATGAGCTTAAAGGATATTGTAAACATTTTTATGTGACATTCTTGTCATAGCACTTTATACTTGTGGCTACGTAATCATAAATAGCATTTATACAAACTTATGAATATCTCACCAACCTTTGTGTTGACGTTTTAAGCAATGTATTTTCAGGTAATTAAGGCATTCACTTCATGGCATGCATATGGGCAACCTATAGAGTCGCGGCGACGACGCGTCTAACTTGGATAATTTGTGCACTTATAAACATCGTTTGGATTTGTAATAAACTTGTTTTTCCTAAACTTGTACAACACTTTGGGACCTAACGCATGAAACTCTGAATGTTTTAATATATCAAACGATGTTCTTTTCAAATGACACTTTAGGTCATTCAATGTAATCGTAACTGTGATGCTATGGCAGTCACGCCCCAGGTATTCCATCCCGCTGCCAAACAGGTATTTTGGGGGTGTGACAAATACTCCAGAATCTTGTTTATGAAGAATGTTCTTGTCATTTTCAACCTCTATGTCATCATCTTGTATGCTCTTGTATGTTCCTTCCTTACAATTGGTTAATAATCTTCCTTTTGTGGGATTTTATAACCTCCCCTGAGATTTATGTTCCCCCTGAAGAATTTCCTCCCTTGAAGAATTTCCTCCCCTGTTTGGAAGATCTCTCACAATCATATCACCATCATCTGATCTAGCGATTTCCTATCCTGAAGAATTTCCTTCACTGAATGTTGTCAGACAATGTTGTACATGAAGCCATCAATTCCTTAAAAGTTAATATGTTGCCCTCATCACTTCCAGGTGTGTAACCTCCTGTGAGTGGTGAATCATGGGGCAATGTCTCATAATTCATCATTTGATGATTTTCTGAGCTACTGTGAAAATCCTTTTTAAGAAAAATCTTGACTTTTAGCAATATGCATATGATTTTATGATTAAAAATCATATTGCTTTCAACCATTTTGAAGGGATTAAGTGTAGTAACAGACACTTAATCAAAATTTTGGTTTAAAGCAACCTCTGGTTGTGTGAGAACCAATGTTTTCAGTTATAAATAACTGCCTGTGTAAAGATAAACCTATTCAAAAGGCTTTCTTGACAGGGTTTCCAGCTCGTGGCATTTGTTACCTCTAACACAAGTGTTAGATTCACTTTTGCTCGCTGTTCTTTCTATCAGATATCCTTAGATTGTTCACATTATACTTGAAAGTATAAAATGATAGAAAGTGAGTTGTATCAGTTACTATCTGATCAACTTAGTCATCAATTCAATGTAAAACATCATAATCAGGTTTCAAGAAAGAAGATTTAAGGAGTTTTGAAGAGTCGAATCATTTTTCTATCATGAACCTATTATGTCAACAGCAAGTATCATCATTCTGCTGTCCATTCATTTCACTTGAAATTTCCTTTGTGCTCATATATTCATACCTGAAATTGTTAGTCTAAAACCAAAAGAACAATGTACAAAGTACTTGTCTTGTATTAGAATAATCATAGGACTAACTGTATGAATAACACAATTTTAATTTGTACTTGCAGTACAAACTTTTGTAATAATAGTACCAATTTACAAAGCCAACAGTACAAACAAAAATTTATATACAAAAACACATTTGATTGAAAAAATCAAAGATTAAGCATTCCAATACTTTACTGAAACCTTCCAACATCAAAAGATTTTGTTAGAAGATCTGCAACATTATGATCTGAAGCTATTTTCATGACTTGAATTAACTTTTTCTCATTGCAATCTCTAATAAAATGATGTCTAATTTCAATGTGTTTTGTTTTAGAATGTTGTACTGGATTTTTAATTATGCAAATTGTACTACTATTATCAATATGTATGACAGTGTGTAAGAAATTGTACCCATAGTCAAGAAGTTGGTTTTGAAGCCATAGAACTTGACCACAACAATTTGCAGCAGCTACATATTCAACTTCGGTTGTTGAAGTAGCCACAATTGTCTGCTTCTTACACTGCCATGAGATAAGTCTACACCCAAGGAATTGACATCCTCCAGTTGTTGACTTTTTATCCAAGCTAGCACCAGCATAATCACTATCCGAATATGCTACCAAGTCAAAAGGTGATTCCCTAGAATACCATAAACCCAACCTTGGTTGACCTTTGAGATATCTAAAAATCCTCTTGACTGCAGTTAAATGAGAAACCTTAGGAGTTATTTGAAATCTTGCACATGCACAAACAGAGAACATGATGTCAGGTCTGGATGATGTAAGATACATCAAAGAGCCTATCATAGATCTGTATGTGTGTACATCCACATTGTCTCCATCTGCATCTTTAAGAAGTGGCTTCTCAGAGTCTATTGGTGTGCTTGCTATTTTGGAATCAACAAATTGAAACTTTCTTAGAATCTCTGCAACATATTTGTCTTGACTAATAAAGATCCCTTGTCTTGATTGTTTAACCTGCAGACCCAAAAAGAATGTAAGTTCCCCCATGGAACTCATCTGAAACTTATTGTGCATAAGCTTCTCAAACTCCAAACACATCTCCTTCCTTGTAGATCCAAAGATGATATCATCCACATACACTTGAACTAGCAAAAGATCCTTCTGATGCTTCTTAATGAAAAGTGTCTGATCTATCTTTCCTCTTTGAAATCCAATTGAAATTAAGTAGGAAGCTAGTGTTTCATACCAAGCTCTTGGTGCCTGATGAAGGCCATTGTAACGCCCCAACCCGACAAGGGTAGAGACATCACAATAATATGGTTACACATCAGATACAAACAAAGCCAAACCAAACAGCGGAAGTCTATAATAAAACATCAAAGAGTAATAACGGGGCTAACAACATCCAAGTGCCCAAAACAACCAAAGGAAAGTACGATTACAAATATCCAAAATCCAGAAATGAAATAAATAAAACGAAGTCTATTATTCAAAGAAACTCTAGGGTAGGTCCACACACTCTCATCCCCAAAGCTAAACCCCGCTCCTAGCTTTAGTACCTGCCGCATGGAAAAGAAAGCGGCTGAGCATAAAAAGCTCAGTGAACAGATATCAACAATATACAAAGCAATCCAAAGGAGTTAGGAATAATCAAAGATTATGAGGATGGATTACATATGGTGTCAAGTGGGTAATCAAAAGATATCAAGGTCAAATGTAAGAGTTATGTTTAAGGAATCAGTATTTTAACCCCCAGGCTAATCCAATACAATACAATAATAGTAGCCCAATATGTGAGGGGTTGCAATGCACGCATACCCAGTCACCAAATCAATGTAGCATAAACCTGTAGTAACTGTAGTAGCTGTAGTGGCTGTAGTAGCTGTAGTAGCCTCAATAATCAATCCATCCATCAATACAATACAATACAATACAATACAATACAATACAAATCTAGGATGCATCCATACGCCCCTTACCCATACCATGCAGACCAAATCAAGGGACGGTGTGGTACATCTCTCCAACCACACTAGAGTACATAACATTGGTGCATCAATGCTATGGTTGTGGCTACTCCACAACAAGTAATACCTGGGTAAATACTGATGGGTCACGTAGTCAAGGTTCAATTATAATTGCCAAGTCAAAGTCAAAGGTTCAATAGCAAGGGTTCAATAGCAAACGTTCAATATCAAATGTTCAATAGCAAAGGTTCAATATCAAAGGTTCAATAACAAAGGATCAATGGAAGGGTCAATAACCAAAGGTTCAAATAGCAATAGTCCAAATAAGAGAGGCAAATCAATAGTAGAGAGAGTAAGAGGTCATGAAAGAGAAGTAGTTGTACTCTTACTGAAAGAGTACGGAATATCTGTACCTTAGATCCAAAGCAAAAGCAAGGTCAAATAAACAAGAAGGAATATGGATCACTCCCGCTTCACAAAACCTAAAGAAGAAAGGATACGAATCATGACGAGTTCATTTTACAAGTTATCTCTTTTAGTTATCTTTCCATTTTTAGCAGCTTTCCAATTATAGTAACTTTCCTCTTTAAGTAAGATTACTCATTTAAGTAACTTTCTATTTTTAGTAAGTTTCCTTATTTGGAAGGTTTCCAATTTTAGAAGGTTTCCATAAATAGCATATTTCCATAATTAGAAAGATTATCACATTCATATGAGTTAGTTTGATCCCAATGTCAAGTTTTATGGTCTCGTGTATTACAGATTTCCTTTTATAGTGATTTTCTAAAATTAGGGTTTCATTTGGTCTCCGAATATGTTTTAGGGTTAAAAGTGTCAATTTAAATAAGTTGGGGGTCACAAATGAAATTAGACACATAATAACACTCATATAAAAGTCACATAAGTCAACCATCTCAGATTTTACACTTTACACCCTTATAGTTTCAAAAGTTACAAATTAACCCTTTTATTCCATAATTAAACCTTTAACTAATATAATTATCAAATAAGCACTACAACTATTTAAAAATGACATAAACAGCCCTGAACACATTTTCACACCAATTATGTCTCAAAGTTTCTGTATTTACAAATTTAGTCCCTCTAGTTTACAATTTATCAATTTAAACCTTATATTTACATAATTAACCATTTAAAGAATATAATTAATCAATTAAACACATAGGTCCATCAATTATCACAAAATTACAATTTCATCCCTTTAATATTAATTTACGCCGAAAATCAACTATTTACAAGATTAGTCCCTCAAGTTTCCAAATTAACAATATAATCCTTTTTAATTAATAATATTCCAAATAAACCTTTAATTATCTAAATTTACATAAAATACCCCTATACCTTTATTCAATTCGAAACGTGTCACAAATACCATATTTACAATTTTAGTCCTCCAAGTTTAATTATTTTAAATCGAAACACATATATATATATATATAATTCAAAACAATCCTCCAATTTACAATATTTACACATTAGACCCACATGTTATAATTTTCTCATATTGCTACAGTAACTTAGAGTTTACAAAAATTACCCACAAGTTTATAAATTTACAAACAAGCCCAAATATTTATTTGTTTACAATCGGTATTAAAATAAAATAACACAAACCCTAACCCTAGATCCTATCAATCATTACCAATCATTACTACATCATTTCAATCATTAATAAATCAAATACAAAACCCAAAATCAAAACCCTAGGCCCCTCGTTATTTTTTTCTTTTCTTATTCTTTTTATTGCCGATATACAAAATAATTAGAAATAAATTATGTAGGCTTCAACAAATCCAAAGATCATTTTTCCAGAGTCATATTGATCTAATAAAGTGCAAATAAAATAATCATGAAGCCCAGAAAATTCGTATGCTTTATTATGGATATTATACTTGTTTTAACCCTTAAAAATCCATACGATTGTTTAAGCATGCATGGTTCGATTTCATTAATTTTTATGGAACATATATGATGTAATAGACATAAGAAAATTACCAGAATATTTTTAGAACAATCGAATGAGTCTTGGGGAATTTCCTTTTCTCGGCTATAATTAAATCGAACCAAACAATCACCACAATGGAAACCAACGATCCAGGAATATTTTGGCTATTTTTCCCAGCTTCTAAACATCAAATAGGACTTAGGAAAATTGTTGTAGCAGCTCCAAAAATTCGTATGGTGTATAGAGGGATTTTAGAGTTATACGGTTTAGGGTTTTTTAGTTTGAAAGGAAACAAATAAATTGTAAATGATATAGAACCGATTGAAAGGATTAGGAGTCAATATATTTCGGCCAAAAACATTATCACAATTGATTTGGTTTATTTCTTTCCATTTTTAAGTCATATTTATCCTTTACAAAATTTGTAATTGAAATAATAAAACATATATATGTATTTTTCGGCCATATATAAATTACATGGTGATAATGACATTTTTATACATTTCTTAGATAATATGAAGTCCATGAGAAAATATTTAAATTTTCATAATTTTGTAAGTTTACACAAGTTGTTATTAATTTGGAATTTATTTGAGGTTTATATATTTAATTAAGTAAATTAACTAAATTTTCAGATTCAAGGGTATTTTGGTAATTTAAATGTAGTACGAAAAAGTGGGTTTTACAGCCATATAGAGCTTTAACAACCTTGTACACCTTGTCTGGATGTTCTGGATCAATAAAACCTGGAGGTTGTGAGACATACACCTCCTCTTCAATAGTACCATATAAGAAAGCACTTTTGACATCCATTTGATAAACTGTGAAGCTCATAAATGAAGCATAAGCCAAAAATATTCTAATGGCTTCAATCCTTGCTACAGGAGCAAAAACTTCTTCATAGTCTATCCCTTCTTCTTGTGTGTACCCTTGAGCTACTAATCTGGCTTTATTTCTTATCACTATGCCCCTTTCATCCCTTTTATTTCTGAAAACCCATTTAGTGCCAATTACCCTTACTCCTTTGGGTAAATCAACTAGCACCCAAACCTTCTGAATCTTGAACTGAAGAAGCTCTTCTTGCATATCCTCTACCCAGCTTGAATCATCTAGGGCTTTAAGAATGTTCTTTGGTTCATCTTGTGAGAGAAAACATACAAACAAACAAGAGTTTGAAAACTCATGCTTTTTTGAAGCATCCACTATCCGAGAATCCTTGATCTCCATCATCTTTTGATGAATGTTCCTGCACACAAATAAGAGTATTAGTTTCCTTTGGGGATCCAAGCCATTACTGACTTGGATCTGCCTCTTGCATCAATGAAATGTAATCTTTTGAGAACAGTTGATGCAACATTGGATTTAAGAATCCAACATGCTAAGGCCTTAACAGCATTTGCCCTGTATTTCCTAGCAGCAGTGTTAACTGTTTGCCTAGCAGTGAAAACTGCTGGTTTTACAGTTGTTCCCTTGGGTTTCCAAACTTGTTTTTGGACTACTGCTTTAGTTTGAATGGGCCTTAGAACAATATTAGATGCATGTTTGAAAGTTGTTTTTGCACCCTTAATTGTTGTTTTTGGGTAAACAGTCAGATATGGTCTATCAGCAGGAACTGCTTGTTTATCAGCAGGAACCGCTTTTGCTCTATCAGCAGGAACTGCTCTTCTAGCAGCTGACTTATCAGCAGGATCTGTGTTTGAGATAGACTTGTTTGAGACTGTTCTGGGTTTTGATCTAGTAGTATTAGAGTGAAAGTAAGATTGAGAAGTTTGCCTTTTGTAGTTCACTCTATTGTATTCATACCCAGATACCCATTAGTTGCAGTAAGCTGCAAGATGGTCAAAACTACCACATGTGTAACAAGCTTTGTTATAAAAAGTAAAGTCATCACCTAGTTGGTGACACTTGAGGCCATTCCAATTCCTTTGGTTGCCTCTGGGCTTGTTTATGGCTCTATATTGTTCACAATATCTTACTGATTTCCTAACATGTTTAACATTTGTTTTAGGCCTATCAGTACTATGTTTGACTATCTTAGGAACACCTGTTCCTGCTTTCTCAACCACTTCAGGTTTAGACATAACCTATGATACTTTATCACTATCAGATGTACAGTCTTCAACAACTATATCATCTGATTTGCTAACAGAGGACACCTTGTCCTCAGGAAGTGAAGTTTTACATAAACACTCACTTACTTTCTCTACCTTAGAACTCTCAGAAGATTTGGGACCATATGTCATTGTTGGTTCTTGAAACTCAGCAAATCCTGTGTGTGCTAGGTCTATACCTGGAGGTGAAGGAACACCTCTGTATGGTGGAGGAACAGTTTTGTATCCAACACCAGACTTAGCTTTATTAATTACTTGAGCTTCCCAAAGTCTTTTAATCTTATCTGAGGCATGTTCTAGAGTGCCTACTGATATCTCAACATTTTCATATGCCTTTTTGTGCTCAGCTAATGTTTCATTTAGCACAGTTATACAGTCATCTTTGAACTCTATATTTCTTTTTAAGGCATTCATGTCATCAGTAACCCTAGATTCATTTTCTCTATAGTGCAAGAGTTGTTTTTCAACAACAGCTATACCTCTTTTATGATTAGCTAAATTAGCCATACAATTAAATAGCTCTTCTAGTTGATCATCATATTTCTTTTTAAGGTCTTCATAAGCTTTAAGAGCACAGCAAGATTCAGAACATTTGATTATAGAATTTACCTCTGAATCAGAAAGAGCCATTAGAGCAGTCTCAGTGGCCATCAGTGCAGCATTTGTTGATGCTTCCTCTTCTTCATTCATAAAGCTCCAATCAAAGCTAACACCATCAATGGCTAGCATAGCCTTTGGCTCTTCTACTGTGAGTTCCTTCCTCTTCTCTTGCCTATACCATGTGTTTCTATTTTCCTGCTTCCTTGGGCTTCTACATTCTTTAGCAAAGTGTCCCATCCTATGACAGTTGAAGCACTCCACTTTCTTCTTATCAAACCCAGCAGTTTCATTTCCATTTATGGTAATCTGCTTCCCAGTTCTCTGCCAGAACTTCTTAGCCCTCATGCTGAGTAAAGCAACCTGCCACTTAATATCCATCTCTTCCAAATCATCACTATCCACCTGCTCAAGGTCTTCATGATTTAGAGGAGAGCCACTAGATTGACTGGTTAGGAAAGCATAAAATGTTGAATCTCCAAGTCCAGCAACATTCTTCTGTGAACTTGTAGAAGGAACACCATAATTAGCATTAGAAACACCTTCATCTTCATCTACCTCTTCTGACTGACTAATAATAGGAGATGACAAGAGTGCCACATTCCCAGAATTAGTACCATATATTCCAGACTTCTTTAGACTTTGTTCAACAATTTTAAAGTTGTTGTACAAATCATTGAGTTTCATGACTTCAATGTCTGGCTTGTTCATCCAGACAATCACGTGAGTGTTGAACTCTGTAGGTAGACTTCTTAAGAACTTCATGTTGAGATCTTCCTTTGATATCTCAACCCCCAACACAGATAACTGACTGACAAGCTTATGTAATCTTGAGAACAGCTTGTCAAGTGATTCATTGCTATTTGAACTGAAGTTTTTAAATTGTTGTTTTAGCAATGTCTTCTGTGTTTTCTTGGTAGTTTCATTACCACCAAACCATGCACAAATCTCTTCAAAAAGAGTTTTTGCATCAGGATACTTGCTAAAGGATAGCATCTGCTCACCAGGGATGGTCATAAGCAACAAATTTCTTGCTTTTTGATCATTTCTCTTCTGTATCCTTTCTTCATTTGAAGATGGTCCAGTATTCCTTCTTCTTTCTATTTTGCCTTCAAGAGTAACTTCTGAATAACCTAGTGAAAAAGAATCACCATACAGAATGATATCCCAAAGTGCATAATCTTAAACCATAAAATATTGCTCAATTCTTAACCTCCATAACTCAAACTCATTCTGTTTGATCATGGGCAATTTTGCAGCAACATTTGTAGCCTGAGTATCTTGTGCTTCCATTTCTGCTTGTTTCTTCTAAATCAAGTATATCAGCCTTTCTCTGATACCACTTGTGAGGATCTCTATTACACTGAAAGGTGGTTAAACCTTTATAACGTGTGTATATGATATCTTGAGTGAATATGATTAAGTATGCGGAATCTACTTAACCACACTTAGAAGGTTGTGAGTTATTAGAAATGGAATAGTTAAATTTGTTGTCTAACAATGAAAGTTTAACACCAAACGATTCAATATTATTCAAGAAATAATACAAGTGATCTTTCCTATCACTAGGGTTTATAAACCTTGAATCTTATAAGTTATTATCACTAATAGTCATACAACTTTCTAACTCAGTCACACTTGACTATTAAACTAAGTTCTTCCTTTTATAGTCCAAGGAAGATCTTTTACAATATTGTGAAGTCTTGTCGATCAATAAATGTCTTTCACTTGAGTATGTTAAAGTCGTGTGTAAGTAACTAAAGATACAACATGTATCTTACACATACAACTTGTTTAGAGTGTTCAATTTGATAACTCAAGTAAGATATTTATCTGTGACACAACACTTATCCATTTGTGAGATCTGTCATCGATCAGCAGCAACATCAAACGGTAGTAACCATTAGCAGCAATGACCATCAGCAGAATTGACATGCACTATCAGCAGAAACAAAATGTACTAGCTGCAGAATCCATCAGCAGCAACACAATACATTATCAGCAGAAACAGCTGATTCACACTTAGTGTAATCTTCAGAATATTTAATTCCTAACACATCTTTCTGAAATAATTCAATCAAAAACCTTTTTCTGGCAATCAGTGAACCACGGCCTAGGCGGCCCCCTTAAAATTAAAGGGGCGGCCCCCTTAAAATTAAAGGGCGGCCAGTAATTAAGGGGGCCGGCCACCTGAAGGTCGAGGTTCACTGTTTGCTTTCTGCTTTTTAGCCCATTTCACCCTATTTTGATTCTTCACTTCCCCAAATACACAAACACATTTTGTCTAGCCAATCCAACACACATTATCCTTCCATAAACACATAATCATCACACTATAAATACCCCTCTTCATCACAAATCCTCACTCAACCTATCATGACTTCTCCCAACAAACCAAAATCAAAAGTCTCAAGGCTAGCAAGGATGACCGAAAAACCCGTTTGGCGAAAAAAAACAAGCCCTCAAAGCAAGTCTCTCACAACCAATGAAGTTGGAAATCAACCAACTCCTCCAACCACTTACTTTCCCAACTTCACTCCAAATACACAAGGACATTCCTTTGAACCTCCTTACAAACCATACAACATTGGCTAAACATCCACCTCCATCCCAAGCTACACATCTCAACCTCCATCTAACTACAATGATCCATATCAATTTGGTCAATCATCAACCTACACCTCTAATAACTTCACTTCCAACTACACAACCCCACTTCATCCATATCAACCATATGATTCACTCCACATCGCCTCGGAAAAGCAAAAATTCCGTGAAGAAATCAACCAAATCCATGATCTAAGTGATCTCCTTACTATGCATCTTGCACAATGCAACAAAGGGCAACTTCCATCATCACCCTATGCAAATTGCCTTCCCCATTCTCTCAACTTGGATCAAGTTACCAACCACACCCATTATTGCCCTTGTTGCATCTTCCTCCAAAAACAAATCCTCTACTTAAGTGAAGATATTTCTTGGATCGAATATCTTCTCACTCGTCCTCATCCCATACCTCCCTTAACACGATACAACATCGTGAGATCCACCTCTTCCGCTCCATACCCTTCTCCATCTAACAACTAAGCTTTATGCTTATGCTTCCCATCTCCAAATAAAATCATCACAACCTTTTGTGTCCCAAGCAAGTCCAAGAGACCTCAAGTTGGCAACTTAGTATTATCTAGTGTAGTCTGCTAGAAAAGCATATATATATGCTTATGTACCAATGATTATGTTTTCAACATAATCTATTTAAATAATTATATTTATGAATGCTTTTTGTGTTTTATTTTCTTGCATTCTTATTAGCTTTCTTGTAATATATTTGTTCCATGCATCATATATATATTGCTTGTGCTCTAATTATTTTTGCAAGTATTCCATATCTCGATTTCTCTTATAACCTTAAAACGAGGGGGAGTACACGTCGAGGGGGAGCTCTAGTATCGTCGGGATAACCTTTTTTATGCTAACAAAAAGGGGGAGAAATGATATAAACTCACTAAATACTTGTATATATCTTAATTTTTGTTTTAATGAGTTTAGATTTTGTAATCATCAAAAAGGGAGAGATTGTTGATATAAATAATGCATAAAAACGTTATTAATATTTCTCGATATCCCTACGTTTTGACGATCGCAAAATATAAAAACATTAAACGTAAAATCATTACGTAAGCAAGTATTTAGTTACAAATATCATTCCATTCAACTAAATCACTTAAGGTATGAATAAACAAATGTCTAATATATTTTATGATCAAAGGGATTTTTATTTAAACACTACAAAGTTTATAAAAATGTTATAAACATTTTATATATTTTTGAAAAACACTTTTGGGTAATTAAAGGAAATGTTTAATTCATAATAAATATATGAATTCAAATTTTTAACCAAAATCAGTTAGTTTTTCTCCAAATAAACTTTCACGAGAAAAAGACAAGTTTTCTGGCCGTTATAGGAGGGCGGCCCCCTTAATTGTATGGGCGGCCCCCTTAATTTTAAGGGGGCCGGCTACCATTTAAAGGGGCCGGCACGCTCCTGTTGTCAGAAATGTTTGCCTATAAATACTGGTTCATTTCTGCTATTTTTTCTCACCTTTTGCACGAAAATTTTCAGTCCCAATTCTTTCCAAACATCCTTCTAAATCCCTTGATCATTAGATTATAAGTCTTTGTTTCTAGTGATTCAATCCCTCATCATTCAAAGTGCAAGAGAAGAATACTCCTTCAACATCAAGTTAAGAAGTATTGTAAATTTGTAAATATAGTTTTGTAGTTGTGTAAATTATTTCTAAAGGTGTAGAGTGTTTGTAATAAGTAGATTTAGGTGTGTTAGTAGTGAAGAGAAGTAGTGAAGAAGAAGTAGTGTTGTGAAGAAGAAGTAGTGAAGTTGTGAGAAGTTGTGTAGTAGTTGTGGTGTGTGCAAGTTGTGTAGAAGTCGTTACAAGTTGTGAAGAGTTGTGAGATTGGTTCTAGCTACTATTAAAACTCGACATTTTGCTTGGTTTCGTTAAACTATGTAAGCAAAGGTGTGCAAGGTTTCTCCGCCATAAGGGAGCTTGTTGACATAGTGAAGAAAACTCTCGAGTTAGGTGCTCGGGGAGTGGAGTAGGGCGAAGAGGAGCTTCGTAGCCGAACCACTATAAATCCTTTGTCTCGCAGTGCGATCTTTCCATCTCTATCTCTTTACTTACTTGTTTATTTTGTCATCATTTACTTTCGTAGATATAAGTGTTCATAAGTGTGCAAGTATTGATCTCACATAAAAATAGAATCGAAGTTTTAAAAACTAAGTTTTCATAAAAATAAAAAGACGTAAAACTATTCAACCTCCCCTTCTAGTTTTCCACACTCCTGTTAAATATGTTAAAGAGGGAATGAATGTTGTTTCCCCACCAATAACATGAACCTTTAAACCTACCTCTCCACAAACAGACTTAGATGAATCACACATGTTATATGGCAAAAAGTCTAATGACTTATCTGACTCTGGCAGTGAAACTAATGACTTTGTATCTTGTTCTTTCAGTGACAAGAAATCAGAGACCAATACCAATAGCTTTGCCAGTTGTGATTCAAGTTACAAGTCTGACTCACCCAAGCACTCACCCAAGTCTTCATACAAGTCTGTTGACTTCTCCCCAAGAGTTGCTGCTGATGAATTTATTTCAAAGACAGCTTCTTTTGAAGACTTATCTTTTAATTCTGTCAAAGACAATTCTTTTAGTTCTGTTAAAAACAATTTAGTTTCTGATTTTGGTTGTGATAAATTTGTTTGTAATAAGACATCTCCTGTTATGAACAAATCTTCTAGAAAGAAAACTTGTTTTGTTTGTGGTAGTTCTTATCATCTTATTAAGGATTGTGACTTTCATGAGAAAAGAATGGGTGTGTGTGCTGACCAACTGAGACCTAGACCAATGTGGAATAATGTTAATGTTAATGAAATTCCCCCATTTGTTCCACAAGCAACACGTGTGAAAACCAGCAGACTCAATCCTGTTGGTAAGCCAGTTTCTGCTGGTAAGCCAGTTTCTGCTGGTAAGCCAGTTTCTGCTGGTAGATCTTTTCAAGCTAGTTGGAAAAGACATGTTTCTAGACCATTTATGAGACCTACTAGTACTTACTTTCATAATGGTTTTTGGCCTGGTTTTTATGACCCAATGTATGTGAGGGGGGCAAGATGGGATACTGCTGTTAAGTCCTCAGCAGGTTGTTCTTGGAGACAGAATAAACCATATCTAAAAAGAGGATCCAAGAAAAATGATGGGTCTCATTCATCTTCATGGCTTAACTTTTATGATCCACAAGGCAGGCTCAAGTCATTTATGACTTGAGTCTCCCTATAATACTAATGTTGTTGTACATTTTTGTTATTATAGGCACATCCTCATAAGAATAAAGATGTAGGTATTGTAGATAGTGGTTGCTCTAGAAGTATGACTGGGAACAAA
The DNA here is from genome assembly GCA_021014915.2 of Artemisia tridentata subsp. tridentata. Classification (NCBI taxonomy): domain Eukaryota; kingdom Viridiplantae; phylum Streptophyta; class Magnoliopsida; order Asterales; family Asteraceae; genus Artemisia; species Artemisia tridentata. The sequence continues at coordinate 143,865,347 of CP139507.1, read as the reverse complement.
GATAGATTACATGATTTTGTACCCATTCATGGAGGCACTGTAACATTTGGAGGAGGAGATGGCAGAATTACAGGGAAAGGAACCATTAGGACTTCCAAGCTGGACTTTGAAAATGTCTATTTTGTGAAAGAACTTTAAAATTTCAATCTGTTCTCTGTTTCACAAATCTGTGATAAGAAGAACAATGTTCTCTTCACTGAGAAGGAATGTCTTGTGCTTTCAAAAGACTTCAAGCTACCTGATGATAGTCAGATTTTACTTAGAGTCCCAATAAGCCACAATCTCTACACATTCAACTTGAATGATGTCCAGCTTGAAGGAGATCTAACTTGTTTGGTGGCAAAAGCATCCTTGGATGAGTCTACTAAATGGCACAGAAGGATGGCACATGTGAACTTCAAAACCATCAACAAGCTAGCAAAACATGGTTTGGTCCAAGGACTTCCTTCCAAAGTCTTCACAAATGAGCATAATTGTGTTGCCTGCAACAAAGGAAAGCAACACAAAGCTTCATACAAAGCCATTACAGCAGTGAGCACAATTTCAGAACCTCTCCAGTTGCTTCATATGGATCTTTTTGGTCCTACTTCTATCAGAAGTATTGATCACAAGTACTTCTGCTTGGTGGTTACTGATGATTATAGCAGGTTTTGTTGGGTATTCTTTTTGGGAACTAAAGATGAAACTTTTCAGACTCTTAAAGAATTTATTGTCCTTATTGAAAACCAGTTAAACAAAAAGGTTAAAGGTATAAGGTGTGATAATGGAACAGAGTTTAAAAATGCTAAATTAATTGAACTCTGTGGGTCTAAGGGGATTAAAAAGGACTATAGCAATGCCAGAACCCCACAACAAAATGGGGTTGCTGAAAGAAAGAATAGAACCCTAATAGAAGCAGAAAGATCCATGCTTGCTGACTCTAAGCTACCCACTATGTTTTGGACTGAAGCAGTTAGCACTGCTTGCTATGTTTTGAACAGGGTTTTGATTACTAGACCTCATAACAAGACACCTTATGAACTTCTGACTGGGAAAGTTCCTACCATTAGTTACTTTAAACCTTTTGGATGTCATGTGACAATTTTAAATACCAGTGATCACTTGGGAAAGTTTGATGAGAAAGCTGAAGAAGGTTATATAGTTGGGTACTCTGCTCATAGTAAGGCTTACAGGGTGTATAATTTGGCTGCCAAAAGAATAGAAGAAACACTTAACCTGAGATTTCTTGAAGATAAACCTAATGTTCAGGGTGGAGGTCATGAGTGGTATTTTGACCTTGACTATTTGACTGATCATTTAGGTTATACTAGATTCAAAGCTAATCAATCTGCAGGTACACAAGAGTCACCAACTAACCATGCAGGTACCCTGGATGATGACTCTGACTCTGAGTGTGATGAACAAGTTATTGTTGTTCCTTCTTTTCCTTCTAACAATGTTTCAGGTTCTCATGGCAAAGATGCTTTTGGTGTGGATGGAGATGCTTCAAGTTATGCAGAGGATCTTGCTAGACTTCAAAGACAAGAACATGCAGCAAAGGAAGCAGCTGAGAAACTTGGATTTGAGTTGGCAAAAGATATTGAGGCACTCTTGAGACAAGCAGCTAATGAAGCCCGCAGGAACATGGATTCTGCTGATAGTGATTCTGTTTATGCTGATAGTGTTCCTATTGCTGCTGTTGATGCCAATTCTGCTGCTAGTGTTCCTACTGGACTCCCTGATTCTGCTGCTCCATTCACCAATCCTACTGGTCAATCACTAAGCTTTGATGAACCACTTACAAGATTTCCAAGCCCAACAGATCTTGGTAATCATCAACCAAGTGCTGGCATTTTCACCTCCTCTTCATATGATGATGATTTTGGCCCTACTCTGAACAATCTTCCATCAACTGTAGAAGTACACCCCATTGCTACTAAGAGGATAAACATTGTTCATCCTCAATCCCAGATTCTTGGAGATCCCAATGCTACAGTTCAAACCAGGAGTGCAGTGAAAAAGACAAAGTATGGTGAATGTGCTTTTGTCACCTATATCACTAGTCAGCAAAGGAACAATCATACAGATTATCAACATTGTCTGTATGCTTGCTTCCTATCTCAAGTTGAACCAACCAGTGTAGCAGAAGCACTTGAAGATCCAAGTTGGGTAGAAGCTATGCAGGAAGAAATGCAACAATTTCAGAAACAAGAGGTTTGGATACTTGTGCCTCTACCTGAGGGGAAGATTGCAATTGGCACTAAATGGATCTTGAAGAACAAAAGGGATGCTAGGGGTATTGTGGTCAGAAACAAGGCTAGATTGGTTGATCAAGGTTTCAGACAAGAAGAGGGCATTGACTATGATGAAGTATTTGCACCAGTGGCAAGAGTTGAGGCCATAAGACTATTTTTGGCCTTTGCATCTTATATGGGATTTGTAGTATATCAAATGGATGTGAAAAGTGCCTTTCTCTGGAGAGATTGAAGAAGAAGTGTATGTGACTCAACCAAAGGGTTTTGAAGACCCACAGAATCCTAAGCATGTATACAAAGTGGTAAAAGCTCTTTATGGACTCCATCAAGCACCAAGGGCCTGGTATGCAAGATTGTCCAACTTCCTATTGAAGCATGGCTACAGAAGAGGTGCTATTGATAAAACACTCTTTATCAAGAAGAATTCCAGGGATATTATTCTTGTTCAAGTTTATGTGGATGACATCATTTTTGGTTCCACTAAGGAAGCTTGGTGCAGGGAATTTGAGGATTTAATGAAGGGTGAATTTGAGATGAGTGCTATGGGAGAGCTCACATTTTTCTTGGGATTACAAGTTAAGCAAAAGCCTGAAGGGATCTTTATCAGTCAAGATAAGTATGTGAAAGACATGCTTAAGAAGTTTGATTTGGAGAATATAAGGACTGCAACCACACCATATGAACCTCCAAAGCCTAAGAATCAGAATGAACCTGATGAAGCTGTGAATGTTCACCTATACAGATCTATGATAGGTTCACTTATGTACTTGACAGCTTCAAGGCCTGATATTACTTTTGCAGTCAGTTCTTGTTCTAGGCATCAAGTCACACTATTGACTTCCAACTTAAATGCAGTCAAGAAAATCTTCAAGTATCTAAAAGGTCAACCTAAGTTAGGTCTTTGGTACCCAAGAGATTCTCCATTTGTGTTGGAAGCTTACAGTGACAGTGATTATGCTGGTGCTAACCTTGATAGAAAGTCCACTACTGGAGGTTGTCAGTTTCTTGGTAGAAGGTTAATTTCTTGGCAATGCAAGAAGCAAACCATTGTAGCTACCTCTTCTACTGAAGCAGAGTATGTTGCTGCTGCTAATTGTTGTGGACAGGTACTTTGGATACAAAATCAAATGCTTGACTATGGGTTCAACTTCACGAACACAAAAATCTTCATTGACAACCAAAGTACAATTTGCATAGTTAAAAATCCAGTGTTTCATCAAAGAACTAAGCATATTGAGATTAGGCATCATTTTATTAGAGATGCAAATGAGAAACACTTAATAAAGGTGCTTAAAATACATACAAATGATAATGTGGCTAATTTATTAACAAAGGCTTTTGATGGACCTAGGTTTAATCACTTAGTTGTCCATATTGGTATGGTCAATCCCTAATTGCTGGGATTGAGGGGAGGATTGAGCCTAAGGGGAGGCTTATTGTTGTATATTTTTTATATTTTTGTTTCAACTAACCATTATTTGTTTTAGTTTGGTTTGTGTGTTTTGTTTTCTATGTTTTGTTTTGCAGTTATCAATTGCTTGTTTCTGCTGGTGGAATTGGGACATATCTGTATAAACAGACCATGATTTTTATTTATTCAGCAAATGATTACATTCAGAAGTGAAAGTACATGGATCAAACAACCAAAAACCTAACCAACCACCACTACCCTACTCCATCTTCCTTTTTCCTTTGTCCATGGGGTCAGGCATCCTCCTCTGCAAACCTTTTTCCTTGGGGTCCGGCATGATCCTGTGTATTCCCCTGGCTTGCATTTCCTGGTCCCACAACCTTGGACAGAAAAGTCCTAAAACAACCTTGAGTGGCCCTGGACGTGGTTGAGATGCTTGAGGTCTCTCAGGAACTGGGATCCTACTCATTCCAGCCACCACCCTCTCAAACTCCTTTGTGAGAAATACTGGAAGTGGAGTTGGAGGGGGTAGAGAAGGAAAGTATTCCGCCAGTGGTCCAGTTGGTTTGACCTCATCTTTCATCATTCTCTCAATCTGATGTTGTGGGGGAAAATACGACAACCATCCATCATCTGATTCAGTCGATGATTTTGACGATCTGTCAATGATGTTTGCATTTGATGAACTCATGTTTTTGCGTTGATTATTTTGGGAGGATTTGATGTGTAATTGGGTATTAAAGAAGGTTTGATATGTGTTAATTGTGATTTGAGGTCCTTTTTATAGGCCTGGACACAATTAAATTTTCTTTTGAGAAGTTATGGCAATTTAATAAGGTTGGGTTGATCAGTAACAATCAAAGATATTTACTGAAGGCGTGTTGACCAAAAGAAGATATTTTCTAATGGGGTCATTTCTACTGATAGGTAACAATATTGGTTTCTGCTGATTGACCGAGTGTTCCTGCTGTTTGACTTCTGGTTGCTGCTGCTATTGACAAATTGGGGTTTTTATTTTGGGTAAATCGTAAAGTCAACATTGGTCAAAGATTGTCTCCGAGATTCTTGTCAATTCACATTCACGTTAGGTAACTGATATAAATAACCTAATGTGTATATCCCACGCCCAAAATACCTGATTCCCTCTCATTATAAACTCAAACACATTTCAAAAACCTCTCAATTTCATAACTTGCTTCCTCAAATCTTCGATGGCGGCTCTTCGTTTCAAAAATGATCATAACAAAGTTGCTTTCTTGGGAAGAGCGAAGGGGCATGAGGTGTTTGAGCCAATGGTGGATTTCTTGCTACGGTCAAAACTTCGATTTGCTCTCACACACTATCCTACCATTATCTATGAATCATTGGTCACACAATTCTGGGCAACTGCTTATGAACGATCTCTTGAGGGTCAACCCATGGAACTTGTGGCTACAATAGATGGAGTGGAGCATGTGATTTCCGAGTCCTTGGTACGGACTCGACTTCAATTGGATGACGCAGATGGTGAATTCCATACTAACAGGGAGGTGATTCTTGCTGGGTTGGTGAATATTGGTTATCAGGATGATGGCAAGAATATTTGGTATAAAAATAGGCTTTGCCCTAAGTGGAGGTTTCTGGTACATACTCTCCTCCAATGTGTTAGTCCCAAGTCAGGAGGTTGGGATCAATTCTCAAGCTCTCTTGCCTGTGGTATTGTTTGCCTTTCCCAGGGTAGCACATATAATTTTTCTAGGTACATATTTGAGGGTATGCTTAAGAATGCTAAAGATACCAAAAATAAATTTCTAATGTATCCTAGGTTTCTACAAATTATATTAGGCATTGAGACTCAGGATAGAACACATAGGCCTATTGTAGAACTAACTGCCAAATTGTTTGCAACCATGTCTACCAATTTTCATGGGGTGCATAAATCTTTATTACCAGCTATGTTACCCACTGGCAATGAAGCTGCTGGTGAAGGAGATGCTGCTAGTGGTACTCATCCACCTACCCCTGATGCTGCTGATGCTCCTGATGCAAGTGCATCAGTTGCTGCTGATGACCAAACACCACCATCTCCTAGCCCAAGACCTTCCCCTCATGTTGAGCCAGAAGAGACTCTAGTTGACCAACATTATGAGACACCCATTTTTGAAAGGGTTCACACTCCTAGTCCACCTAGGGGGTCTTTTGATGACACACATACTGGTGATTTTTATGTTTCTCCTTCTAGGTCCAATGAGGCTCCTCCTTCATCAGGTCAACCTGCTGATAGAGCTGAGGACCCTGCTACTCTCACTTCTATGTCCACTTTACTTCACAGGTGTATGGAGAGAGTTGATACTTTGGAGAATGAACTTAAGTCAACTAAAAAGACTCTTGGTGGGGCTATTCTTACTTTGGTTGGCAGATTCAAGAAGTTGGAATTACAATTGAAGCAACAGAAAAGGAAGGTTGTGCTTTCTGACTCAGAGGATGAAGCAGCTGCATCAAAAGATGATTTTGACCTGGATGCACTTCATGTCTTGGCCAATGTCTCATTAGCCAGTGCCAATCCTGAGGAGCCTGCTTTTCCAATGCATTCACAGGCTCAAGATGACCAATCTTCACCTCCACAACAATCTCCAAGTTCTTATACCAGAAAAAGGAAGCTGAGCCGTTTGAGGAGACTCTCAGAAGTTTCAGCTTATAAGCAATACAAAGCCAATGTTTCTGCTGGTGGTGGAGAAGAGGTTCCTGCTGGCAGTGTTGATGTTCCTGCTGGTGGTGTTGATGTTCCTGCTGGTAGTGAACCTTTTGCTGCTGGTAGTGATTCTGCTGCTCCAGATGTTTCTGGTTCTATTCCTGCTTCTTCAGTTCCTGCTGTTCCTGCTTCTTCTAGTTGTGTTGATAAAGGAAAATCTCCAATGGTGGAGGACTCTCCTATTCCTCAGCAAAGAACAAAAAGGCAACTAGAAGAGGATCGACTTGGTGCCGAGGCTGCAAAAAGATTGTATGGTGAACAGCAAGCTGAATTGAGAAAACTTCATGCTGCACAGATTCGCCAAGTAGAGCATGATGCAGCATTGACTAGGCAGGCTATGGCTGAGCAAGATGCATCTAGGGCCAGCACTATATCCAGCAAAAGGCAACAAGAGTTAGATGCTGCTGTCTTGAAGTTCTCTCAAGCTGATTGGATGTATGTTCAAAATCAGATTGCTTCCAATACTTCACTTGCACAAGAACTTTTAGGTGCAGATATCACAGAAGCAAACTTTCCTGCCAGAATGGTTGCTCTAATGCAACAGAGACAACAAGCTAATGCTGCACGGATTGCAAAGGAGAAGAGAGAGAAGCCTATGACACAAGCACAACAAAGGGAATACATGCGGAATGTTGTAAAGAACCAGAGTTCTGCTTTATATAATCATGGATGGACCATGGCTCAGGTCAAGAAATTCAGTGATGAACAGCTCAGAGTTGAATATGACAAGATTCAGGGGAGACTTCAGAGGGCTGGGCTCTTGACTTTTAAGAGGACTTTGGAGACAAAGTCACCTACTCTTGATGAACCTACTTCTAAGAGGTCCAAGCTTTCTGGTGTTGCTGATTCCTCTGGTAATGATGCTACTGATGTTGTTTCTTCACCTCATCCAGAGACTCATCTTGATCCTGCTACTGATACTAATGGTGCTCAAGTTTCTGGTGTTCCTTCTGGTGTCACACCAGTTGTTTCTGCTGAGGTTTCACCACCCATTTCAACTGAGGAACCTCATTCTACACCAACAGAGGATACACCACCTGATCAACCAGATGTTTCTGCTGGTGCATCTGATCCTGCTGATGTTGAGGATCAGGTCCATGTGGATGTTTTTGCTGACGACTCACATCTTGCTGCTGATGTTCCATCCTCCTCACCCAAACCTACTGATGCTTCTGGTACATCTCAGGCACCATCTTCTCCTCCTCACACAGCCATTTATACTACAGGTCGAAGAAAGAAGCGTATGGCTAAAAAGAGAGGCTCTTCTAGGCATATTGATTTGCAAGCTGAGGATAGGACCTTCATTTGGGTAGCTGAAGATGATGATTCTGCTAATGAGGACCCTGTCATGTGGCACAAATTGGTTACATGGGAGTTGACTTCGGTGCCAATGGGGGAACTCAATACAATTCACAAGCAAGATGGGTCATTCAAACACTTTACTTTTCTTAATGAAATTCTCCATCTGGTGGATAGACAAGATCTTATCAGTTTGTATGGGAAGGTGTCTAATTACTTTCGCACACATGATGCTGTGGATGCTGGTCTGTTATTACTGGGTGACCTTTCTGTGCTATTTGATTCTACTTATCAAGATGGTAAAGGTTTCACAGTTTGGGAGGATCAGGATAAGTGGAAAGTCAGTAGTTGGAAGTTTTATCCTCTTTCCAATGTTCATGTGCTGGAGACTTTGTCTGGTGTTACTGTGTATATGTTCTCTGATGTCCCATATCCTCTCTCAGAGAATCTTCTGGAGCAAATGCTTAGGCTTAAGTTAGAAGTTCCTGCAGATATGGTTGGGAATGACATGACAAAGGTTGGATTGATTAAGACTCGACTTGCTGCAAAAAGATCTTCTTGATTATGGTACTTTTGTACATCTTTCTATCTTTCTTTCTTTATTTTTTTTCTTATATATTTTAATTTTAGTTAAAAAAATGTATTTTTTTTGTATACTAACTTGTATGCAGGTTTTGGTGTTGGTTCTTTACCACACATCCTATGGTAATCAACTCACCATGATGATGACTGCATTCCATCAAAGAGTTGGCTAGTCCAAAGGGTACGGCTTTGGTAAAGACACAACAAATCCGTTGATAGCTTTAATGGTTTGCTAAAAACTATAGGGTTTTCAACTCACCCATGTTTCATTACTGAGAGTTGAATGGTCATCAATTCACCATGGATGATACCCTTTCTGGGACTCCAAAGAATTGGCTAGTCCTGAGCAAACGGCTACAGGTAAAGACATGTCAAATCCGTTCATGGCTGTGATGATTTGCCAAAAATCATTAGGGTGTTCCAACACACCAATGATTCATGTTCTAAGTGTTGGACTGGTTATTAGTTCACCAGGGTGATGTCATGATTCCACCAAAGGACTAGCTAGCCCAAGAGTGAATAGCTACTTGGTAAAGGCTTATCAAATCTATTCTTGTTTGCTGCTGGTTCTGGTTGTTGCTGGTCTATAGGAGTTGCTGCTGGAATCTTGTTCTTTACAGTTGGATACTTGTTGCTGCTGATATATATAGAAGTTGCTGCTGGTTTCCTCATTTTGCTGCAAATGTTAAAGTCTCAATCCTCAGGCACTGAAGTTAAAGATCAATCTAGAAACTTGAAGTTAACCAAGTCAAATTCAAGTTTAGGGGAGGATTGTTAGAAATTCTTGAAGAAATTTGGTTTCTGCTGACAGGTTCCTGCAGATAGAGTGGTTCCTGCTGATAGCGTATTTCTGCTGATAGATTAGTTACTGCTGATAATGTATTTCTGCGGATATAGTAAATCCGTATTATCAGAAGTTTGTTTAGCAAGGGATATGCATGAGTTATATTAGGAAGAGATAATGCATATCTTGTTTACACGTTTTCTTGTATTGGGCCGTATTAGGGTTTCTTATAGTATAAAAGAAACACACGGCCTTGATGAATGTAACGAATTAGAAACAATCTTTAGTGATTAATATAGATCCATAGAGGATCAAAGTCTTTTAGTTATTTGTCTTCTTTAATCTTGTGTTTATATTCCGCGTGAACATATGGTTGTCAGAGATTCTCTATATAGTTTGCTTTTGATTACATTTGCATTCTATCGATCCTATACGCTCAAAGATCTATCTAGGAGCTGATCCAACACCAAACATAACAGATAATGGGACGGTGTGAGAAATCACTCACCCACACGTGAGTCATGCCATCGGTGCATCAATGACATGGTCATGGAACCCCCATGACTAGTGATACAGATACGAACATACCAAATCAGAGCCATCATAATCATCAGGGTTCATAGCAAAGGTTCATGTCAAGGTTCATAATGGAAGTTTATATCAAAGGTCATAACAAAGGTTCAAATAAGAAGGTTCAAATGAGGTTCATAATATCAAAGGTTCAGATAAAGCAAAGGTTCAAATATAACAAAGGTTCAGAATGGCAACGGTTCAATTATGGCAAAGGTTCAATCAACATCAAGAGAAACCTTAAAAGTAAGGTCAGAATATCCGTACCTTAGCAAAACAATGAGATCACAAGGGAAAGAATCAAAATGGGAGAGTTCACTTCCTCTTCAAGTATCTACATAAATTAGGGATCATCTTAATGTTAATAACTTATCAGATTACTCCTTTTAGTCGACTTTCCATTTTTGGTAACTTTCCATATTTAGTAACTTTCCCTTTATAGTAACTTTCCAAAAATAGTAAGTTTCCCTTTTTAGGTAAGTTAATCATTTCAAGTAGCTTTCTATTTTAGGTAGGTTTCCCGAATTAGTAAGTTTCCATATTTAGAAATATTAGTCATTCATGATTATAATTAACATTTGGAATATTTAAGTGTTCAAAATGATAATTATGCAAGATTAGGGTTTACTATGTAATAATGCTAAAGTTCAAAGTCTAAAGTGTAAATATCACAATTTCATATTTTATCCAAATTAATCCTTACATTTTCGATATTAACAAATTTATCCTTCCATTTTACAAAGTTACAAAATTAACCCTTTAGTTTAAAATAATTAAATTCGTACCTTTAAATATACATATTATCAAGTTTAACCCTCATAGTTTCAAATAACACAACCAACCCTTCTATTTAATTTATACGAATAAGCCTTACCTTTTTATATAATTTCCAAAACAAACCCTCAAGTTTAATTAAATACAAATCGATCCTTATACTTTTAAATTACCAATTAAACCTTTTAATTACTAAATTCATACAATACACCCTTATACTTATTTTATACGATTCACCCCTAGTCTTACACACTCTACAAAAATAACCCTCAAATTTACATAATTACAAAATGTACCCTTTTATTTTATAAAACTCCATTCGGTTCTAAAATAATTCAAACAAACCCTAACCCTAATCTTCCCAATCATTACACCATCATTACACCATCCTTAAACATCAATTAATGCAGTAAAATTACCAAGAACCCTAACCCTGATCCATTCGATCCTTTATTCCTTTTATTTCTTTTTCTTTATTCCAACCGATAACAAAATAAATCCAAAACAGATTTCTAGGCTTCGAACATCATAAAACTGATTTTATTAGAGTCATATAACATGTATGGAACCTGTATAAAATAAATTTGAAGTGTGCAAAATTCATTCTAGCCGATTTGGGTTTTATTTCGTTTTTAGGGTTTTAATTTTCTTTTTAATCCAAACGAGTTATTTATCATGCATGATCAATTTTTACACGTTTATTATGGATTATAGAGATAATAGGGATGATACAAAATTACCCTTTTGAAGATTGAACGTGGAATTGAGCAGAAACAAAAATAAGCCCTCGGTTTGGTTTTTTGAACCAAAATAAATCCAGAAGATCTAACCACGCCTCACCAGCCTCAACCACTATTTTTACCACCTTCTATAACTCAGAACACGACCAGGAAAAATGATCAAAAGCCTCCAGAAATTTTAAAGCCGCCGGTGTTGATTTTTAGGTGTTTAGGGTTTTACCGAAATTATTTGAGAGGATATAATGGAATGAAAAGATATGATTCAGTTTATACTGATTCTAGGCCGAGTAATGTGGGTAGGATAGGTATAAAATTTATTTTAATTGATATTTTCCATAAATAAACTTTGTATTATCATTTTTAAATAGTTATGTACAAATTAAATAACTTTTGGACCCTTTATGCGCATGTTAGGCTTGACATATATTTTTAGGCAAAGTAATATTGTTAAAATGTCCACACAAAAATATTATAGATCATATGTTGCTAATTTCAAAGTGTGTACGATTTATTTTGTATTATTTAAGTGCTATTTTTTATTTTTTTTAAAGTTTAGGGGCATTTTGGTAATTTTGCATGTTTCATATTTTAGGGTTTTACATCCCATATCTCCTTTGCATCATCCATCCCATGAAACCTTCTGAGATGCTCCTTAGGTATAGCCATAAGCAAGATATTTTTTGCTTTCCTCTCCTTTTTCCACTGCTTGAATCTCTGTAGCAGTGACTGGTGGAAGTACTTTGACAGTACCATCCTTTCCAACCGAGATCCTTTTCTTGGAGTTTCCATTCTGAATGACTTTCCATACATCATTATCGATGTATTCCAGATAGTGCTCCATCTCCATGGCCCATATATCATAATCCTCTTTTTTCAGCAGTGGGAGTTTGATATTTGAAATTATGGTTGATGCAGAGATGACTTGTGGTTGTTTTTTAGGAAGATCTGTGTTTTCTTCCTCATGTTTTGAAGCTTCATCATCACTAGGAGGGGTTGAAGGGATTGTATAACGTTAACTGTTATGGACAGACATTCTTTGGGATGATTTGTGAGAGATTAGGTGTTTGAGTTTTGTGTTGCTTCAAATTCAGAGTCTCTCCACAGGCTCTGATACACTTGTAGGTCTAAAGTTATGGATCTTAGTAGCCTTTGTAAGACTATAGCAACTTGGATAAATCCAAATTAACTATATGAGAAACTCTGCTAACAAACTCTTTGAGTGTTAATGCGGAATCTTAACACACAATAAGAAGAACACAATGAGATAACTAACTTCGTATTATTGATTACTAATAATGTTGTTTTGTTATAGACTCTTGCTATGAGACTATTCTACTCATAACTCTATGCCGTAGGGTTCCTTTTATACACCAAGGAAACCCTAACACAAAAACGTGTAAAGAGATACACACATATCTTTTCCTAAGATATCAAACCGTGTGCTAACTATTCTGTTTTATCTAATAAACAGACTTAACTAAAACACTAAACAGACTTAACTTAGTTATGCCAAACTTAGTTTTGTACCGGCAGACTTAACTATGACAACATAACAAACAAACTTAACTATTAATACCACCAGTCTTAAGTCTGTTTATAATAATTCCCAACAACCTCCACCACTTAGGCGTAAGCACCTAGGATAAACTATCAAAGAGGTCTTTTTAAAGGGTTGTAACGGTAGGTGTAAGGGTATGATAAACACGGTTTTGTTGGATAAAGGGAATTTAACTGGTGGCTAGTCAATTGTCTTGGTCAATTACATGTACAATGAGGCGTTGCTAAGCCAAGACTCGATTCAACTTAAACTAACTATGACTCTTTCTTGGTATTTTTCAAGACACTATTTCGACTTAAACAATAAAATAACAGAAATGGGATGGTAGTCCGTTTTTTTGTTTTTTTTTCGATTTTTTTTTTCATACACTCTTGCCCTACCATCCACAATAATACATCGAAGGGAGCTCGTTTCCTCCCTACACTTGAACCTTTACATACTTTACACATAACTATTCTAATGACCCGAATTAAGAAAATCAAAACACTTGGAGTACTTTAAAACATTAATGCATATATGGGGGTAATAAATGATGTTCTTCCCCATAACTTCATAACACTAGTACTTTTACCCATGAGTCCCAATAATCCCAAAACAATATGTACAAGATATGACTCGACTTAGCAACCATGTAACCAATTAGACAATTAACAAAGGGTTTAACAAATATGTTGTAACAATAATGCACTAAAGATGAGTGCATACAAGGTAGGCTAAGGCGATTTGGGTGTACATTTGGGGGTGGATTGTAAACAAATTCTTCCTTTAAGTAAAATGCTTAAAGTTAGAAACGAACAAGATAGGCTCTGAGGGGTGTACTAGGGTTATCGTGTACTAAAAATGAGTACATCGCAAGGGTGTTGGGAAAATTACTTGACCAATATAGCCAATGTAATTATAATACAGGTTTAAAACAAGGGCTATCCTAATGCCTCTTATCATACAGTAAATCCTAATTACACGAATGTAGTCTCACTAGCGGTCTCGGGATGCATCACAAACGCAAGTTCTAGAATCTAAATACTACCGGTACACTCATAAGCATCAAAGATGGATACTTTTTCCTAACAATCTAAAGGCGAACCTCACATATTTGGGGTGAAAATTTTTTAGTGGTACGGTTTTTGTGCTAGTCATATAATTCCTATCCATGAGACGCTTATTAAGACTAAAGTTTCACTCCTATATGTTGCAAAAAAATTTAAATTTGGTGTTAAAATTGCCCTAGCAAGTATTTCTCTTAGTTTTATTACACATTTACTCTTAAACAAAACAAATATCAAGTGGAGTTATAGTCTCTAAGGTATCCCAATTTACCCTCTCTACACTTAAATCGAACATTGTCCCCAATGTTCCAAATAAAAAATGTAAAAGTAAAGATAAATGAAAATGAAAGAAACTAATACTCCCCTGATTCGCTCGGTATGGACGATTGTGGGAACATGGTCAAATCTTCCTCCAATAAAATGAACATGATAAGCTTCACTCCTGAAATAAAATCATTTTCTTGTCCAATATAACCTGTAAACAACTGAGAAAACAAAAACGAAACCTCGCATAAAATCGGCGGTAAATTCTATATAAATGTAAATCCTAGAAAACAATGTAAGATATAATGCTTGCGAAATGAATGTTTACAGATTCCTGGAATTTTAAAATTGAAGATTTTACGAAATTATACAATTCCAGCAGAAAAACAAAACCTGAAATTTTTTTACAGAAATAATACCTAACGCCGTCAGGAATGATCTGACAGAATTCTTCATATTTTGTTTCTGGAAAATTTCTGGAAAAATCTGAGTTTTAACACCTGGAAATTCTGTAAAATATTCATTGTGACTCGATACAAGCATTTGACTCGAACAAACACAAATATATATGCTAATCTTTTATAGTAATTGTTATTGTTCATGTTCAATTTGTTCTTAAAAATAAATATGATCTTCCTTACACTTATCTTTTTGTAAAATACCTTCATATGTGATTAAGACGAAGTTAAAAACAAAATAAAGCATTTTCACAAAATATTTAAAGACATGAACAATAAACAATAAACAACTAAAGATGGAGCATATATATGAAATCAAATAAAAGCAAATAAATAAAGCTTGGGTTGCCTCCCAAGAAGCGCTTATTTTTGTTCGAGTCACGAGCCTGACTCTACCCTTATTTAACGGATATAAGGGAGGTTTTCCCTACACTTAGGATTAAGTGCGGGTGATAGTGGCGATACGCACCAACTCGGTGGGAGTATGCCACGTGAGGAAAGAGTGGTGAACGAGTTATATGCTCAAAGGGGTGTGCTCCTTTTATCATAACCTTACCTAGTTCACTTTGGTCAATGTGTGAATTAAAGTTTTCTCCTAAAAAGGGATCATCTTCTATCAACTTCGAGGGATTCCTAGTAAGGAATCCATCTTGACCTAATAAACCCGGTTTAAACCCATAATGTTTCTTGTGGTCTATCATAAATGGGTGATGTAAGTAATTAAGGTCATGGTTCACTCCTATATTAGCTTCCTCTCTACAAGGCTTAGAGTCTACTACCATTATCTTAAGACTACCCGGACTACATGGTTTTATGGGTGGATCGGGCCCTTTTCAATTCCTAAATTCACATCTAAGGATGGAAAATTAGGTAACGGCTTTGGTTGAGGCTCCGGTTCATCAAAACTAAGAACTTCCATAGAACTAAAAGAAAGGTTATGACTACAAATATTCAAACCTATATCTTCTAGTTGTGTTTGGTCCAAGGGTTCTACCTCCATTGGGGTTCCTATATCCTCTTCTACTTCTTCCGAGTAAGTCACGGGCGGTGTGTATGCCTCAAATGATGGTAGGACTTGCGGGGTACTTTGTGGGCTTGGATTATCCACCTCATCCTCCATTGTATCTAGATTACCTATGTGTTTATATTGTATTATGGTGGCATCAAACCACGCCATGCACCTAGGTATCTCAACTCTAACCTTTTTATCCCCAAACAAACTTCTTGCTTGTTCCCTCAAACTTGTTATCAATTGATCCGTAACTACGTTTGTTGGGTTGTCCAACTTTTTATCGAGTTGGGCACAATTCTCTATGGTTTCTCATGCTTCATCAGCACTTAATTCCCCAAGGTCCCCATCTGTTGCATGGTCAATGTCAATTTGGGTATAGTGGTTGACACGATGGTAAAATATTTGAATTTGGGACCATAAATCGAAGTTATGATGAGGGAATTTTTGGAGTAAATGTTTAAAACGAGTCCATGCATCATAGAGATGTTCATCTTCATGTTGTTTAAACATCAAGATGTCATTTGGAGTGGGTAAATTTCGGTGTTGGTAGTATGGTGGATTCGCGTTCTCCATAAGGGTGAACGGAAGAGTCAATGGAAAGGTTTTTACGAACAAAGACACAAAGAAAAGATAGACTACGAGAAATCTAATAAGAAAAATAAAAATCTCACTTGATAAGAATCTAGTGAGTAGACCTAAATGAAATAGAAATCAAACCTAAGCAATAACTATTCCCCGGCAGCGGCGCCAAAAACTTGATGCGAGGATTGCGGCCACGCAGAAGGTTTTACCTCTCAAGGGATCTTGAGAAGCTTTGTAATCCTCCAGGCAGTGTACCTAGTCATTGTAGTGTAGTATAGGTATGTCCGGGGGATTGATCGTTCTCTAGGGGAATAGTGTCGTTAGGATTTGAAGTGTATGTCAACTAGGTCTAAGGGTGAGGGATGATTCTTTTTGTATTTTTTATGTTTTATGAAAGCAAATAAAATCTCAGTTTTGGAAGGAGTGGGAGGAATGCTAATCAACTAACCCAAGTCTAATAATTAAACTAATAAACATAAATAAAATAACAAGAAAAATAAATGTGGTGGACTTCTTATAATGAGACAAATGTGTTTACTTATATATAATTACTCCCTAGTTATCTCTTGTTGATTTGTTGAATGTCACAGTGCAATTGTTTTAGCCGAAGCGTTGTATTCCTTAATACCAGTCGTGGGGGCGTGCACGTCCTTCCCCAACTCTATGAATATCAATTTCTTCTTATGACGATACGTTTAGTATCCTATCATAGAATCATTAACATCTACTCATGCATTAAATACAACGAATAAAACCGTAGTGCACATCCGATTACGTTTCTTAAGATGTTCAAGCTTGTTACACAAAGGAGGTTAGCCAGTTTTCTTAAGCCTAACGCGAGTCAATCAACTAAACAATAGACAACTTATCAACAATCAATAACTAGGTTTCATTAGATCTAAGCAAACACAAACAAACTTAAGCTAATATGTTAATAGAAAGACAAGATAAACAATTAATCAAACAACACATAGACATATTGAATGATTAAAGGAAAACTTATCTTCAATTGAACATGGAAGAAAAGAGGGTATGAAACCCCTACAAAAGCTGTAAAATTCGGACTAGGGTTTATGTCCCCAAAGTTGCACACAAGTTCCACACTAATGAATGAAAAATCCAAAACTATATATAGATTTACAAGGCTGACGGCGTCAGGTTATAGATCCTGAAGCCGTCAGATCGCCGCTATTAGGGTTTCGTCTTGTGCAAGTCGACCTTCTGACGCCGTCGCTCTATGCCTTCTGACGCCGTCAGATCCAAGTATGACGCCGTCACTCTTTAAAAGTTCTGAGTCGTCTCGTGTAAAGTTAATAACATACGACATTCTTCCAAATACTCCTGACGCCGTCAGGTGTAAAACCCCCAAAAGTTCTCTGAAGCGTCACGTGTTAATTTTCCAACTTCATCATCAACATGTGACGGCGTCACCAGTTAAGGCGTGACGCCGTCAGGTGCAATTCCTGACAGGTTTTCCACGACTTTGCTGTTTTCTTCACTTTTGAGCCCAAAAACGTCCAAAATGCTCCATTTTCCAGAAATCATGTCCCAAGTACCTAAAATGAGAAAAGAAACGATTTGGGGTAATATTTGACCAAATAAATACGATTTAAGGCTTAAATGACCCCTTAAAAATGTAACAAATAAATCCTTATCAGGCTCCAACTTGTTAGTGAAAAAAGTGTGATGGGTATAAGATGGGCTTGGTTTAGTGTTGGGCTGTCCTTGATGGACTGTTTGTATATGAACTCTGCACTAATCAAAGTAGTAGATTGGTTGATTCCATGCGCAAACGAAAGTAAACCGTTAGCCTTACAGTGTGGACGGACCCCATGATTAAGCTCCGGCGTGAGAGTAAGTACTCATGTTGTCAGAGAAAATGTGTATGTATTGGGATGTGTGAGAAAGTCCTACCTCATAAATGTACTGAAGGGTTGCTTTTTATAGGTGAGTGAAATACTAGGTTTTCCTAATATTTCGTAGTGGCCAGAGTGGGACCCTTGTCGGGCGAGGATCCGCAGCTTAATCGAAGTTGCGGACGCAGATCATCTTCCGTGACCGGGGACTGATCCGCAGGTTTACCACAAAAGTGTTGCTTGGATGATCTGTGTGCGTCTTTGTAGGGCCGGAATGCGCTTTGCCCATCATTGGGCCTCGGCTATGTCCAATGCTTTTGTTTGTTGGGTCGGGCCCCAATTGTGTATAATACAGTCTAGGCCCAGTGAGACTGATGTCCGTATTATACGTCATCATATTTAATAGTAATTGGCATATATAGCCTTCTTTTAAGACGACAGTATATCCACCATTATGTAATCTTCTTCCAACAAACCATAGGAACTCACAAAAACAACAAACAAACAAAAAAAATGCAGCAAAACTTAAAACTGATTCAGAAAAAATAGGTAACAATAATTTGTAAACCAAACATAACGCAGGTCTTAACACACCCTGTTTTTGCGTAAACACAAATCTACTTCTTTGTCAACACAAACATGTTTTTGGTTAACATATATTCACTTCTTTGTAAACCCATCAATGAATCGTTGTTAAAGTCCCTATCTTTTTGATTAATTTGAGATACCCATATGATATTTATGCGTGAAAATAATGAATGAATGTTGAAGTTTTGTATAAATTGAGGATACCCAGATGGAATGGTAAAAGGATATGAATTATTGGTGAATAAGAAGTTTATGAGAAAAAAACTATGAGAATAAATGGATATGAATTATTGGTAAAAAGCTATATAATAGTAAATGAAAAAAGAAAATCATTGGGAACTATGAGAAAAAAAGAGAGGAAGAACGATGGAAAAGAAGGGGAGGAACACATTGGAAAAGATAGATTGTGTAAGGGTATAGTGGTTCTACTTTGACCCTTAAAACTTAAAAGTACCGTGTTTGAAAACTTCCCTTCACCCAACGTTTTGCTAACCCCACCAATATAGGTTTTTTCAGTATTTTAAAACTGTCTAAAAAAGGCAATCAAACACGAAAAAGATTGAATTCTATATTTAAACCCCTCCAAAACCACTCAAATATAGTGAACCAAACACACCCTTAAAATGTCATATCATGCCTTGATCTATTCACAACTTCATATATGAGCTCATGAAGTCACGAGCAATTTTATTAGACACACATATTAAAGTTTTTTGAAAAGTCGCGAGAACTTTGCCTCTGAGTTTAGTGGCGGAGTTTGGTCAATTTTTTAAAGAGGGCCGAAGGTTAATTCATGAAATTGAGGAGGGCCAAACATATTTTTTTTGAAAAGTTTAAGATGGTATATATACTATACTATCTATAAAAAAAATGGTCAAAGTGAAAAGTGAAAAGTTAAGAAAGTGAAATGTTGAAAAAATTAAAATGGAAATGTTGAAACTAAAAAAGGAAATGTTGAAAACATATGTTTTAAAATGAAACTATTAATACACATCGAAAATCGGGTTGAGCTGAGACGCTTCAAACCCGGCGGGTTAACCCGGTTTAATTTGACATGTTTTTTCGTTCCAACCTATCGGTTGACCCGGTTTAAATTGACCCGTTTTTCGACCAGAACGATTCAACCAGTGAACCACCGGGGTCAAACTGGGTTTCAAAACATTATGTTTAATCCCCAAATCCTCAAACTTTCATTTTTTTTCGTTTATAACCCATAAACTTTTTATCACTAAAACTATTTGCTGCTATAAAATCCCGTTGCTATGCACGTGTACTCGTCTAGTAATGTAAATATTGTTAAGTTTATGGACAAAATATTAATAGTGTATGTCTAGAATCAAATATGTCTAGAATCAAACTTGAGGCCACGGGATTGCACACGTTACGAATGAGAATTAATGTATAATACTCCCTCCGTCCCAAAATTTAAGTCCAGTTTCACTTTTTTAATCGAACTTTGACCTTAAATATTTTTCTTTGTATTATATGACACTTGATGAAAATTATACCAAATGAAAATACATTCAAAACACAATCCATTTATATATTTTACATCAAGTATTATATAATACAAACAAAAATATTCAAGGTCAAAGTTCGATTAAAGAAGTCAAATTGGACTTATATTTTGGGACGGAGGTAGTAATTAATATATATAAAATGTTATATATTTAATTATTTAAACACAAATAACGACTAACGGACGTTAGTACTTAACGGTAATTGACTAACGATCGTTAGATATTAAAAGATAAGGACTAGATTATAATTTGGATGTCGAGAAGATTCCGGAACCCCTCTAAGGGTATGGCCGGTCGTGGATTAGGATTGGTAGCCCTCCTTATCCAACTTGCTCTCCAAGTTATGATTAGTATAAGTACAAATCAAAGGGTCTTTTGTTTTTAACCTTGTGTACACACTAAACCCTAAAAAGCTTTGTCTTCTTTTTTGTTTTGTTAAAACCGATCGACCAACACCCCTTAAAGGGTTTGATCGATTTTTTTGCTAAGCAAAATAATTGTGTTTGTTTGATCTAGCAATCTCATTAATTCGATATTAATACGTGTTACAAGAACGTGGTATTAACTCACTATAGTTAATATCTTGGATCGAATAACAAAACGGTAAGGGTTTATTCATTGATCCACTTATAAACCTAATTAGGTTTTATCTCAATTGAAGAATTAATTGAAGTTTGATTCTTGTTCTTGCTAGAACCAAAGGTACGTTCTTGTTTAAATTCAGTTAATTATTTATATGTTAAATTGATCCTAGCTTCCGCATGTGTACTTGATGCTAGTTGTTTAACTATATAATTGTTATAGTATTAAAATTACAACAGTGGCATCACGAGCCGTTTTAACATGTAATTAATTACCGAAACACATAAAAAAGGAATCTTGAATTGTTTTTTGCATGTTATTCGTTTTTTAGGGCTTTAAAAATTTTGAAACCCTAATTTATGGGGGGGGGGCGATTGCTCTTTTTTATATTAGGGTTTTGATTTGGTTAATTAATTTGATTAGAAGCCCTAAGTTTTAACATGTTTATGTGTATCGAATGTGTATCTTGTGACTTATGTGGTAATTATTATGCATGAATCCATGACGAAACATGCATGTTAGTCATGGATTATAATTGGTTAATTGTTAGTAGTTTTTAATCACATGTAATTTTTGATAGATCTAAAATTGGGGAAGACCTCAATTAATTAATAATGTATCAATTTTGTGCTATGTGGTGTATATTTGATTTTGGCTTATAAAATTGATTCGTCAATGCATGTGGTTCACTTCCGTTTTGAAGTGAGGGCCCTAATTAAATATATGCATTATTACACCTAGAATTGATTATTATTAGGTTTTATCAAATAAAGATTGAATGTGGCTATTTGATTTACATAAATTAATTGTTAAGTTATGTGTGTTATTTAGTTGTTTATTTTATTATTACTTGCTTTTTTGTTTAACATGTTTGACACGATGTAAGCAAAAAGGGTAATTTTTTTGAAAATAAAATAAATGGACTAAATAATGGTGAAACTTGATGTGATGAATTATGAATCTTGCAAAGTCTTATGTGCCGATAGTGGTTCACTTCGCACAGTAATTTGCTCCCAGGCGAGACTAGCAAGATTATAATTTATAACATGTTTCTAAGACTAAAGTCATAAACTTTAAGTTGATTGATGATTTTTGTACCAATAGTGTGAACGGCTCACCCAGTCTTGACAAACTATAAGATGGGTATAAGGTTGGTTTCGCATTAAACTGTGACCTTAAGGAGACGCGTTTTTAATTGCATTCGTGCGAACGTTAGTCTCTCCGCTCGTTTGTGCGTCAAATTGGAGCTACCAAGTATCACTATTTTATGTACAAAATCATCTTAAGGGTGAATTAACCTCAATTCCACGCGCCACTTTTTGTGGTAATTATCCGAATAACTTGGGTCTTTATGACTCATGCAGTAGTAGGATATAGTGGGCGATAATTGTAGGTAATTCTTTGATTGGTGAATCCAATACCTCAGTTAAAGCTTTGTTGATTTAATCCTAGCTAAATTGGAAAATAAAAAGGTTTTGAAAAACTTATGATACGAAGATGTGTGCATGCTTCTTCGTACATATTTTGATTAACACATCAAAATTAGTACCCTAAAATTTAAGTTGATGCCATCTAATTATAAGAGACACTTGGAGTTGTAATTTAGCTTAAGTGAGACCTTGACTAGATTACAATGACAAGGTAAATTTCATGACTACGTGAGACGTACATGAGAATTTGCAGTTTCTAAATTAGACGACTTAATTGAGTTGTTAGTGAGACCTATGACTCAAGGCATAAGATGGGATGAAACATGCTTACTTTGCAAATAGTCATTTGGCAAATGTAAATCCCATAATGATCAAGGAATTGGAAATTGTTTGCCAATTATTGTTCGACAATTACCTTGTTGAATACTTTCATTACTAGCAGATCAACTGATGTAATGGAATTATGTCAATTAGGATCCCAGCTTTAAGAAAATTCTATGGTTTATATGAATATTAGCCAATGGGTATTTAATTTTCTTAAAGATTATATTATCGAAAATACTAAAATTGAATTTTGTAAATTCTTTTAAATGTATTAATGCAACATTAATCCGTAAACGTGGGATATTCTTTTATGGTAAATTGATCTACACCCGTAGGGGTTTTTGGCTAGAGTCAACTTTATTAAAAGAATAAACCTAGTCTCCTTTTTTCATTAGAGAAGCGTGAGACTTAATTCTATTCATTTCCATGAATGAGAAAGGTATGATAGGAAAATTAGAATTGTCTAAATTCTAAATACATAACTCATAGCAAATTTTAATAGTTAAGATTATTGCACATTTTACGAGTTATTAAATTAGAAGCTAGACTAATTACAGCAAAATGGTAAAAGATAAACTAGTATATTTTATCTAGTTGTTTTGTTTTGATCATTTAAAGGTACTACATACAATTGTTGGAATAGTATACCTATTAAGGAAGAAATTACATGCCCAATTTTTCAAGTTAATTGCATTGATGGATAGTCCATCATTTACAAATTAGAATACATTCTTTTAGTACCTAAGTAATTGTAACGAATGGATTTTCTCAAAGATGTAGGAAAGTGAAAAGCACACTATTTTCTTTCACTGGTTAATGAAACACTTACAATGTTGTCAAATCCAGTGGGAGCATTGTGTTCTTATTACTGAATAAGGAATTATAATAATGATTTTTAATTCAGTGGGAGCTACAAGATTAGTTATCTTGGTAGTAATCTACATTATTTTTAATGTCT
This sequence comes from Artemisia tridentata subsp. tridentata, assembly GCA_021014915.2. Classification (NCBI taxonomy): domain Eukaryota; kingdom Viridiplantae; phylum Streptophyta; class Magnoliopsida; order Asterales; family Asteraceae; genus Artemisia; species Artemisia tridentata. The sequence goes on along the minus strand of CP139507.1, from coordinate 143,842,044 downwards.
CAGGATAAATACTTTCCAAATATAGACACTAATATTTTCAAGGATAGTCATGTACGTTTCCTTGTTAAATTAAATATCTCTATATCTACTGGTTATGCTAATATCAATGACACAATCATATTGTTCACATTAACAAACACTTGTCGTGTTGTTTATCTGGTACATGATGTTGTTCCATGCACAAGTGGGAGAAATCTTTATTGTGTGCAAGGTACAACACATAGGAATATGATTTAAATGATTCTCTTGACTCCAAGGTAAGAGACTAACATTCTAATATGACTAATACACATCTAATCCAAGAAACACTTGGTGTTACAATTTAGCTTAAGTGAGACCTTGACTTGATTACAACAACAAGGTGAATTTCCATGATTACGTGAGACCGTACATGGATAATTTACTGTTTCTAAATAAGACACCTATTAGAGCATGTGTCAATATGATAACAAGACAACTTCAAATATTTATGTATTATTAGAATGACATAAATAAATGAAGTAAATAAATTAACTTGAAATTACTATTGAAACCAAATGATGGTGTTCATGATTACCTTAGTTATACATGTTTATATCTTCTTATAAACATGAAGTCTTATAACTGTTACAAGAGTTATAATAAAGTAAGACGTTAACTTGTTATGTTTTAAACAAGAAGACATTGAGTTGATTAATGATTTATTAACAAATAGTGGGAATATATAACAGTTTATGTTTTCTTGAAACATGGACATGAAGTGACTTGGTGATCAAGTACTTGAGTTATAAAGCATGCAATTGGCTTGGGAATTCTATTATAACATTAAGTTGACTTAGTTAGAAAATAGATAAGCCAAATGAGTATATGTTTATCTTACATATTATTAGATTGTCTCACAATATTAATTCTAATGAAATACCACAAGTTTGTGGTATGGTCAGTTAGGAGAATCAAACTTTATTGGTATTGTTTGATTAAAGATAACTATAACTTCTTTTCTTCATAATGTTATCAAGGTTAAGAATATTAAGTATGGATTGAACATACTTAATAAGACTCCAATCTAGAAGATTAATAAGACACCATTATATTATGGAATGTGATGAATCACATTAAGTCTTAAAATTGAAGTTCTGAATTTGTTAAACAACTTATGAAGTAGGATATTAACAAACTAATGTAAGAAACTGTCAATGTGTATTTGTAATGTCCCAAAAGAGAACAATTTGGTGTTGCTCTACTTGCTAAGTATTTATAGATAGTCTATAAATTACAAAAGGCAAGCGGGAATTTTATCTTAAAGGGATAAAATTACAAGATACATAATCTTCTAAAATACACTAGTGAATATCATGATGAGGCTAGACATGTAAATGTTAAACCTCAAGATGATGGAATTCTCATTCATAAATCCTCAAGGATATCTCAGATATTTGATTAATATGCTGAGAATTATGAGTAACAGGATTATGGTAAGCCTGCTGATCATTATGATGCATTACCAAATATTGAATTGGGTAAATTACTCACTATATGAATGAGAAGATGCTGTCCATCGGGATAATCAATTTTGAAAATTTGGTTTATCTTGAATTTTACAGTTAGACTAGAGAATGAAAATGAGTTTCTTCAAAAGATGAAAAACCCTAGTGGTTTAAATATTTATGTAGAAATCATATGGACAATATTGTACACATATTTAATGCATATCTTATGATAAGATTATTGAACACACTTAAGTAATTAACTGTGATTGAAAATTCTTTCATAGGTACATTAAATATATTAAAATGATAATTGTCATACCTATTTTCATTAAAATGAAAAATGACAATGGAATATCAAAACTCTTTCTTGAGTGATTACTTGAACGAGGACGGTAAGTAATCGAAAGGAAATTTGAATTCATAATAATCTTTGGAAGTGTACAAAGTGCAATAAGTCATGAATGAATTAATGCATGCATCTAGGAGATAATTGTTATGTTTAAAATTCAAGTTTTGAATTGATAATTAAAATAAGATAATTCCTAAGTATTCCTGAAAGCTAGTGGGAGTATTATGTTTAATTTCTTGAATCATATATGTTGTATAACGTATAGGAATTAACATTCCATATAAGTTAAATGTTAATTTGGAATGAAACTTCACATAAAAGGATTTAGGAAGGAAAACATATAACCTTGGAATATATGTTTATTATTATAAACGTATGCGATAAATGAATCTAATAGAACATGACATATCATTTAGAAAGTCTAAATGGATATATATATATAGGGTATATATAGAATGGGTAGGGATAAAATGAGAAGGGGCTTAAAATGAGAAGGTTAGGAAGGATTGTGGGAGTGACATGTGTCATCCCCATGCCACATCATATGACACATCATATGACATGTGTCACCCCCCCCCCCACCCGCCAAAAAAAACTTTTTTTTCCCGCAAAAAAAAAAAAAAAAAAAAAAATCAGGCAAAAAAAATATTTTTTTTCGAGCAAAAAAAAATTTTTTTTCCGCCAAAATTTTTACTGCATCACGATGCAGTATAATTTTTTACTTCATTACTGTTACTGCATCATGATGCAGTATAATTTTTTACTGCATCACGGTTACTGCATCGAGATGCAGTATAATTTTTTACTTCATTACTGTTACTGCATCATGATGCAGTATAATTTTTTACTGCATCACGGTTACTGCATCGCGATGCAGTAAAAATTTTGGCGGGATTTTTTTTTTTTTTTTTCACGGGGGGAGGGGTGAGGGTGGGGGTGACACATGTCATATGATGTGGCATGATGATGTGGCAAAGTGACACATGTCACTCTGATGATATCAAATAACTACATATTATTAGCATCATTTATCCTATCTATCTGACTTGTTTTATATTATTTTATATGAGAATCAATACTTAATTGTTTACTTTAGTAATTCTCAGGTAAAAACAAGCAATTGGTGAAACTTAGCGATTATGGACGAATTATGGAGCTAAATGACAAAGATTGGAGAAAGTCTGCTGGAGCTCAAGGAATGCGCCGCATCACTCTTATAAATGCGCCGTATCATCATACTTAGCAGATTTCGAAGACCATTGCCTGACTTTGAAGAATGCGCCGCATCTGATTCTATCATGCGCCGCATATGAAACTTTGGTCAACGAAGAAGAACCAACTTGTTCTACTCCAGATACGCCGCATCTCATTATCAACATGCGCCGTATCTCTATCAAGACTTCACCAAATACGATTCAAGATACTGAAGGACAATGCGCCGCATAGAAATACAAGTTACGCCGCATCTTAAGGCGGTGTACGAATATTCCAGAATATATTAATCTTGGACCCCACGCGAAGTTAAGTAGATGCGCCGCATCTACTTAGTTAATGCGCCGCATCTATCCCTCAGACAGAAACTATAAATACCCCAAGACCTTGACGAATTTGGTGTGCATCATAACCCTAAGGAGACGAACTCAGTCGAAGAAGCATCACAAGACACACCCTAAACGAAGATATTAGAGTTGTAAGAAGGTCCTGCATGTATTCAATTCATTAAGTAGTTTTGTTTTATTGTAATAGTAAGCTTTTAATTCATCAGGATTGATGGTCGGTAGTATGTGAGTACGCAAAATCATATGCCCGCCTTAAAATTGCTTTCCCATCAATTAAAGTTTATATGTTTGATGTCTTTGGTGAATTTATATTAGTGCATTGATAACCTCTGTGTCTAGCTGAGCACTGCATGGGCTGCCATACCCCTTCCTCACCCGCTTAATCTAACGTCTTTAGATAAACGGGATAGTCATAAGTAATCATTAGGAGTTTACTCGCCGATGTAATGAAACCAACGAGAAAGTTTTAATTGATATACACTTCATATAAAACTAGCAATAAAACAAGTGACAAGCTACTTAATTATCAGGACAGGTCTTCTTATTGTCTCTATTATCTATCTGTGTACGTGTTGTTATTCGCTAATTCGTTCTCATTAGTTTAATTTACTATTTAATAAAACCAAATCGTGTTAGTCTTTCAGACTAAACCCCCCTGCGTTAGATTAGATTGTAAAACTAACTTAGGTATTAAAATACGGATAGACATTCTAGGTATTAACGTTCCACTCTTAGTAATCGACACTCTACTTACCAACTAGCTACATTGATCGGGTACACTGCTCGTTAGTGTGTGTTATAGGTTAAGTCGGCTAAATATAAATGTAAAACTTGATAAGGATAATCTATAACTACAACGATATACGCACGCATCAAGTTTTTGGCGCCGCTGCCGGGGAGTGAATTGTTTAATATTAGAATTTCTGTTAGTATTTTAATTAGGTTTTTAGTTTTTTTTAGATTTTTAGATTTTTAGATTGCATTCATTGTATTTTTCTGCATATTTATTGCTTTTCTTGTTTTCTTTATTTTTGTATTTTGTGTGTGTTTCGTTTTTTTTGTTTTTCTGCATTGTTTGCTATCTGCTGTATTTTGCTGATCCAAACGATGCGGCGCATCTGATTTTTCAGATACGGCGCATTGCGTTTTATTTTTTTATATACAGCATCTTATTTAATAATTCGAGTGCGACGCATCTATCCCCTAGATACGACGTACTTTGTTTTTAATCAGAAATTTTTCAAAACCCTAACGAGATACGCCGCATCTGTTTTCACAGATACGACGCATTAATTATTAAAAACAATTTTCGAATTTATTAAAACGCTAGAAGCGACGCATCGTAATTATTGGATACGGCGCATCTCCTCTGAAAATCAAAAAAATCTTGTATTTTGAAACGTAACGAAGATACGGCGTGTAGCTTTTGCTTATACGGCACATCTAAATTTTTTATAAGTATAAGTTATTTTGATTAAATAATACGGCGCACTGAATAATTTGATTACGCCGCAACTTATTTTCTGAATAAAAGTCTGATTTGATTTTATTAGTTAAACGATACGGCGCATCCTATTTTTAGGATACGGCGCATCATCAACAGATATCAGCAACTTTTATTTACTATTGGTTTCTTTTCTGAATTGTGATATTGTTCTATCGAGCAAATCCTACTGATGAATTTACCTGTAATAACAGGACTTACAATGGAAGATATCACAATGAACAAGTACCATGAGAAGGATGAGTTTAATGTATTCACTATTGATGCCGATCTATTCACTTGGGAAACTTCTCTCGAAAGGACATTTATGGAATTCAAACGCCTAAGCAGCATGGATGATGATTTGTTTACCTATAATTTACTTATGAGCTACACCGAAGATGAATTACTCATCCTATGGCCTATGATCGAATCTAAAGGACTGGTATGGACTACGATCGAAGAAGAAGGAGGAAGATTCCAAATCGAATACATGAACTCAACCAATGTAATCGCTCCATTAAACAAACTCGATCATACCGAAGCATATATCGAAACTACCCAACCTTCTTATATGCCTTATTCCGAACAATATTGGGGTTTTGACATAAGTAACCTCGAGGATGAAAGAATGTATGCTGAAGCGGAGATTCTGTTCCACAAAAGACTAACAAGGTTGATGGATATTTCTTTGGAGGAGTGGCTCGAAATTAAATACGGTGATCCGAAATTTGCTCCTGTGAATGAGGTAAAGCGCATTGCTACCTCATGGTTGGCACGTAGCTTTAAGGATCAGTTTAACGAATACATGGAAATTAAGAAGAAGATAATGAGTGCTACCAGTTTTGATGTAAACTACGATCCCGAAGATTACGATTTTTCTGATTGGTTGGCTTCTAAGTTCAACAACCATAAAACCATGGATCGCGCCACTAAGAATGCACTCTGGATTTATTGGAAAAGAGGCGATGATGAAGACGTTATAACTGATGATGAAGCGTCTAATGAAGATTGTATAGAAGAATTGTTTCGCATTGACACTGGTTTATTTGATTACGAAACGCCTCTATGCAAAGAGTTCAATGAGTTTAACTACCTCTTGAAAATTGATGATGATGTACTTACTGGAGATATACCTGGATTCAAAACTTATGATGCATTCAAACATACTTGGTTGTATGAATGGAACAAACAAGTCCCATGGGTTTTTAATAAGCCAGTATATTATGATGAATTGGTACATACCTGTGAGCCTATTCATTTCAAAAACGGGGATGCAAAATGGCCAACTTGTGACTGGAAGAATGATGGAACCAGTAATGGGGGAAATATAATTGGAATGGAAAGAGTTGGTAATGATGTTTACTTCAAATATTACGATTGGTACGACCTTGTCGAAGAATGTGAAAGGAAAAGTGAAGCTTTACAAGAGAAAGAAAGAATCGAATCTTTAAAAGAAGTAAGAGGAACATCGAATATGACGTTTTGGGAATGGGTACATAGGCGTGTTGATGATTACACAAGGCTTGATCGAGTATTGCAATGGAGACTAAAACAAGAATGGGATGAGCTTAATGATGATAATGAATCTACTGAAGGATTGGAAGATTACCTTATTCCAGATGAAACATCCTATTTCGTTGACGAAGAGGAAGAATCATTCAAGGAAAGAAAGTGTAGATTACTTGGGATTCCCTATCATATGCCGCCAACATTTATGGTTGAAAAGTACGAAGTTGTTAAGTATTCATTTGGACCACTTGAAGAATACGCTGCAATAAAGATGAATGAATACAATAAAATCATTCGTACCGAAAGTAATGTCGCGAAAGCTTATCATGAGATTTTTAGTATGAAGGACAATGGATGGTTCGCGACAAGAGCAAAATGAGGAGCTGAAGATGAGTCTAACTTGAAGACTCCGGAATAAAGAAAAGTGCTTACCGGGAGACAACCCGGATTTATCTTTAATTTTTGATTACTGTCGAGTCTGTCAGACCTGCATTAGATGCGGCGCATCTCCATCATAAGATGCGGCGTATCGACTGCATTGGTCATATCCGTTTTTTTTTGTTTTTTTTCCCTGCATTTTATTTTTATAACTTCAAACATTCTATCAGTTTATTTAATGCGGCGCATCCCTGGTTAAGGATGCGACGCATCTTATTTTCTGATTCGTATTTAATTCCAGGCTCGACGCGGCGCATCCAATTCAATGGATGCGGCGCATCGACTGACCTGATGATTTCCAGAAATTTTTATTTTTATTTTTACTAACTACTAATGAATTACGCACAAGTTATGATTTTCTTAATTCAGGTGTGTTACTTAATGGTGGTATTTAAATTTCTGTACTTACTGTGGAGACGTCATTCATGGAGGCTTGAACGACCTATCGTCACAGAAAGTAGAAATTGCTCATAAACGAATAATGGAGGATCAAACCGAGCAAATCTCAGGGGAGTTCTCCGTTCTAATTCTTTTTATGTCCTGTTTTTTTTTTTTTTTAAATTTCAATAATAAACAACGAGGACGTTGTTTAACTTAAGTGGAGGGATAGGAGAATTAGAACGTTACTTGTCCTATATTTTTCGAAAATATGCTTATTATGTACTTAATATATTAAATTTAAAATTTTCTAGCATGTATTTGTTAAATCTAAGTTGCATAGCTGCACACATAATTTTATTTTCAAAAATTGTGATTTGACTAAAATTCACAAATCTATGAGTGTGCCGGTGACTTGTAAACTTTAGAACTTGGCTTGTATACTATTCGAAACCACCATAATGAGTATTATTGATATAATTGGAGTGACCTTTCTAACTTGGTAAATTTCTAGGATTACACCCAAATAGCCTTTATATGTTATGTTTATTAGCTAACTACACTGGTTAGTTAACCACCCGTATAAACCCTTTTGTTACTCTCATTTTTAGAGTAAGATACCCCTAGAAAAACCCTCAGAGCCATTCCTTTCGTTTCTTACACCCTTGTTAATTGTTTCGTTACACCTTTAAACCTTAGCCTACCCTGTAGATTAATGTCCGTGGTTTGTTGCTTTAGGCAAAGTGTGTTTCCTTGCGTTACCTGTGTTCGTGTGCGTTAAATTCATTATATTTGGTTAGGTCGGGAAATTGCACAATGCAATGGAGTGAAAGTATATATTGTATTTTTGATTTTCGTGTGTTTACTACTTTCACTATTACCTTTATATCTGAAGTTAAGAAAAGTATGGAAATATTATCCAGAGTTATCGTTATAGTGATGTGGTGAAATTTTACACATATAAAAAAAAAAAAAAAATAAAAAAAAAAAAAAAAAAAAAAAAAGAAAAAAAAAATCAAAAAATTAGAAAAGAAAGAAGAAAAGTTGGAAGTTTGTTTATACCAACGATGTAAAGTTATGTAAGTGGTTCATATGGCCACTATTTGTTATATTATATTTATGGATTGAATGGGAGTTGGCCGTTATGGGAACGCCAACTAAGGTTTATTCTTTGATTAAGAGTTTATTGAGTATAATTCGTGTTTACCTAAAGCGTGAGTTACATGAGTCAAAAGCGTGAGTTATTCAATGATATGAGTCTTATTCATGGGATGGTTGGGAAAGTGATTAACCACACATTAGGACTTGATCTATTTGTTTTGTATTTTTTATTTTACACCAATTTATATTCTAAATGTTATCCATACCCAACCGTATTATTGTATCCGTCATTAGCTTTCGAGCATCCGGATATGGTGATGGCTAAGTAAGAATGTTAAATGTATGAATAAGGTAGTGACCATCCGAGTTTTAGATTAATCGAATGACGCGCCAGCGATCTAGAGGGAGTCTTGGTGACCATCCGTTATGCAAATAACGCGCCAGCGATCCATGATAAACTCTAGTGACCATTCGTTGTTTGAAGCGTCGAGGACTCGCGCTAGCGATCTACTAAGTTTGTACAGGAAATGTTTAAACAAAGCTAGGTTTAACCCATAAGCCTCTAAACCCTTTTTACCGCTTTAGACTTGTTACTCCTTAGCTTTAGTGGTGGAGATGTGTATACTTGCCAAGCTTATGATAGAATATTTGTTGCGACTGGACAGTTAAACGATTAAATTTGCTTTTATTGAAATATTTTATTTTTCTAACTCGTTAAGTGTTTGGTTGTGCAATTATGATAAAACAAATAAGTGCTTAATTATAAAAGAGGTATGCTAGAACCACACATGATTTACAAAAAAACATCCACACAATGATGTGGCATAACACTTGGACCAATCATTAACTATCTTCACTCATAACTCTCTTTTTCATAACAAATCATTTTATTACACATCATTGTGTGGGAGTTTTTTTGTAAATTTTGTGTGATTGTAGCATTTCTCATTATAAAAATACATCCTATTAGGATACATTTTCATAAGTTTAAATTTAAAGTTTACTTGGGGACAAGTAAAGTTCAAGTGGGGGGATATTTGATGATATCAAATAACTACATATTATTAGCATCATTTATCCTATCTATCTGACTTGTTTTATATTATTTTATATGAGAATCAATACTTAATTGTTTACTTTAGTAATTCTCAGGTAAAAACAAGCAATTGGTGAAACTTAGCGATTATGAACGAATTATGGAGCTAAATGACAAAGATTGGAGAAAGTCTGCTGGAGCTCAAGGAATGCGCCGCATCACTCTTATAAATGCGCCGTATCATCATACTTAGCAGATTTCGAAGACCATTGCCTGACTTTGAAGAATGCGCCGCATCTGATTCTATCATGCGCCGCATATGAAACTTTGGTCAACGAAGAAGAACCAACTTGTTCTACTCCAGATACGCCGCATCTCATTATCAACATGCGCCGTATCTCTATCAAGACTTCACCAAATACGATTCAAGATACTGAAGGACAATGCGCCGCATAGAAATACAAGTTACGCCGCATCTTAAGGCGGTGTACGAATATTCCAAGTTTTACATTTATATCAATTAAAACTAAGAGTGGAACGTTAATACACACTAACGAGCAGTGTACCCGATCAATGTAGCTAGTTGGTAAGTACAGTAGAGTGTCGATCACTAAGAGTGAAACGTTAATACCTAGAATGTCTATCCGTATTTTAATAC